>JANFOE010000687.1:0-600000 GCA_025667525.1 Glebionis coronaria
AAAATACGAAATAAGGGTATGAAGCCCGGATAGACTCCTCTGTTTCCCAAGTGGCTTCCCGCTCGGTATGATCCCTCCATAGAATTTTGACGAATGGAATCGTCTTCTTTCTCATGACTCGTTCTTGCCTGTCAAGAACTCGTTCGGGTTCTTCTATAAAAGTGAGATCTTCACGTATCTGTTCCAGTGGACACTGAACCATGTGAAGGGGATGATATATGGTACCCTCTGAGTAAGGAGACATGAAACACATTGTGCACATGCGAAAGCTGCGGAGGTAACGCCAATCGGTAAGATACTTCACCGACTCGTTCAATGATATCAAACGGTCCGAAACGAGGACTGAGCTTCCCTTTAATCCCGAAGCGTCTAACACCACGTGCCGGCGAAACCTTAAGGAAGACGTGATCTCCTACATTAAAGTGTAAATCCCTACGATGCTTGTCGGTGTAACTCTTTGACGTGACCTTGCCTCCTGAATTTTCTGCCTAGCTACTGCGATCTTCTCATTTGTCATCTCTATGATTTCTGGTCCTTCGAGTGTTCGCTCGCCAACCTGATCCCAGCAGATTGGGGCGCGACACTTTCTGCCATACAACATCTCAAAAGGAGCACACTTGATGCTTGCGTGCCAGCTGTTGTTGTATGCAAACTCCACCAAACAGATGTATTCGTCCCAATCACCCGTCCATTCCAACGCACATGACCTCAACATATCTTCCAAT
Organism: Glebionis coronaria; assembly: GCA_025667525.1. NCBI lineage: Eukaryota > Viridiplantae > Streptophyta > Magnoliopsida > Asterales > Asteraceae > Glebionis > Glebionis coronaria. The sequence continues at coordinate 726 of JANFOE010000687.1, forward strand.
GTCTGAATGGTTCGCTCCGACTGTCCGTCTGTTTGAGGATGAAAAGCCGTGCTAAGCTTAAGTTGTGTACCCCAAGCTTTCTGCAGACTTTTCCAAAAGCGCGAAGTGAATCGAGGATCTCTGTCTGAGACGATGCTGGATGGTGCACCGTGGAGTCTCATGATCTCTCGTCTATATGTATCTGCGAGTTTACTTACCGGATCTTCCTTGCGGATCGGTAAGAAATGAGCTGATTTGGTAAGTCGATCAACGATAACCCAAATTGCATCGTGCTTCCTTTTGGTAGGCGGAAGACCGGTAACAAAATCCATGGTGATTTTGTCCCACTTCCACTCTGGAATATCTAACGGTTGAAGGAGACCGCCATATCGCTGATGCTCGATCTTAACCTGCTGGCAGGTAAGACATTTGGAGACGTAAGTGGCCACATCCTGCTTCATACCACTCCACCAAAAGTACTGCTTGATGTCATGGTACATTTTAGTTGAACCAGGATGTATCGAGAATGGGGAGCTATGAGCTTCTGCTAGCAAAGCTTCCCGGAGTTCTTGGTCATCAGGAACACAAAGTCTAGTGCCCTGCCATACGATACCATCTGCATCTACTCTGAATTCTGTCTGCTTCTCCAAATTCTGTATTATCGCCCATATTTCTCCGTCATCCTTCTGAGCTTCCTTGATCTTAGATAGTATCTCGGGTTATACTCTAAGATTAGCCCAGTAACCGTGTTGTCCACGTACCATGATCTCGATGTCTAGTCGCTCCAAGTCTCTTATGATTTCCTCTTCGATTCTAAAGCTGTTGATCATTCCGGACTTCCTGCTAAGAGCATCTGCTACTACATTTGCCTTTCCGGGATGATACTGTAGATTAATGTCATAATCCTTTAAAAGCTCTAACCATCTCCTCTGCCTCATGTTCAATTCACGCTGAGTGAAGATGTACTTCAAGCTCTTGTGGTCCGTGAAAATGTCACATGATTCTCCATATAAGTAGTGTCTCCATATCTTCAATGCAAACACGACTGCAGCAAGTTCCAGATCGTGCGTGGGGTAATTCTCTTCATAAGGCTTAAGCTGTCGTGAAGCGTACGCGATCACTTTCCCATGTTGCATGAGAACACAGCCAAGTCCCTTCCCCGATGCATCGTTGTAGATTTGAAATCCTCCCGTACCAGATGGTAGAGTAAGAATAGGTGCAGATACTAGCTTCTGCTTCAGGTCTTCAAATCTCTTCTCTCGATCTTCAGTCCAGACGAATTTCTCCCCTTTCCGCATCAGTTTGGTCAATGGTAGTGCTAGGCGGGAAAAGTTCTCCACGAACCTACGGTAATTGCCAGCTAAGCCTAAGAAACTACGGACTTCCGTCGCTGATGTCGGCCTCGGCCACTTAGTGATGGCCTCAACCTTCGCTGGATCCATAGTGATTCCTTCTGCTAATACAATGTGACCTAAGAATGCCACCTTGTCTAACCAGAACTCACACTTGGAGAATTTAGCATACAGCTGCTTCTGGCGAAGAATCTGTAGTACTGTACGAAGATGGTCTTCGTGTTCCTCCTTGGACTTTGAGAAAATCAGGATGTCATCGATGAAGACAATGACGAACTTGTCCAGAAATTCATGGAAGATTCTGTTCATCAGATCCATGAACACTGCTGGAGCATTTGGCAGGCCAAATGGCATAACTACAAACTCGTAGTGGCCATAACGGGTACGAAAGGCAGTCTTAGCAATATCCTGCTCCTTGACCCGTAGTTGATGATAGCCTGACCTTAGATCGATCTTGGAGAAGTGTTTGGCCCCTTGGACTTGGTCAAACAGGTCATCAATGTGTGACAGTGGATATCTATTCCGAATGGTAATCTTGTTGAGCTCGCGATAGTCTATGCAAAGACGCATACTGCCGTCCTTCTTCTTAACAAATAAGACCGGTGCGCCCCATGGAGATGCGCTCGGTCGAATGAAACCTCGTTCAAGAAGTTCTTGCAGTTGATCCTTCAGCTCCTTCAGCTCTATGGGAGCCATGCGATAAGGAGCCTTGGAGATTGGTTCAGCTCCTGGAACCAGCTCGATACTGAATTCCACTTCTCGTGCAGGTGGTATGCCCGGATGTTCTGCTGGAAACACGTCTTGGAATTCCGAAAATATTGGTTGATCCTGAATCGATGGAGATTCAGCATCCATGTCGTGAACCGTAGCTAGATAACCCTCGCAGCCATGGGACAGTAGTGCACGCGCTTGCAGGGTGGATATGACTTGTACAGACCGTCCGGGTATGAACCCATTATGAATGTACTCTGGTGCGTTGACATCACCGAAGATAACTCGATATGAATGGCAGTCTATAGTAGCATGATATTTGGATAGCCAATCCATGCCCAAAATCATGTCGAAGTCATTCATGTCCAGCGGAAGTGCGTCGACAGGTCGAACCTTATCATCAAATTCTAAGGGAAGACTCTTGTATACATGAGTGATTAATACAGAGTCCCTCAAAGGCGTGGAAATAGTAAGCCTATTTTCTAGTGGCAAGGGAGGCATCCTAATGTTCTTAGCATAAGCAGTAGAAATAACCGAGTGAGTAGGACCCGTATCGAAAAGAACACATGCAGCGCGACCATACATATACAAGATTCCAGTGATGGTACCTGTAGACTTGTTGGCCTGGTCTCGAGATGTCGTGTAGACACGCCCGGCAGTAGGAGGCGGCTTGGTATCAGCATGTCCCGATGTACCCTCCATCTCGCCCTTACGACAATCCTTCATAATATGGCCAGGGAGACCACACTTGAAACACGCATCAGTATTACGGCGACATGGTCCTGGGTACCTACGGTGGTAAGTAGAGCAAAGAGGATGAGTGTATCCTCCAGCAGGTGCTCTGGCTGGCTGAGGACCTGATAAAAAACATTTTTCATGAGACATAATAGTTGGGTACAAAGGATAAAGCGGATAATCGTAGGATTCAAATACCAGTGATAGCTGGACGGCTAGGCTGCGAACCTCTCTGGTTCTGGTCCCTACCATTTCCATGGTTCCTAGTAGAAGTTTGCTTAAAGTGTCAGAATATGAGTCATAACGTAAAATATAAGGAATTTCGTAAGTATTAGGACCTGCTGTTGCTGGAGTGCCCGGCGTTGTTACGGTAATTGTCATTACCGCCACGCCTATCCGTAGCAGAACGGTCGTTAGTCTGACCGTTTCCCTTAGGCTGATGAGGCTGCTGCTGAGTAGCCGGCTGAGACCGGTCCCCAATTTTCTGCCTGGAAGATACAGTTTAAGAGATGAATAATTGACATATGGATAGTATACGGATTGGTCACCGTTTGAATACGAAGGTTTACCTCTTGTCGGGTCTTTCAGCTTCCCCGAACTCATCACTCTCCTGCAGCATCTCCAGTTTTCGTGCTGCATCGGCCACTTGTGCTACAGTATTAAACGTAGCACACACCAGATTGTTTGCGACCGATGTGCGAAGAGCCCATCTGAAGTGATGCGCCTGCTCTTCAGGAGTACCTGCTGCCACACCAAGGAACCCAGCCAAGCGAAGAAAGCGCTGCATAAACTCGTTGCTATTCTCCCCAGCTCTCTGACGGATCCCGTGGTACTCTCTCTTGAGTTTGTCCTGTTCAGCCTTGGGAAAGAACTGCTCCATCACCCTGTCCTTGAACTGAGCCCAAGTCAAACCAGCAACCCACTCGTCACCACCTTCAGACTGCATCAATGCTAACCACCAGTTGAGTACATCGCCTTCGAACCGATAGCATGCCAACCTCGCCTTGTATGCGGGGTCACAGCCCATAGCGTTGAAGATCTTCTCGATGTGAGCCAACCAGCTTTCAGCATCGCTGGGGCTATCTGTCTTCTCAAAAGCTCGAGGGCGGAGCTTGTTGAATCTCTCCAGCCATACTGCTAATGTCACTGGAGGAGGAGGAGGAGCCTGATTCTGCTGCTGATTGTTGGCAGCTTGGACTTCAGCACGGATGTCATTCCTCAGTTGAGGAAGCAAGGCTTGCATGGCAGCCTGAATTGCAGCATTGAGCTGCTCCTGTTCGCGTGTGAGAACCATCTGACAGTATAACATAAAACATATGATTAAACAGTTCAAAACATAAAATATAAAATATATATACATGAAAAAATTTTATACTAAAAAAATTTCACGAGAAAAATTTTATGCAAGAAAATTTTTGTGTATGAATGCATGATGCAGTTTTATGAAAACTTTGTATGCTCGAGAGTGAACGCCTCTGGTCAGTTCACTCAAAACAAAAGACATATCGAGGGGACGCCTATGGGTCGGTCCAAAATCTAAAAGTTTCGATAAAACACATGCGACTAAATAGGGCCAGTCCTGTATCAACCATTACTTAGTCAAAAACCCTGTAACAATGACATGTATATGTATGCTTAAAAATGATGAATGCATGAAAACAACTATCATTTCTAGGAAGACCGTAGTGACTACCCACTAATCACAGGTCATATTTGAGAGCCTACAGGTCGAAGCCTTGGCTCTGATACCATAATTGTAACACCCCATTTTGGAAATGGAAATATCACAGTAATTATGGCGTGTCATCAAAGCATACAAGGTAAAATGTCTAAACATTACTTGACCATATAAAAAGGAAAATACCAGAGTCAAACATCGGTAGTCCAAAAGTAAGCTCATCACACACAAACATAGTATAATAAAGGAAAAGGACGAAACAATGTCCAAAGCATAAGTATCATAAAGAAAGGAAATGCATAATGTAAAGAAGGCTAGACAGCTTCCAGTCCATATGCACGTACTCTTAGTGTCTACGAGCGTCCCTGAGTACCTGCCGTTTTGGGAACATAGAAAAAGGAAAACGGCTGAGCAAAACGCTCAGTGCACGGATGTACCATAAAGCATGAAAAGGATAAGCATATAACATAATAACAGCGGAAGAAACTAAGTCCCGAGTAACCTGGTTAAGTCTTAATAAAACTGGTTTTATAGTTTGAAAGTCTTATGTTTATCTTATAAAAACTGTTTGTCATATTTTACCATTTAGCCAATATAGGTCATGAAAATCCACCGTGCATGAATAATTGGAGCAGTGACCTCATCATGCAAATTAGAGGGGCTGCCTCTAATTTAATATACTGGTTTTATGGGTAGGAGGGATCAGCTCCTTGTGAAGGATGCAAGGCACACACCACATTCACCATGTAATCCTGAATAAAACGTGTAACTAGGATGCACCCATACGCCCCACATGATAAATATAAATAAATGGCCAAAAGCTGAAGGGACGCCACGAGCAATCACTCCGCCGTGGTGAAGTCATAACATCAGTGCCTCTAATGTTATGGTTATGGTACCTCCATAACTAGGTGAAACTGGTCATGCATGTATATGGCTATAGGTAATCATATTTAAACATAAGCAATCAAACTCATACTTATACTACGAGAAAACAGATTGCTGCATACGGGGAAATCCTAATAAGGAAAGAATGTCCGTACTGAAAGGAAGGGAATCCGTACCTTATGTCCAGTGAACGAGAACGATGAACTGCGAGAATCCTACTTCCGAAACACTAATGCTACATAAATACATACATGAAATAAGTATCTACTTACTACATACATAGCTGGTTTTATATCATGTCTTAGCTTATTTTATGTGTTCTTACTATTTTACACTGTTTAAAGCCTTAAACTGTGTTAAATCTTATATTATGTTCATTCTGATTAAGTATTTCTGATATTTCATGTGTTATTATACTTACTGTGTAATAATAAGTAACTTTCCAAAAATAGCAGGTTTCCTTAAATAGAAAGTTTCCAAAAATAGAAAGTTTCCAAAAATAGAAAGTTTCCAAAAATAGAAAGTTTCCAAAAATAGAAAGTTTCCAAAAATAGATTTACTGCTTAAAATAGATAAGTTTCTAAAAATAGAAAGTTTCCATAAATAGATTAGCTGCCTTAATTAAATAAGTTTCCATAAATAAATTAACTGCCTTAAATAAATAAGTTTCTAAAAATAGTTGGTTTCCATAAATAAAATAGCTGCCTTATTTAATTAAGTTTCTAAAAATAGAAAGTTTTCATAATTAGAAATAAGCTGGTTAAATAAGCTAAGTAAATAAGCCTAAGTGTTTTCATGATTATTTCCTAAGTCATATGATATATTATATAGTTTAATAATTATTTCATGTAATTTAATTAAACTATAGGTTATAATATTTAATTAAAGTATGAAATGTTTTTAATTAAATATATTAGATACTTAGCTTAAAATATGTATTATTAAATACTAATAATATAACCTAAGTCATGTTTAATTAATTAATTGTATCCATGGTTTTTAAAATAATCAATTAATTATAAGTCTTATTAATATAAATACTTAGGTTAAAAATAATTCATGATTATTAATAATTAGTTAACCTAAGTCATGTTATTAAATTAATTACATCTTTATTAATTTAATTTTAACATAAGTTCATAACATAAAAAAATAACATAACCATGAACCGGATCTAAGCCTAAAACATGCATCGGATATGAACCGACACCGTACCCCGACCCAATCGGGGTACCCCTTGCTGCCGTGGGACCCACACGCACCAACCAAGACCAAAAAGGTCTTGGTGGTGGTTGGCTAAAACAAACCGAACCCCCTTGGGGTCGGTTGTACCTTGCGGCCCAAAAACAAACACCCCTTAATCGACCCTCTGATTTAATTAATGATCAAAACATGTTAGATCTATGTTTAATTAATATGTTTTTAATAAAAACATCACGTGTTCATAATTAAATAAAAGATTAAATAAAAAGAAAAGGTTAAAAAAAAGGTTTTATAGTATTCGTGGATCAAGAGGGTGAAGAACAAACATGAACAAACAATAAATCAACCAGATCCAAGATCAAAGAATCACCTTGATGGTGATTTGTAGGTGGCGGTACAAAGAGAGGAAAAAGATAGATTTTAGGTTTTCTTGAAATCTTCTGTAAAAGTGATTTTTGAGTAGTAAAAATCTATTTAACCCCTTTTAGTAAAATTGGTAATGGGCTTGGCCCATTACCCTTGTTTTGGCCGCGGGTAGGGACTCCCCCGTGGGGTTCCCGTACCTCGTTTCGTGTCTCGTTATTTAGTGTTCGTTTATGTTTAATTATGTTCGTGTTTTAAATGTTCTCGTTACGTAAATACCATACTCTTATATATTTAACTACGCTCGTATTAAATATATATACGTAATTAATAATAGCTCGTGTTTTAATTACGCTCGTGATTTCGTGATCGTATGTTCGTGATTAATTATTGCTAAATAATTATTACGTGATCGTGCATATAAAATACTTATCGTGTTCTAACTCGTACGTAATACGTAAACTCCTAACACGTAATCGTAATCATGATATATTAGGAAAGTTTTTAACTAGTACATACGAACTTAAGGTACTATGCATGGTAAAAGCATGCGGGTTTTACATTACGTGTGACTGTGTGAGATGACACACAAATTTTTATTAGTAACAAACTAGTCTTTTTAAACTGTTTTACGACGCATTTTAATAACATATTAAGTCGATCTATCTTGAATTTATTAAATTTTATGAACTGTCTTAGTAATTCAAAAGCTTTAAGTTAATATTCATGTGTCACTAAATCTAAAAATAATAATGTGTCACTAATTTTCATTAAAAATGTGTCATTTTTATGTGTAACTACATCTAAAAAATAATATGGCACTATTTATTACTAAAAATACGTCATTATTGTGTCGTTACATCTATAAAAAACAATGTGTCACTATTTATCAATAAAAATGTGTCATCAATATTTATGTGTCATTACATGTAAAAATAATAATGTACCACAATTTATCACTAAAAATATGTCATTTTTATGTGTCCTAAATCTAATAAAATGATGTACCAGTAATTATCACTAAAAATATATCATTTTCATGTGTCACTGCATTTAAAATAATAATGTACCATTATTTATCAATGTGACGTTTTTATGTGTCACTACATCAAAAGAATAGTGTGTCGTTATATGTCGAAAATATATTATGTATCATAAATTTAGCATGTCATTATATACATTGACACTACATTCCCAACCCTAGTAAATATAGTGATATGTTATGACCCTTGATCTAAAATCTACCATTGTTATCGACGGAAAATTTTGATAATTTAGACATGGTAAAAGTATTACATGGTGATCATTTAAACATAACAATCAAGTAATTTATAACAATTGAATGATTGACAAATATCAAGATTCAAAACTATTCGAATAAGGGTATGTTTTTCTACAAAATAGAAATTCTAAATGAGTATAGTAGTTACGTGTAAACTTGATAGTACGTATTAATTTTTCTTAGCCAAAAGGATATCGAGTATATAAGCTTACCATTGGCCAATTCTTAAATAACTGTGCATTAAAAGGACAAAGTATAAGACAAAATAACAACATAAATATTATAGTATAATATCTCATCATCTTTAACAATTCATCTTCTTATTTTTCTTCCATAATTGAGTCAAAACCATTTTCAGTGAAGATCCAGTGCAACACTTTTTAATAATCAGAAAATATCACAAGAAACTACTCTTCGACGAGTATGTGGGGGAACGTGTCACACGTAGCCCAAGTGTAGATCCGACTCTGGATACTTTTTTGGCGCTTAAACAAATCAACTACTCGCAAGCCAAACAAATTTGATTGCAAATGGTAAATACAGTGTTGTAGGCGGTTTCGAAAAACGGTAAACAAGTAGATAGTGGCGGTTTAGGCTGAACAACGAAGAAGATGAGTAAGTTTTGTTTTTTCAAGTAAAACGATGGAGATAAAGAGAGTGGGATTGTGATAGATGTTCATATGAGCTGTTCAAAAAAAAATTAAAAAAAATAGATGTTCATATGAGATTATGATGAAATTTAAAAATAGATGTTTTGTGTTGATGTTTGATTTAGGATATAAGTTTCATAAGATATGACATTAAAAATTAAATGGCAGTTAAAGAAAATGAGAGAATGACTAAACGATTAAGAGGTAATATATATCGAAACTACCCTTAAACATATAAATCAGTTATTTTTTTTAATTTCAATTGAGAATGACACATGTCATGTTTTTATTGGTTCCTATAGTTTTTATTTTAAAATTTGTTCTTACTTGAACACAAATCTATATATATATATATATATATATATATATATATATATATATATATATATATATATATATATATATATATATATATATATATATATATATATATATATATATATATATATATATATATATATATATATATATATATATATATATATATATATATATATATATATATATATATATATATATATATATATATATATATATATATATATATATATATATATATATATATATATATATATATATATATGTATATATAATGATTATCTTTTATATAATAAAAAATTAATTTTTTTTTGAGAGTTTTAGTGAAAAGTGGAGGTTGTAGAAAAACAATTGCACCAATCAAATGACTTGATTTTGACACATAAGAAAAATCGAGCGATATGGTTGGTGGAAAAAAGTCAAAATTGAATTCAGTTTAGTCAAAATTAAATTTTTTATAGAGGAATTTGATGAGAACACACAAAGATATATATGTCAAATTTGTGAAAATAAAAACTTAAAAAAGGAGGGGATTAATAAAACTTTATTGGTTTAATTTTAAATAAATGGATAGACTTAAGAGTAAATTAATGAAATTCTATATTTTTAGTAACTTTCTAAAATAAACAAAATACCCTCTTAAACTTCATATTTTCTAGACTTTTTATTTTAAAAATACAACATTTATGTTAGATTAAAAATCAATAAATCACATGATTGTAGACATTCAAATTAAAAAATAAATTATTGTCTATGTCTATTTTGACATTTAACAAAGTCAAGCAATACAATCTACGTAAATTGTTAACATTAATATAAATATCAAAATGAGTGCCGGACCTCATACATTGGTGTGTGATGAAAATAAATAGACGGGATTCAATATATTACAACAACATATATCTTTTCAATGTCGTTATGTGTTACTAAACACATAATGTCTAAAAAAGGATAGCTAACATTCTAGGTAAATAAATTCAAATCCGTTGTGCAACAAATATTATACAAAATATCAATTAATATTACCATATAATGCAAAATCATGTAAAACTTGTGGGACCATGGACATCGTAACTATTTAATTAATAAAAAATTAATATTGTTCTATAGAATAATATTAAACATTAAAAAATCATGAATTTATAAATCGTGTAGGGTAAGGTTAATGTAAATGGGTTGTTGATTAATAATTAAGATTATAACTATTTAGAATAAAAATATCGAAAGTAAAAAGAATATGAGATTCTAAAAATAAAAATTGAGGTGAGTTTATATTAATTTACACGGTTCACATTAAAAGTATAACATAATCAACTATATAAACATAATCAAACATATAAACATTAGATGTTTTAAAAAATATATATAATATACATAAAATCGAAATAAAAAGTTATTATATAATTTATCCTTTATACTCAAGTCTCGTGTGTGCACGGGCATAAAACTAGTTTTATATAATAAAAGAATTAGATTATTTAAGAATTTAGTGAAAAGTGTAGGTTGTAGAAAAAATAATTAGACCAATCAAATGCTTTGATTAGGACACATAAGCAAAATCGAACGATGTGATTGGTGGAAAAAAAGTCAAAATTAAATTGAAGTTAGTCAAAATTAAAAACTTTGATGGAGAAATTTGATGAAAATATACGTATCAAATTTATGAAAATAAAAACTTAAAAAAAAAGAAGGAGATTAATAAAAAATTTAGTGGTTGAATTTGAAATAAATTAGATAAACTTAAGTGTAAACTTATAATATTGTTTAGTAACTTTATAAAATAAATTAAAGGCCCCCTTAAACATATATGTTATATTATAAAAATCAACAAATCACATAATTATAATATATTTAAATAAGAACAAATTATTCTCTAATTATATTTTAACACTTAATAAAGCCAAGCTAATGCAATCTATGTTAACATGAATATAAATATTAAAATGAATGCAAGACCTCAAACATCGGTGTGAAATGAAAATAAATAGAAGAGTAAATTACACGGTTTGTCCTTATGGTTTGCGTTGACCGACGTCGTTCGTCCCTTGACCAAAAAAGTTGCACCCTTCGTCCTTAACTTTGAAACCTTTGCCGCCGTTTGTCCCTCCCGTTAACTGGCCCAACATACGAATGTTAACAGCTCACACTGAAAGGGTATTTTGGTTATTTTATATTTGACATTATCTTCCACCATTTACTTATCTTCTTTATCTTCATCATCTAAAAACAATCTCATATCCACACTTATTTTCAGATCTCATTTTCATTCTTCCAAAACAATTATCTAAAAAATTGGTACCTACATATTACTAATTGACCTAATACAAAGAAAACAAATCAGCTTTGTGATTGATACATGGTTCAACGCTGCTAAAGAAGTATTGTTGGTGTATGGTGTATTAATCATCAAGGGCTTTGGTACAGGAAAGATAAAGTATTACTTTTGCTTTTTTGAAGCAAGGGGTTTGCTCGATCAATACTGCCAAGTGAAAAGAGAGGAGTATGTACAGAGATTATAATTTGCATACTGATGGTTCACGTGGGGCAACATTGTTTTACTCACTCCGTCTCAAAATTATAGTCTACCTTTCCATTTTAATTTGTCCCAATTTAATTGTCCGCCTCTAAAACTTCTAAAAATATGTAGGAATTTTATGTGTGTTCACATAAGCAGGATATATTGGCAGGATTTGATATGGGACGTGTGAGGGTACTCAAACCAAGAAGAGGGATAACAAAAGAAATAACAGGAAACCCACATCACTCGAAACCTATACATCCCCTTATCTGTATTTAGCTCGATGTATGTAGCATTTTTCTTCAAGATCTGCGATAACACAAGAGGTATCGGGTAGGTTTGATAATGTTTTAATTAGTTTTGTGTTTCATCGAAACAAAAAAATATCATAACGCGATTGTTATTGATCTCCTTTTTAGTTTTCCTATATAAAAAATGGTATCACTACCACATTAATCAAACGACGGGATTTATTGTGGAGGAAGAAAATAAATGCAAGGTATAAAATAAATGCAAGGTATAAAATAATTGCAAGGTATAAATTAATGCAATCATACAATATCAAAAAAACATACAAGAGTCATTTTCTTGTTTTGATTTAGTTGGTTCAGGAAGTTGTGGTTGGAGGTTATGGGCGGTGGTGGGGGAGGTTATGGGTGGTGGTAGGGGTGCTAACAAAGGTAGTTAATGGGGGACTGAGAGAGGTTAGGGGTTTATTGGGATAGAGTGTAGGGAAAGGACGAAAATACCCCTTTGCCAAAATGAGTTAATAATTGTTTGTGGGTTCAGTTAAAGCGAGGGACAAACGATAAAAAAAGTTTCAAAGTTAAGGACGAATGATGCAACTTTTTTGGTCAAAGGACGAACGAAGTCAGTCAACGCAAACTATAAGGACGAACTATGTAATTTACTCTAAATAGAAAGGATTGTACATATTACAATAACATATATTGTTTCAAGGTCGTTATGTGTTGATGACAAAAGTTCTTTGAAGAATGGTAACTCAAAAAAGTACGTATCATCTAATCTCGGCCTTTGATTTTAAAACTCATCTTACGGTCCACATCATTCTCAGATCCAATAATACATTTCCCTCTCTCTCTCTCCTCCACACACACTTATTTAATTTCCTAACCCGAAACTAATCACCAATCTGTCACCACCACCTCCAACGAAACCACAGAATTCACCCTTCACACCACCTCCCTCACCGCAGTCACACCTAACGTCGGAACAGCTCGTTGCACCTCATTGTTGTCATCTACCACCGGTCGCCCCTAAGATCTACTACATCGTCGCCAACCACGAACCACCACTAGTGTAGCACCCTAGATATGCACGTCATCACCAGATATTTCAAGATCTAAAAGTGTTTGTTTGTTTGTTGTTTAGAGCTAAATTACTACTCGATGACTATTGTCCCTAGGGACTGATATACAACAAGTGGGTTATTGTAGTTTGCAAGCTTAGTTTTTTCATTGGCTCGAAATGTGTTAATGATCATTTTGTTATAAACATATGGATGTTGGTTGCCAATCCTCATAACTAGTATTTGTTTCATATGGGTTTAGTTGTCAAAGTTTAATTATTGATTTTTGTTTTGCAATATCTTCATGTGACTATGTTATGTGACTTTAGAGTTGGTTGGTTGTGTTTTTTTGGTCTCATCTTATTTTAATTATAGTAGTTAACTTGTTTAATTGGTTGCTGTTTAATAAAATGTATTGTATGTGATTATGAAGTTTCTATGGTCACAAGATATTTTGTTTGTTTTAAAATTAAACGTAATGATTTTATTAGTAACTATTTTTAATAATATGTAGTAACTATTTTTAATAATATGTGGAAATTGAAGGGAGGTTGAATACCATATTTCATTCTATTTACAAATCACATGTGATTTATGTACAAATCACATGTGATTTGTGTACAAATCACATGTGATTCGTGCAATTCACATGTGATTTTTCGGCGAGTGTCGTTGTGATTCCGGATAGTGTTGTTGTGATTCTGGCGTGGTTTATGTGTTATAAAACGAAGTAGCGGTGGGTTTAACGAAGAATTAAAAGAACGTTGATCCAAATGTTATGCCAAATCATTTTGTAAAAAAATATTTTTATAATTATTTAATAGTGTATGCAAATCACATGTGTTTCGTGCAAATCACATGTGATTTTATGTAAATCACATGTAATTTTTACATATGTTAGAATTAAAAAAAGTATGAGTAAAACATATTTACAATTTAGAAATAGGAGGCTCAATTTCAAATTCTATACAGTTTACAAATCACATGAGATTAATTTGCAAATCACATGTGACTTTTTATATATTACGAGTGATTTATACATATGAAAAAATTAAGTAAATCAAATGTAATTCAAATAGAATTACGTGTGATTTAAAGAGAATCACATGTGATTTAGATAGAATCACATGTGATTCAAGGAGAATCGCATGTGATTCACCATAATCAGATTTGATTCATTCCTTCAAAATACTAAACATTATAGCAACATATTCACGCGTGATTTAGTCATATCTGTATAAAAAATACAATCAAATTAATAGTTCATACTTTAGTAACAAAGCTAATAGTCTACCATTGTTATTTTTACATAAAACTGAATATAAGTGATTAACTTTACAACAATAAATTTTCCTCTATTTTCTATCATCTTCCTTTAACATCACGTTTGTCTCGATCCCGTTATGAATTTTTCATCAGTAATTTCTTTATGTTCTACTAACAGAACACATAATATAACATCATACTAATAGAACACATAATATAAAATCACATGTGATATGAGTTAAATCATATGTGATTTCGGGTAAATCACATGTAATTTTCCTCAACAACTTCATTACGAGTATTTCTTCTTCAATTACCCAAACTCTTCAAACACCGTCTACACATTATCACGCGAAACATCAGATCATATCATATGATCAGATTATTTATCAAATCAGATCTATAAATCACATCATCACATCATATATCTTCCCATCATTTATAATCCCATACATTTTACTTAGATTAGATCTGTACATTTTTTCACGAGACATCGGATCAGATTATCACGTCATGTATCATCAGATCAGATCTATATTTCCTGGTGGGTGCGACGGTAGGGTTTCTGATAGATGTGTGAAGGTGACGAGATTGGGGATGGTGGTGGTCGAGGTGGTGACAATCAAGCTGAATTGGTAAGGTGCGGCGACGGCAGATCGACATCAGGGGTTGGTGGTAGTGTGGTGGTGGTGCGAGGAGGATCCGGTGGATCCACTTCAGATCAATGGCACGGTGTTGGTGGTTAAGGTTTCCAGTGTGGTAGTGGTGGTGATGGTCGGGGTTAGTTATTCTCTTGCGGTAGATGGTTGTGGTGGTGGTTGGGAGGGTTTTTAGCAGGTATATGTGTTTTGTAGAGAGAGAAAATGGGTGGATAAATGAGGGATAATATGTGTTTTTTGTTTAAATAGAGTTGGTGGGTTGAATTGTAGCCGTTGGATGAAAATATGGTTAGATGGTTGAGATTTCTTCTTTTGATCTTTTTTAGAATACCATTCTTTATAGATCTCATCTCATGTGTTGATAAACACACAATGTGTAGAAAATGATAGCTAATATTTCAGTTAAACAAAGTTAAATACTTTGTGCAACAAATATTTATAAGAAATATCAATTAATATTATCACATAATGAAAAATCATGTAAAACTCGTGGGTCCATGAGATCGTAACTATTTAAGTATTAAAATTTTAATATTTTTTATAAAATAATGTTATAAAAAATCTAAAGTAAAAAAAATATAAAATTCAAAAACTAAAAATTTAGGTGAATTTATATTAATTTACACAATGCACAGTAAATCAATAATATAATCAAACATATAATCATTAGATGTTTTTAAAAAATATAATACACATAAAATCGTAATAACGAAATTATTACTTATTTTATCTTTTATGTTTAAATCTCGTGCGTGCACGGGTATTAAAACTAGTTAAAATTAAATTCGAAAATAAATTACCATTTGTAAATATCTTTTTTCTAAATATCTATATAATTAGAGGTGAGTTATTTTGGATATCATAATTTTCTTGGATATGGTAGACTCATCCTTATCATTCATCTCATTTTCATCTAATGGATAAAATTAAATATATTTGATTTTTTCTCTATTTTTTATAATTTAAATATCTTCTAAAACTTTAAATGTTAAACGAAATAAATATACCATTGCGACGAGCATTTAATAACCTTTCTAGTGATATGTATTATGATATAATTTTGAGAATAAAAACTTTCGTTTTTTTTAATATCAAATATAATAATAGTGTTTCATCATATATGATACTAGTGTCAAATATAATAATAATGGTTTATATCATATATGATAAATTATATCATATATGATATTGTTGTTACATAATATATGATATTAGCATCATATATGATAATTTCGACAAATAAAAAAAGTGAAAAAACGTTTTTTTTTTGTCGAAAGTGTATCCTATAATTATAAAAAGATAATTAAATACTATTTGTAACAGTGCATTTTTTTCGCATAACGATTAACGGTTCAAGAATATTAATATTTAAAAATAAGTGAAAATAAATTTTGTGTTTAAACTCATCCATTAGATTAAAATAAATATAAAAAATAGAGGTTAGTCTATTGATATCCAAATAAAGTTTATTATCCATATAAATTTAAATCCTATAATTATCATTGGAGATGTTTTAAGTTATTTATTCAATCAAACTTTTTTTTTTTTAGTCTACTACGAGGAGTTCCCACCGCTTTTAGGACGAGTGGACTAATCTCCTGCGGGAGTTTGCTCGGTACCTCGATGGGTAGTATCTCTCCCAAATGAGATTTTTTCCATTCCCAAGGCTTGAACCCAAGATCTTTGGTAAATTAGCTAATTAGCTAATCAAACCTTTGTGAAGCTAATTAGCTAGTATATTGACATAATCTGAACATATTATATTATTTTTGGGTAAATTATACGCTTAGTCCCAGTGGTTGCAAAAAAATCCATTACAGATTAATTACATCGTGAGTCCTCAATGTAGCTAATTTTGAATCTGGCTCATTCATTTGACTAACGGCACCTAATTTAGGACCTCACATGCCATTCACATGAGGGTGGAATAGTCTATTTTCATTGTCTCTAGAAAGTTGTGTTGCTTTTTGTAAGTGCCATTCATTCTTCATTTGTACTTTTTAGTTTTGGGAACTTCGTAGCACCGAACCTCAAACAACACATTTATTTACTTTTAGTTATTTCTATCTTTTTTAGTACTAGACGAGTACCCGCGCATAGCTGCGGAAATACCTAGCGTCTGATAATTAACGATATACGAAAATACCTAACGGCGGATAATTAACGATATGGTAAGTAAGTGTTTCGTGGTAAGTTGTATTATAAACAAAAAATAAAAGGAGAATTACAGATCAATTTATGAACATTTTTCGTAACAAATATTCGAGCAATGTAATAAAACTTTTTCCATACACCATCTAATTATAGTAGTAATCAACCTAGTGAGTAACAATTTACAAATGCTACACAATGTTTTGCATTAACAAAGTTTTAAACCCGCGCTCCCCACCCTTTATGTTAATTTTGTTGCAAGTCAAAAGGCATGAGAAACACTGGGTTGTGACAAATAGTCCAGACATGACTTTGTAATAAAAAAAGATTTCAATATTACAAATATAGTTGAGGTATGTAAGTCGCATGCTAGAGTGAATTATTTTCTTCTGACATAAATCACGAAAATCTTCTTTCTCTTCTCAGGATCTGTGTAAATTATGTTGCACATACCACTTCTGCCCTTAGCCACCACCACATTATCTTTGACGTGGGTAACTTTGTGTTATACATCTGTTTCTGGTCCACTTAAAAGAATGCATGTATCAAACAAAGATAATTCATTGCCTTATGTGACCAGGATCCCATCAGATTCGAACCTGCGTGAGTAAAAGATATGACAAGTAAAGGGTCATGTACCATGATTACGGTTACATTATAGTTATATAACAATCTATTATAAATTCAACATGCGTTTAAGGGGTTCTGAGATTATGTTTTCAAACAGATTCTACATTTTCAAAGCTATGAGAAAATGTCTCTTAAAAATGACTATGGATATTCTAAGAATCATAGATATTGAGTGTTTAGACCATTTTATGTTTAGATATATTATGAGTATATATGAACATCAAGTTGGTTGCCACCATATAATTTCTTAAATGACACTTCTATATAAAATGAGTTTACGTTGAAACACACTGTCAAGATACCTTATCATAACTGGGTATACTATTTACAACAATATGGTAGAATGCATATTAAATAGAAAAAAGTTACTTATAACATACATGTCCTTTTTGCTCAGATGCGCACTCTAATTTGAGCATTTTTAGCATTATTTTTCCTTGTCTCCAATGCCTCATCGGCCTTTGACTTTAAATCATTATGATCTAAAGAACTCTCAATATATTCAACAAAAACATACAAATTATGTGAACTTAACTCAAATTCAAACTTGGGTGAATGAGAAAACGAATCTTCATAACAATCATCTTGGTAAGATTGAAATGTTTAGTTATAAATGGCGGGTATTATAGGTTGTTTTTCTACGCTTTATATATCCGTAATTTGACCCATTTCTTGTTTGGACTGTAATTTTCATCTTTTACTATATACACATGTTGCTATCTTATTCTTGAAATGGATGGGTTAACAAAAAATCGAACTTCAATACTCATTTTTCTGTAATAAGGGTGTTTGGCTTCTGTTTTAACAACAGCCAAACACCAGTTTTGAAGTAGAAGGGGTGTTTGGCTCCTGTTTTAACCTAACTGCCCGCACTCTTTTTTTATTTCACAAAATTCTGAAAAGTATAAGGTACCTTCATGTAGTCCACGTCAAGAGATATGGAAAGATCTCAATCGCCAATGGCATTAGTAACGTTTTCAAAGATTTGTGTGCAGCAACGTGACTGCAAAAAGAGAAAGACCTGGTGGGAAGCCGTCCATCCTTCAAAAACTCGCAATTGTGGTGGTATGCAATGGTGAAGGCTCTGAAAAACACAATAAACATAATTAGCGAAAACATAACTATCGACTTGCCATATCAAAATGATGCAAAATGAGAGATATGTGAAACAAACGTCGTGTCAAACTCACACGCCAACGGGTAATGTACTGCAAGATTCAAGTATAATTGCAAAATGTGCTAGCATGTGATAATTCAGTTTTAAATAAAATATCTAATACAAAACAACATATTAAAAAGCAGGTATTGGATCTTTGCATGCATCACATGTTTTCTTACACAGGGATGTGGGTACCTAGCTCCCATGAGTACGTGTAAGAAGTTGCTAAGGCTATATATAAGAAAAATTAGGATAATAAGACTTGAATTTAGTTACCTGCTCCCCAAAACCGTCAAGGATCTTTTTCCTACGACAACCAGATGTTTCACAATAGTCAACCATCTGCATTGATTAAACCAAGCACTGTATTAAATAAGAGTGAAGTAATCCCATACACATGTAAAAGCTTACCAGATTGAAGTCGTCAATTGACTTCTTTGGAGATGCGTCCTGCGAACTTGGGGATGGTGACTTCTTGTTCGCAGCATTGTTCAATATATATTGCTACAAGTGTGTTACAGAGAGACTCAGTATTCTTCTAATTAATTTGATGAGTTACAGAAGTAAAAAAAATAAACAACAAGTAGAGTTAATCAAACCCTTTTTTTTGCGATCATCTATTCCGTAGTACAAAACACTCCTAGAGGGCTGTTGATCACGACCAGCTCTACCAGATTCTTGATAGAAAGATACCATTGACTTGGGAAGATTAAAATGGCAAACAATCCTAACATCCTTCCGATCTATACCCTAATATTATTATGTAAGACTCATTAGCCAAGACCTACATTTGGACAAAAAATTTTAACAAATAAACAGTATTTTATTAAAAAAAAGCGGCTTACCATCCTGAAAGCAAATCCCGTCTCGTTATATTAGACTGCACCAGAATTTCTCCAGAGCAGTAACAAGCATGAAGAAAAAAGGAATCACACATGAATAGCAACTCATGCTTATGGCAACGCATGTATGATATATGTGCTTCAGCGTAGAAAAATAAATAACCATACCCAAAAGCCACTGTAGCCACCACAACTTGTGTCTTCACAGAAATCCAATCATCCAATACCGACGTCCGCAGCTTATTGTTCAACCCTGCATGATATGTTGAAACCATATACAGAAACAAAAATCATGTTTGTGAGGGACTACTCAGATAAAGTCGAAGAAAAAGGCGAATAACAAGTACGTACCAGTACAAGAAATGCCATTTTTTGATAAATGTGAAGCCAAATCATCACATGTTGCACGTTCAAGACAGTACACGATCCCACAGACGTCTCCACAATATTTAATTAGATCAGTCAGATCAGCATATGGGTCAGTTAGGTCTTTGAATCGAACTGTAGAGCATCATAAGAAAAGTATGTAAGGTAACAAGATGAAGCAAAAGACAACACAACAAGCCAATTGCCTAACCTTCGTAATATATATTCGGGCGATTAAACGATGATTTAAGGATTAAAGGGTTTTCCATGTTCAAGGACTCTATCACATCCGCCTGAACCCTGCATAAAGAAAAGAAACAAAGTTTTGAATCTTCAGATTTGCCCAAAAAATTGATGTTCGGAGACAAATAAGTAACTCATGGCAAAAGTTCCGTATGATGGTAACTGTGGATCATTGCTCTGAGCACAGGAAGGTACATTGTAGGGATTTTAAGACTCACTTGGGAACAGAAGTAGCCGTCAATGCTACTATCGGTATGTCTGGCAGACTCTTCCTCAAAGAAGCTAACTTTCTGTAGCTAGGCCTGCAATATGGATATATATGAGCCAATAACCGAAACAATTAGCACCGATGTATTATTGAGTAAATAGCAAGAAACTGGGTGACCACTTGAAAAAGTACCTAAAATCATGGCCGCATGTCGAGATGCAATGCGCCTGAAAAGTTGAGCATAAATAACTACATTAGACCAGAATTCTTAAAAAAATCAATAAACTATTGAGCAATAAAGCAGCGTACCTCATCTATTGCGATCAGATTCAACAACCCTCTCGAGTGAATTTTCGTCAACTTTGACATAAAACCTGTTGTTGCAATCAACTCGGGTGTCACATAGAGCAACCTCAATCGTGGATTTCTAGAATCAAGTTCTTCATGGATCTAATAATGCCATCCACAAGTATTGTATATTAACAGAATTTCCCCATAACTTATCATCACAGTTCTAAAAAACACGAGATTCAAAATGTAAGATTCTAACTATAAACATTACCTTATTCCTAACTTGTGAAGTATGAGTTGACGACAAATATTCAGCAGCAACACCTTTTTCCTTCAACGCCATTACTTGGTTTTCCTGATGCAAAGTAACAAGATAACTTGCATCAAGTTAATGCTCATAACTTGTTTGGGATTACTTATTTTTCTTTCTTTTCTGCTTATGTCCAGGCTTCTGCTTATAATTTAGGGATAATAACAAAAAAATGTATCTAACTTGTCTTCCATTTCTGTCTGTCTTTTTTCCTTTTGGCTATAAAACACAAACCTTTCAAATTCCGACTTTTGTCTATATTTTTTGATCATTCAACCCTTACGTTTATTAACCACGATGTTAACATCGACCAGTAAATGGTCATTGCACATGAACAAAATACACACAAAGGTAAGAAATTTGAAAGATTTGTGTTACATTAGCAAAAAAAAAAGCTACACACAGAACAAAAAGAATGGACAAGTTAGATACACTTTTTTGTTATCATCCCTATAACTAAGTACTTAAGAGTTGCTTAAAAGTAACCACAGTGGGTCATCGTATTGGATTTGCTTCTTTGTATAAAATGCAATAACACTCGAAAATAGTAGTAATAATTCGTTGAACATTTTCAATCATATGAATTTATAACAAGTCTTAGGTTTAATATTAAGTTAAAGGGGATAAACTTCGTTTAAAATAAGCACTTAAAAATGAGAAAATTCCTAGTTGCTACGTTTCTTATTTTACCTCAGAATAACGAGAAAAACATGATAAACAAAAAAACCAATCCCAAACACACTCTAAGTAAATAACCAAACAAACAAATAAACTCACCATCAACGCTGCGATGAGAAATTCCTGCGCACCAACAATGTACTGCAAAGAAAAGAACGTAAAACTTAGTATGTATTTTTTTCTATAGCTCAAAGACACTTAAAATAAGCACCCACACTTATTTAAAATCTGTAATTCCTCACAAACCTGTATATATTTTAAAAAGGCAATAAGCTCATTAGCAGATACATACATAAATATAATTTCTCAGTCACAATTAGTTCATGAACACTCCCAACATCCAAAATCAAATCATACGAACCACAAAAAAGACCCTAAACTTTATAGAAACCCCTAAAAAACTGTAATTAAATAAAACCCCCAAATTATGATATTACCCTAATTTAAACAATCAATTTTTGTGTTTATGGATTTTTTTTAGCAAAGCAAGATAGCTTTATGTTCAGATTCCATACCTTCAAATTCAAAAAAGAAAACCTTCAAAATTGATTGATAATTATAGATATATGAAAAACAACAAATACCTTAAAACGCGAATACCCCCTTTAAGTGGTTGTCAGGTTCTGTGGTGGCGGAGAGATTCCGGTTGCGGTGATGAAAATATTTGATATTATTGTAGGTTAGAGAGAGATATATAAAAAAAGACACAAATCTTGAATATTTTCTCATACCTGCTTTTCATAACTATTGCACCAAAAACACTTAAAACCAGCCAAAAGTGATTAATATTTATAAAACACATACCATTGGTCAAATATTGAGATCAAAATAATAATTCCTGGGATCGAATCAATAGCAGCCGACCCATAACCAATTAGTAATCGAATATTTTGGGTGGCGGTGGTGATTTGTGAAAGTAGCGGCGGCAGTGAATATTGATTTAGGGTTTTGGTTTAGAGAAAAGATAAAAAAATAAAAATGGGTGGCTGTATACTTTTGCATTTTGGGTGGTGGTGATTAGTGGGACCCACAATATTTCAACCATGCTAATTTTTCAACTTTCAACCATTTGTGTTTTTCCTTTATAAAGGAGTAGAGATGTGCAATGGTGGATTTAAACTCCGTGAATTACCCGGTCAATGTGTCAAAAATCATGATTACTTAAAAAAAATTCTTTTCACTTTCACATGATAACACATACTTCTTTTTGTTAGAATTTCTTAATAGGTCATTCTAATGCATATATAAAGGCTTTGGGTGGAATTTTCTTTTCAAGAGTAGTAATGATGAAATTTTGCATGTAGCCGGCATGTCATTAAGTAATCCATAATAACGAACAATTTGACTTTCATTTTTGGATCTCTCAAAATCATCTATTTATACCACAACTTTCACCATTTGAGTTTTTCATCTTTTAATATATTTACTCATTGCATTTTGCTCTAACGCTCGCCATATGGTTTTGCTTGAAGACTTGATGTCGCGGGTTAAACATATATGAAGAATTATATGTATGTCTTTTTCAGGCGGGGACACTACTACACAAACTGACATAGAGCCCTGTTTAAAACTCCCTTAGAGCCCCTTTTTTCTAGGGGAATCAAAAGGGAGGACTCTATTAGGAGATGACATAGTTCCTGTTTATAAAAAGGGCTTTATGATGAATAATAGAGCCCTGTTTTCCCCTTCATAACCTGGCTCTATTTGATTTAAAAAACAGTTCCCTGTTCTTTGGTTTGAAACATGGCTCTATGACATTCTTTTTTTTTTAATCAAATGCCACCTGTATATATTTCCAGGTAATCCACACAGGTAATCCACACAGCAAAACAAGCAACAAAACTAATTTGCAACAAAACCATTTATAGCAAAACCAATGTATTCAATATGAGAGATGATTCACATCAGTTTAATACAAATTCTGCGGACATAATAATACCACTAATTAAACATCGTACAACAGTTTCATAAATGTTTTGGTAAGCTACGGGAAAGAAGAGATTTAAGTTTTGCGGAATGAAACACTAGCATGATTGAACCTCAAATGCCGGACATTGATATAATCAAGCTCACAATGTTTTCCAACTCTTTGGTAGTAAACGGATTCTTGTCGCTCCACGGCATCTATAAAAAACATGAATGTAAGAGATACATAAAACACCTTAAAAATAACTAGACTCCTAGAAACAAGAAATAGTTAGTAAACACTTAGGTATATATTTCAGGAAATTATTACAAGTCATGAGTATAAATATTTGAATGTATTCTAAATATTCTTTTAAATACCATGACTTGGTATTCTACGTTTGAACAAAGCTGGACTCAAAGTCAAATGCCAATAAAACAGATTTGCTGCTAAATTTCAAATAGCATTATGCAACTAAGACTAGGACCACTAAACAAAAGAATACACAAATCCATTTCACTAATTATTGTGTAATTCTTGGTGGCAAAATGGGCAGGTTTCGGTGTGTTAGGCATTAGGTCCATCGTGTTACTACTACTAGTCTAGTTAGAACACAAACTAGTTACAATCAGCTCATATCCAAACATCTACGTAAGCTAGTAGAGCACAAACTAGTTTCCACTCTGCTAACTAAATCTACTAGTCAGAATAAACCTAGATTATATAACTACTGCTAGTCAGAATACCAAAACTGTTACTATAGAGATAATACAATATATTCGTCATAAATTTAAGTTACTTAATGTCTTGGGGAACGAGTACTGTTGATGCGTTACAAACTGGTGCATCCACTTCATAACATAGTAGCCGCATTCCCAATAGTGACATTGTTGGTTGCACTAGAAAAATAATAGTAATTTTATAAGCATTCAACAAAAGAAACAAAAAAAAATATTAATACACATGTTTAGAATGAGACGATTTACCTCAACAAGATTCCATTTCATATCAGCAAACGCCCTAGAAGAAATTAAAGAATCTTAGAGTTGTGTTAATTTTTATAGATATTGAGGTGAATTGAACTTTAATGCAAAAATATTCTCACTCTTGCACAACATTGGTGAATCCATAGCTTTCCTCGTTCTTCCCTTCCATATCGGAATCCAATATGAACCCAATATTTTGTTGAGGTACAATTATGAACAGACTCTAGTGTTTACTAATAAAAGGCAACCTTTTAGTATAAATACATTACACAAGTCATAAAGCAATAAAATGAAAAATTTAAATATAGTACCTTCAATGTATGGTGCAAGATAAAACAATTTATGATGGCTTTGGTCCATCGCTTGCAACAGATAGTTTTTCACATGTACACTATCAAACATACACATGGAGTCTTGAATCGTATAAGGGTTCAGGAAACCACATTTGTTCGATTGCGTTTTCACTTGCTGCAAAACCTTATGTATGGACCTAGAAACATGACAATATATAAAATTTAAAATAACAATATATCCTAACTATGTTAAATAAGAAGTGATAATTTCCAAAAGAACTTACGTTGCAAACAACGTCATGATGGAAGAGTTAAGCCATCCATTTGTATACAGCAGCATACGATCTTCTGGGGCAACTAAAAGATGGAAGGATTTCGTTTCTCCAAAAACATGTGGTTTGACATCAACTAGTAATGAACGACTAGGATCCGGGCTGCGCATCCAACGCTCATACGAACTTCTAAGAAACGCTCTCTTGTGAATTTGAGTACGATAGCTGTTCAGTCTTTTGATTAGCTCTTCTTTTCGTGTCGCCACAACTTTCTTAGTCGTTAGAGCTGCTGTTGTATGATTGATTAGCTCTTCTTTTTGTGTCGCCACAACTTGCTTAGTCGTTGGAGCTGCTGTTGTATGATTGGATGGCCCGCCTTGTCCAGATAAATTTGGCAATATTTTCTTTTGAGTGAAAGATCCTTTCTTGGTTGCCACTACTTCCTTAGTTGCTGTTTGGGTGGACATTTTAGCAGCCACGGATTTCTTATTTCCCATTTGATTGAACTTGGAGTCTTGTTAACAAGTATTTTATTAAAGGAAAAATAGAATGATAACATCTGATGTATGTAATTGAACAATAACAAGGTCTGATTAAACCATAAATTGGTGTTATGAAGATCCGTTTTTATGAAGGATGATGATGGTGGATGAACATGAAGATTTGTATGTCCATCCTATAGGATGATGGTGGGTTTATGTGATATTTTTGTTAAATCAGAAAAAGGAGATAATGTTTTGTAGATGAAATAAGGTATCTGTATGTGTGATTTTTGTATGTGAGTTTTTGTTTAGGAAACTAAAAATTATGTAAGGAATGCATTGTGAAATGATGAGGGATAGTGGGATAAATGAAGCAAGTCTCGTGGTATTTTGAAACTCACAGCACTCATCAACAAAAAGCAAGTCTCGAGGTATTTCATTCATAAAGTATAAACATGGTTTGATTTTGTTAAGCACTCTATCAAAAAACAAATACCGAGTAATATTTCTTCACTAGTTTGTTATTTTGTATAAATATCTTTGATTATAATAATTATCGGTGTACAGGTTTCCCTCTAAACTTTAAAAATGCAAGTAATTTTTTCTTTAGCATAAAACCGGTTTGACCCGGCCAATAAAAACCCGGGTTTTAAAACATTGTTCATACCATTAATATTATAGCCATCAGACTCAAACTGGAACATTTGAAGCAAAAATACATGAAATTACATACCAAATTGAGTGAACAAGCCCCCTTAGTCGGCAGAATTGATGTTACAGGCCTTGGCGATGTTTGTTCTTTAGTGGAAGTTGCATCAATTTGCTTGGTCGCCGTTTGGGTGGACGTATTTGCAGCCACAGTTTTCTTGTTTCCCATTTGGTTCGAGTTGGAGGCCTATTGACCAAGAAGTTTATTATAATGACTAAATAGTACTACAATATTATAATAAAGTCAATCAAATGTTATTTAATTTACCTTAGTAAGTTCAATGTACTTCTTTGGCCACTGAATAAAACTATGATGAGCGTCTTCTAATTTATCGAACTCTTCAGTTGGAACTGGAAGAAGGTACGCCTTGTAATCAGCTTCAACTTTGTCCACATGCACCTTTGCATGCCCGTGTAGGACTGACTTTCCATGTACTTGCTTGGAAGGATACACCATCCCTGTAGCACAAAGTACCTTATTGGTCCCGTAGGGGAGAAACATCTCGCACTTGCTAGGCTCCTACAAAACGTTTATTATCAAAAACTATATAGAAAACTTATAATAACAAATACTAACAATGAACGATCATGTGTTATGGTATCTCTAGGTACTATCTAAAATCTAAATAATCATACAGTGGCCACAAAAGTTTCAGATCAGAAGTCATTAAATGGTATAACATTTATACAAATTACATAAGATGCTAGTTGTGATCTAATAATTACACGGGAAGCTTGCATTTTTGGAGGAGAAAGTTAAACCGGATAGCGTAGGATCTAAAGAGGACTAACGAGGCATTGGATTTGAATGATCCCGACGCGTCTAAATTATGTATCATATTCAGAAAACTGTTGCAGGGATTTCTTACAAAGTCTTTCACAAATAAGAGCATTAGGTCCGTTAAACTGAAGGACCCCTAACCGAAACCAAGTTTTCAAAATAGTACAGGTTCACACTTATATGAGTATACCACATTTCAAAATGATATTGTACTAAACTAGAGGTCTTAATGGTGTATTTTTGGATCCACTTAATTTGATATCCGACCGTGGAAGAGATGATATAGTTAGAATCATGTTTAGTAATCTAAAGTTTGTTTGCACTGTCACGAAGCATGTGCTGTTAGGACAATATCATCCCCAACGGGTCGAAACAAGTACTTTTTGGTATTGGTCAAGTTGTGAGTTATGACCCGAAACAATTTTTGTCCCAAGCTTGAACTTTTGTTTAAGTAATCAGTATATCAAAATACTAACAACTGATGTAATTACATTTTATTAATAACCTTTGAAGATATTCGTTCACGAGTTCTAGTTGCTGTTAACATACATTAAGGTCAACTTGACCTCTACTTTCAAAGACTCATATGTTCGTTATTATATCCTTTATTAGTGGTTTTAGTATACAATTCTTTTCAGCTTGGGGTGACTAAAGCCGTGAAAAACACATTAAGTAGTTCTGAAGATACACAATAGAACCAATGAACAGAACCATGAAACGATAATAGGATTTGTTTTCAGGGGTGTTTGGGAATGCATATTAAAAAAATTAGACTCAATAAAGTAAATACCTGTAGATTATCTAGTACATCCAAATTTGACACCGAGTCACAACTGCTTTTCCTCGTAAGAGGGCTCTCAAGGTTTTTGTAGAAACTAGAAAGGGGGGGGGGGTTAAATAGTTTCTTATATTTACTTGTTAAAATGTGGTTTCCAAAAATCCTTTTTCAAAAACTTAGGCTTGAGGAAATATGTGAAATCTTCTTATGCACAATATGAACAATGATAGTGTAACTAAACTAATACTAACAAAAATATATCCACAAAGAATAAAGAATAATAGTGTAACTAAGATAATACTAACAAATGTATATGCATAAAGAATAAAGAATGTAAAGAGTTAAGGGTAAAGAAAGATCAAAACGAACACCAAGGATTTATAGTGGTTTGGCAACGAAGCTCACTCCTCGTTCCTACTCCACTGCTCGAGTACTCCTTACTCGAGAGTTCACTACACAACAAGCTCCTTATGGTGGAGAAAACCGTACAAGTCGCTTAACCAATTTCCGACTCTAAGCTAAAAGTCGAGCCCTAATCGTAGCTAGGACCAATCTACACAACTATACTTAGTACATACACAACTTCCAAATAGACACAACTACTTGGATCTTCACAACTATGACACAACTACAAATGTATAAAATTAGATCTTCAATGGATCTTT
The DNA here is from genome assembly GCA_025667525.1 of Glebionis coronaria. NCBI lineage: Eukaryota > Viridiplantae > Streptophyta > Magnoliopsida > Asterales > Asteraceae > Glebionis > Glebionis coronaria. The sequence goes on from JANFOE010000687.1 coordinate 29,386, forward strand.
GGTGGTGGACTCAACACTTCACAAGGATAGTGTTCTTCTCTTTGCACTTGGAGAGGAAGGGATGGAAGAACAAGATTCACTTCTTAAACAAGTAATAATCAAACAAATGATCAAAGATTTGAGTGATTAAAGAAGGGGTTTGAATCTGGAAATAAATGTGCAAAAGAGGTGAGTTGAAAAGCTGAGAATGGTCCACTATTTAAAGGACAAAGGAGCCAACGGCTATTTCTGCCCGTGGTACCTTATCTTAGCCCGCGATACCTTATCGATAAGGTACCGCCTAGGCACTAAGGTACCGCCGGACTAGACTCCGCTCCTTTTTGTCCTTTAGTGGTGGAGGTCTTATCTGGATATAAAAAATATCCTGAAAGGATATTCTTAACCAAATAAGAATATGCCATTTTCAAATTTCAAATAATTAATTTAATAAAACATTTTCTTAAAAAGAAAGTTTAATAAAAACTTGTCACACTTAATAAAAAGTGAGTCTTAAGAAAAGATTAAATCACTTGATCACTTGATTAAGGTTAGTACTTGTTTATCCATACCTTAAGTGAAAATGGGTAAAATGAAAAATACTTGAACTCAAGAATTCGTTTTTCGTTGTTTTCGTAAATGCTTGTTTTTACATATTGTCGTAATCAAAACAAAGCGAGACCGAAAAATGCAAGTAACGTTTTTAGGCATTTATTGCATTAACAATCTCCCCCTTTTTGATTCCGACAATACATAAACTCAATCATACAAAAAACAAGATTTTCGAAGACGAGTTTATTCATTTCTCCCCCTTTGTCGAAGCAAAAAGGTTGCACAAGTCGGTGTTTGAAGAAACGGACTTCGCAAAGACTCCCCCCTTGGTGCTTACTACCCCTAGCTTGGGGCACCGAGGAATCGAGATATGGTGACAAGCTACATAGAAGGGTTAGTTGAACAAAAGAAACAACCAACAATATATAGCAATAGGTCACATAAAAATAAAAGAGAAGAAAACACAAAGACAAAGATCCAAGATAGGTTACTAAAAGAACATCATACAAAGAAGTATGGAAAAAGAAACAAGCCAAAAGCATAAATCTAATCCTAGTTATTCTATAATTATAAGATTTGCTTGAATTTGGTGTCTTGTGGATAAGCAACCAATGCTTATATGAAAGACAAGGTAATGGCGGAGGGTGGTGGTGGTGGCTTGTTGGAGATCTCATAATCAAAGTAAAGAGAAGGCTTGATTAAGAGACTCTTGATGTAGCTCAACTCCTCATAGATGTGTGCCATAGCAAGGTGTTGATATTGACAACATTGACAATATGTTCCATGATGCATGACATTATCATGAGAAGGAGGAAGAACACTAAAGGGTGGTGGTGGAAGAAAAGATGTTCCACAAACAACATTCTTGGTAGGAGACATGTGATTAAGAGTGTTCTTGGGTGGGTTTGGATTGTAATGGTTTTTGGGTGAGTTGGGATTGAAAGCAATTGGATAAAATGGAGGAGATTCAAGGCTTTCATTGGGAGAATAAGACATTTTGGATGTGAAGTAATGCAAAATGCTTATGGTTTAAATAGGGAAGGCTTAGGGTATTTTTGTGGTGGTCAAAGGGTTTGAAACAAAGATTCTCATAAATGTTGGAGCAAATCTGGAGTTTCAGACAAAAACCCGAAAAAGGAAGGCACTGTAGGCGGTTCCTTATCTAGGCTGGCGGTACCTTATCAATAAGGTACCGCGGTTCACATATGGAACCGCCTGCAGAGGCAGGGTTTGGTGTTTGGAGGAAGATTTTTTAGCAAATCTTATTTTTCTAGTCTAACTTATCATAGGGATATGCTTAAAAGCAGAGATAGACAAAGAAAACGTATGCAAAATTACCAAATAGAGATTTGACCAAAATACATGGATTAAAAAATCGATGTAGGAGGTGTGTAAGACAAGACCTTAAGTCATGACACAATGATCCTCCATGATTCTATCTTGTTCTTGCTATGTTTGAGAGAATCATACATATGAATTATGTAAGCTCTAGATTAATAGCGAGAATCTATGAAAAATCGTTTTTAGATTGAATTAACAATATCAAACGAATTTCTCAACCATTTTCGAGAGAGACTTTAGGAATTTTGAAAAAGAGAAGAAAGGGTTTTTCAAAAAGAGTTTGGAAGACTCAATGACTCAAAGTGGTAAAAGAAAACGCACAAGAAGAAAAGAATTTAAGGAAGATGTTCCATTAATCCTAGGCCTAGACGCAAGTAATTAAAAGGTTCCCTCTTAAGTGGCTTAGTGAAGATATCGGCTAAGTTGTCCTTGGAGGGCACCTTTTCAATAGAAATGTTCCCCTTTTGAACATTATCCCTAAGGAAATGGTGTCTAATTTCTATGTGTTTGGTTCGCGAATGTTGCATGGGATTCTTGCTTAGGTCTATAGTGCCTTTATTATCGCACATGATGGGGACATCATCAAGAGAAATCCCGTAATCAACAAGCGCTTGCTTCATCCATAGAGCTTGTTGGCATGCTTTTCTGGCACTCACATACTCGGCTTCCATGGTGGATATAGCAAGAGCGGTTTGTTTCTTGGATAACCAAGAAGTTAAACAACAACCCATGAAGGTACAAACCCCACTAGTGCTTTTCCGGTACACATAGTCTCCCGCATGATCCGAGTCCGCGTAGACAATGGTTTCTACGCCGGTCCCTTTAGGATACCATAATCCTAAATGTATAGTGCCTTTAATGAATCGGAAGATACGCTTAACCGCTTCAAGGTGAGAGGTTTTGGGAGCCTCTTGGAAGCGAGCACAAAGGCAAACACTAAACATGATATCCGGTCGACTTGCCGTTAGGTACAACAAACTACCAATCATACCTCTATATTTGGTGTTGTCTACCGACTCACAATCATCATCTACGGTGCGTTTAGTATCCGAGGCCATAGGGGTCTTCATTGGTCTAGATTCTTCTAATCCAAATTTCTTTAGCATTTCTTTAGCGTACTTAGATTGACTAAAGAAAATACCATCGTCCATTTGTTTAATTTGGAGTCCTAAAAAGAAGTTAAGTTCTCCCATCATACTCATTTTAAACTCATCATGCATGATTTTGGCAAAGTCATCACACAATTCTTGACAAGTTGAGCCAAATATAATGTCATCAACATATATTTGTACGATTATGAGGTGAGGACCTTTCTTCTTTGTAAAGAGTGTATTGTCTACCATTCCCATGGTATACTCATGTTTAACAAGAAACGCTTTAAGTCTATCATACCAAGCTTTGGGTGTTTGTTTGAGTCCATAAAGTGTTTTCTTAAGCTTGTAAACATGGTCCAGTTTCTCAAAATCAATGAAGCCGGGAGGTTGAACCACATATACCTCCTCATTGATCAAACCGTTAAGAAATGCACTCTTTACATCCATTTGTTGAAGCTTAAAATCTAAGGCACAAGCGTAGGCTAAAAGGATTCTAATTGATTCTAATCTAGCTACCGGTGCATATGTCTCGTCATAATCAATCCCTTCTTGTTGATTATAGCCTTGTGCTACAAGTCTAGCTTTGTTACGAGACACAACACCATTCTCATCTAACTTATTCCTATATACCCATTTGGTTCCTATAATGGTAGAACTTCTAGGTGGAGGAACAAGTTCCCAAACATCATTGGCAACGAATTGGTTCAATTCTTCTTGCATCGCAATCACCCAACTCTCGTCCGACAAAGCTTCTTTAACATTCTTTGGTTCAATCAAGGAGACGAAACAAAAGAAGTTGCTTTGGTTTTTAACTTGAGATCTTAGGGTCCTTTGATTTAAGTCACCAATGACATTATTGAGAGTATGATCCCTAGACTCCTTAATGTTTACTTCCTTTTCAACACTAAGGTCTTCAACTCCTATTTTTCTAACCTCTTTGGCTTTAACTACTTCTAATTCATCCAAGTCATCATCAACCAATGGTGGTGTCTTGGGTGAAGGAGGGGTTTCATCAAAGGTTACGTTGAGTGATTCTTCAATAACCCCCGAGGTTCTATTTAGGACTATGTAGGCTTTAGTAGTTTGGGAATAACCTAAAAAGATACCTTCGTAAGACTTTGGGTCAAACTTAGTAAGCTAGTCTTTGGTGTTGAGGATAAAGCACTTGCTTCCAAACACCCTAAAGTATTCTAATGAGGGTTTCTTACCTTTAAGAATCTCATAGGGGGTCTTTCCTAGGAAAGGTCGAATAAGAATTCGGTTGAGAATATAAGTCGATGTGTCCACGGCATTGCACCAAAAATTTTGAGGCAAAGATTGCTCGTTTAACATCGTCATACTCATCTCTTGGAGAGTCCTATTCTTCCTTTCAACTACCCCATTTGATTGTGGAGTGCGAGGAGCCGAGAAGTTATGGGTAATACCATGAGCTTCACAAAAGGCACTGTTAGGACCATTGGAATAGGTATTTGTAATAGGTAGACTAGGAGGTATGTAGTTCCTCTTGGTCCTAGTACTAGTAGGAGCAAGTCGTGCTCCTGGTCTTAGTTAAAGTCAAACTTTATTATTTAGTTATTATTTTGTTAGGATATGCATGAAGTATGTTAGGAAAGGATATGCATATCATGTTTACACGTTTTGTCTTAATGATGTATTAGGGTTTCCTTGTGGTATAAAAGGAACCTTAGACAGAAGGGTTAGACACACCTTCATCAAACGTGATTCTAGTCATTATCAATATTAGAAATCCTTAGAAAGGATCAAGTTATTATAGTTATTCTGTTCTTCTTTATAATATTTGTATTCCGCATTTATATTGTGTATAGAGTCACTCTGTGAATAGACTTGTGATTACAGAAGTCGTTCACCGTTCCTAAAAGGCTACAAGATCCACATCTAGTGGACCCAACAAGTGGTATCAGAGCCTGGGAGAGTCTCTGTACAAGTAGAATCAACTTTTCTCATTACTAACATTTTTGTTTCATCATGTCTGGATCAAGTTCTACTCAAACAGGAGAAGATAGTACTCCTAAAATTATGCAACCTCAACAGATCGTTGCTACGGTGTCCAACACAAATGGTAAGTTTCCTCTTCTGAAAAAGGACGAGTATGATAGTTGGGCAATGAAGATGGAATGGTGGATCACCAACACTGATCAAGACCTTTGGAAGATTATTCTGAATGGGAACAGCAGGAAGCTGACTGGAAGAGACAAGAATGGTAATATTACTCTTCTTGACCCTAAAACTCATGAAGAAATCACAGCCATTCAGAAGGAGGTCAAAGCAAAAACTATTTTGCTTCAATCCCTTCCTGATGATCACATGGGTGATTTCTACCATTTGGATGATGCTAGAGAGATCTGGAATGGAATAAAGGCAAGGTTTGGTGGGAATGAGGAATCAAAGAAAATGAGAAGATCCATGCTGAGAGATGAATTCACTGAATTCAAAATCTCAGAAACTGAAGGTATACATCAAGGGTATGACAGGTTCCAAAAGATATTAAGCCAGTTGAATCAACTTCGGTCAAAACCGGACGATGGTGATATTAATGCAAGATTTATTAGAGCCTTACCCTACTCATGGAATCAGGTGGTAATCTCTCTCAAAGCAAAAGGTGGGCTTGACTATCTCAGTTTTGATGACTTATTTCATAAGCTCAAGACTTTTGAGCCTCATATAAGGGGATATTCAAGTGATTCTTTTCCTACTCCTGCTAATTCTGCCTTTGTGAGTTCTATGGGATCCAGTCCCATGTCTTATGCTAGTAGTCCAAGCAATACTGTGTCTTCTCAACATACTTTTCAGCATACTTCTGCTCCTGATCCTACACCCAAGTCTGGTAGCATGGTAGAAGCAGTTCTTCATTCTTTTGTGGCTGATGTTGATGCTCAACAACAACTTGCTTTTGATGACTTCAAACAGGTCGATAAACTTGACCTGGATGAAATGGATCTTAAATGGCAGATGTCCATGCTTACTCTTAGGGTTCACAAGTTTGAGAAGAAAGCAGGTCGAAAATTCAATTACAACCCAAGGGAGCCAGCAAGGTTTGACAGAAGCAAGGTTCGGTGCTATAACTGCCAGCAGCAAGGTCACTTTGCAAGGGAATGCCCTAGCAAGAATGACCAAGAGAAGAGCAGATACTCAGCTTTTAAGGTTCAGGAGGTAAAAGATGACAAGAAGGCATTGGTATCTGTTGACTCTATGGTCAACTGGAATGATCATCAGACTACCACTTTGGATTCAGCTGAATCCTCTACTGACGTGTTTGCAATGATTGCTGGGAATCTATCTGATGCAGAGGAAGCAGACGAGTTTGCTCTTATGGGCATCTCACCTCAGGTACAACATTGTCCTCTTGGTTGTCATGATAAATATTCAGAATTGTTGTCCCAATATAATGACTTAAATGATCAGAATAATAAGTATTTTTTATAGGTTCAAGCCTATAAGGCTTCTTTAAACACATTGGAACAACAAAAGAGGTGGCTACAAGATACTCAACGCGAGTATGAGGATAAAATTAGGATACTGAACATTGATTTAGAAAACACAACAAATATGCTTAAATATACATAAAAGGTAAAAGATGACAGTATCAAAGAAAAACAAGAGATGAAAGAAAGATTAGATGCTACACTCTTGAGATTTGAAAAATGGGAAAATGCACCTAAAAATCTTTCCAAACTAATTAATAGTAGCATGTCTGGTAGGACTAAAAGAGGGCTAGGATTTGATAAATATATTGATTCAGAAGATGTGTTTGATTTATCTTTTTCGAGTGTTTTTGATCCCGATAAAGAGGAAGAGGGAGCACCTAGCTACAATAGGTATAAACCAGCAGCAGAAATGCATGCTGTCCCTCCACCTCTTACTGGAACTTTCATGCCCACTTCTAGGCATAATGACTTGGATGGATCACAGATGCATGAGTCCCCCAAAAGTTCTACTAATTCTAATGTCTTTGTCTCGTGTACTTTCAGTGACAAAGCCAGTGACTCTGCATCAAGTGGTTCAAGTGAAGAGTCGAGACCTACAAGTTCCAAGTCGAGTGATCATGCTGCTACTGGTGCTAGGAAGTGTGAAGAGAGAGTTGCTTTTATCTCCACAGTGTCTAGTCCTGGTTTATTGAGTCCTAGGAAGATTGATTCTCCTAGATTTGTGTGTAATAATGTTAGCAGTATGAAACGATGTCATTCTAATAAAAGGTCATTTAAAACATGTTTTGTTTGTGGGAGTGCATTTCATTTGATAAAAGATTGTGATTTTTATGAAAACATTCTTCTGTTCATCAAGCATTTCCTGCTCCTGGTCCACCAGGAGCTGGTCCATATTCTTCTAGAAGACTAAACCCAAGTGCTCAATCTTTTTCTTCTAGAAGGACCTCTCCATTAGTTTCTGATCATTGGAGAAACACTGATTTCCCAGTTACTAGACCAACAAGTATCTATTTTCAAAATTTTAATCCAAATTATGCAAATAATCTTGACCACATGTATTTTGGATTGGGAAATTGGGGAACTGCTGTCAAGCCCTCAGCAGGTTGTTCTTGGTCAAACAATAATACCAATATGATGAATAGGCAACCTAAGAACAACGGTGGATCTCATCAATCTTCTTGGCTATCTTTTAAAGATCCACAAGGCAGGCTCAAACCCGAAAAGGTTTGGGTCCCCTTAAGACACTAACATTTGCATTTTTATTATCTTGTTGTTGTAGGTTACTCCATACCAAGATCCTAGTCTAGGAAATGTTGATAGTGGTTGCTCTAGGAGCATGACAGGAAATAAAAGTCTTCTCTCTAACTTTGTACCATTTCAAGGCGGAAAGGTCTATTTTGGTGGAGGTGAAGGCAGGATCACTGGCAAAGGCACAATTCAGACGCCTAATCTAAATTTTGAGCAAGTCTACTATGTGGAAGCACTTCAACACTTCGACTTGATATCTGTTTCTCAGATTTGTGACAAGAAGCAGTTTGTTCTCTTTATGGATACTGATGCACTAGTGTTATCCAAATACTTTAAACTTCCGGATGACTCACAGGTTCTGCTCAGAATCCCTAGAAGACACAATCTCTATAGCATCAAGCTGAATGAAGTCAACCCTACTGGTCAACTAGCATGTTTGGTTTCTAAAGCCTCAGAAGCTGAAGCCACTCAATGGCACAGAAGGATGGGGCATGTGAACTTCAAGACTATTCACAAACTAGCAAATTTGAATCTGGTCTCTGGTTTACCTCCCAAGTCATTTAGAAATGATATAAATTGTATTGCTTGCAGTAAAGGCAAACAACATAAAGCATCCTTCAAGGCCATTACTGCTCTTAGTCTTATAACTGAACCATTGCAGCTACTACACATGGATTTATTTGGTCCTACCTCCATTAGGAGCATTGACCACAAACAATTCTGTCTGGTGGTAACTGATGGATATAGCAGGTTTACGTGGGTGTTCTTCATGGCTGCCAAGAGTGAGACCTACTCAATTCTTAGAGATTTTCTTACCCTTATAGAGAACCAGTTGTCCAAGAAGGTTAAAGGTATTCGTTGTGATAATGGAACCGAGTTCAAAAATAAAGACCTCATAGCACTTTGTAATGCTAAGGGCATCAAAAGAGATTATAGTGCAGCAAGAACTCCTCAACAGAATGGCGTGGCAGAAAGAAAGAACAGGACTCTTATAGAAGCAGCAAGAACGATGCTTGCCGATTCTAAGCTTCCAACCATGTTCTGGACAGAGGCTGTTAATACTGCAAGTTATGTTTTGAATAGGGTTTCTATTACCAATCCTCACGAGAAGACTCCTTATGAGCTCCTAATAAGTGTGTAAACATTTATCCTTTTGCCACTAAAATCAAGGAAAAACAAGACCTAATCATGTGTTTTATATCATAAAAGTCGGAATTACGCGTGGTTTTGTGTTTTGTGTATTTAATAGGTATAAATGATCAAAAGAAGAGAAAACACGGGATTTCACGGTCAAATGTTGAAGAAAAATCCAAAAAGAGACGAAGAAGAAGTCAGAAGACCAAAAGTGTGCCCAAGTTCACGGAAACCGGCTAAACCGACACGGTTTTGAAGAAATGATCAAACAAAGCCGAAATCAAGCTCAATTTTTAGCGGATTAAATCTTTTTAAGATAATCGAGCTTTGTGGGTCCCACATTTGGGTTAATGGGCTCAAAAGCCCATTTGGAAGATATATATACTTTGTAAAATTCCACAAGCCCATTAATGGCCCAAAGTTCAAAAAATTAAAGACAGATGAAGTTTATTTTTTGGGCCAAGCCCATTTACATTAACAAAAGGGGCGGATAAAAGAGTTAATGGGCCAAAGCCCATTTGATAAAAACAAAAGGACGGAAGTGTTTTATTCACTTTTGTCAACAAGTCACAGTCAACCTTCATCAATTTACTCAAAAAACGTGTGTAACTTCACACGTTACCTCACCCCTCCCCACTCATTATTAATATAAACGAGACAATTTACCCTCAACCCCATTTACACCTCGATGAAAACAATGTTATCCCTCTCCTCACTTCTCTCTCCCACCAAACACATTTTTTACAGAGTCAAAACTCCAAACCCTAAATTTACTCTACCAAAAATCACACAACAGAAATTGGGGGTTTTCACTTAATCCTTTAATTCACATAATAAGAAATTAATCCCCCCCAAATTTCGGATGCTCCACCATAGTGGTCCTATTCATCTCCATCCGACGTGGCTTAATCTATATTTATGATTGGTTGTGACAACATCACACACAAATCCTCCAATCATATCCATCCAGGTTGGCAATCCTAGATGCCAAAATCAATCACAGCCGTTGGAATCAAGAGAGAAGAAGAAAAGAAGAATGAACGGATGTGATCCTTCACCGTGGGCACCAAGGAGAACCTAGAAGGTTCGGGGTTCTCCTATAAAACCCCCTTAATCTGTAATGTTAGATTAAGCTTTTCTTTAATTTTTATTTTCAGTAAATTAGATTAGGGTTTTAGTTTTAAATCTTGTAATTTTTAATTTCAGCTCTTGTAATCTCTATTTTAAATTAATGAAAAGATAGTTTTTAATTAAATTTGTCTCTCATTTAACTTTTCTGTCAACGTTTAATATTCTCCTTTAATCTGCTTTCTTATTTATGTATTACTGTTCGTGGTTCTTTTTTATTCGAGTAATATAAAAAAAAGAAAAAAAAATAAAAATAATAATAATAAAGGAAAGTAAATTAAATCTCCCCACTGGAGATTTATAAAAAGCTGGATCAATTGGTATCGTTTGGGTCGAAGGTGAAGTATTCATTGTTCAAAGTTTATTAATTGGTTCGAGAAGCATATTGGCTAATGTTCGAAGCTGTTGAGATTCGAAGGTGGTGTTTGTTGATTTGTCGATAAGACTGCTCAGCGCAGCATTCTTCTACCCAACGGATTCAACTCAAGGTTTTTATTCCCTTTTAATTTGTTTTTGTTTAATCTGCTATTTAGTTTATTATTAGATTTGATTTTACTGTTTTATTTTATTAAAAGTTTGTTTTGATTTTCAAAACTGTTGGTCTCGTAGGTATATTGGATCTGCTCACTTCATATTAGATAGTTACTTAGATTTTAGTGATTTGTTTTTATATGATTTGGGTAATAAACTGCTATTTAGTTTTACTTTTTACTGCTTAATAGGTTTAGATAATTTAGTGTCATTTTATTAATCTGCTTTAAAATAGTACTTGTTCTTTTGACTGCTTATTTTTGTTTCAGTTTTATTTATTCAGTTTGTGTTTAATGTGCTTATGTGATAGCTTGTTTAGTTTTTTTAAGTCATTTGGTTATAGCTTATTTGGTTACTGCTTTCTCTGTTTATGTTGGCTTAGCTTATTGGGTTCGTTTTTGCTTTTTATATAGCTGCTATTCTCAGACCCCATTGGTCTGAGGTATATTCTGTCCAAAAAAAAAGGTAACCATATATTAGGTCTGCTGAGACTCGAACCCCTGACCTCGCGCTCACTAGCCATCAACCCAACCAACTCTGCTGGACTCTCATTTGTGTATTATCTTGCATTAAGTAATTAATATAGGATTCCTTTTACTGGCAGTTTTATTATACAAGTTTTTAAGTTATTTAATTTGTTTAGGAAGTTTTATATAACTTTTTTTTAATCAGTTTTTATAAAATTTAAAAAGACAAAAAAAATATAATATTTAATTTAATTTCTTTAAATTTAAATTAGTTTTAAAAGTACTTTTATTTCAAATTGTTTTCTCTAATGTTTTTAAAGTTTAGTATTAAAAATTAGTCTTCAATTAAAATTAGTTTTTATTTAATTATAGTTTTCATTTAAAAAAAAAAAAAAGTTTTCATTTAAATTTTTTAGTTTTATTAAAAGTCAAATTTTGTTTTTAAAATTAGTTTATATAGATTAGTTGTCATTTACATTAGTTTAATTTTTACATTAGATTAAAAAGATTTTATATTAAGTAGCTTTTAGTTTAAAAATACCAAAAATAGATTTTACCAAGAACAAATTTAAGTCTTACGTTTAAACCAGATATCAATTCGAGTCGAGTCGAGGAAAACGAACTTAATTGCAATACCCTAGTAAAATCCCTTTATCAAATTGGCGCCGCTGCCGCTTCGCTCGTACGATTGACAATTTTTCGTGAAGACGTTTGGATTTTGGGATCCGTTCATCCTTTGAACGTTACGTTTCTTGCACAAAAAATCAAAAACATAAAAAAATCAAAAACTTAAAAATACAAAAAAATTAAAAAACCACAAAAGCAATTTCTTTCCTAAGAATTGCACCAAAAAAATTAAAAAATCCAAAAGTAATACTTTTTCCTAAAAGTATTACACCAAAAATATTACGTTTTAGTGTTAATTTTTTTTAGTTCGATTTCTTTCGATTTTTCTTGTGAAAATATATTTTTCTAAAAAATACAAAAAGATTTTTCTTTTACTATAATATATTACGTAGCACAATAATTTACCTACTTGTCAAATAAGCCTTAGTTGGGATTTCATCACCTAATTATTGTAGTCGAATCCTTAACGAAATAAAAAGGCAAAATAGATAAATACTAGTAAGACGTTTGAACTCAAAATATACAAACTATAAGGTGGGTATAAGGCGACGCGCTATAAAAGGCCGTCTAAGGAAAAAGGTTTTTAAGTGCTTTGTGCCACCTCGTTTCCCCGCTTGCTTGTGCGTATATTGAGAGGGACGACCGATTATTGGTTTGCCGACTAAATTAGTACTTAAGTATATATTTTTGTAGCTTTTTACTATTGCTCCTCGAGGAGGAAAATCCTTTTCCTCTCAAAATAGACCGAGGTCACCTACCTCATTCCAAAGTTTTAATTGTATGCGCACTCGCGCGCGTACATACATACCGAGTGGTGTACCAAATACTTCTAATTCTTCCAAAAAGAAGAAGAAGAAAAACCAAAATACCGTCATTCAAGCCGATCCTGATAATCGAGCTTTCGACATAACTATGGCAACGGATAATCGACCAATGATTGAGATTCTTCAATCTCACGTTGAAGGAAACGATGACGCAATTGTGGTGCCGACCATTGGAGCTAATCATTTTGAACTTAAACCGGATTTTATTCGAATGGTTTCCGCTACACCATTTTTAGGTCATACTAATGATGACCCACATGCTCATATCAAACGATTCATCCAATTAGCAAATACCGTCAAATACAATGGGGTGCCACATGAGGCCGTTCGCCTACAACTTTTTCCTTTTTTCCCTCGAGGGACAAGCCCGGATTTGGCTTGATAAGGAACCACACCAAAGTATTACCACATGGATCGACTTAGAGACCAAGTTCATTAATTACTTTTTCCCACCATCACGAACCACCTCTTTAAGGAATGAAATAATCACCTTTGAGCAACAATATGGGGAAAATTTTAGTGAGTCTTGGGATCGTTTTAAAGAGCTTTTGAGAAAATGTCCACAACACGGTTTCACCAAAGTGCATCAAATAAATACGTTTTACAATGGCTTAACTCTAAATAACCAAGACTCACTTAATAGTGTCGCGGGGGGCAATATTCTTGTGAAAACCATGAACGAGGCTTGGGCCATTATTGAGAACAAGGCAAAAGTGCAAACTAAGAGTGTTCGGACTACAATAGCTAGTGCTAGTGATAATGAGGTGAATAATCAAATTAAGGAGCTTACTTCAATTGTGAAAAACCTTGCTCTGAGAATCGACGCCCTCACTACACATGTGCATGCCGTGAAAGATAATAGTGAAACGTGTGAGACTTGTGGTGGACCACATTCATATTTCAATTGTGACAAGGTTTATAATCAACAACAACAAGTTTGTGCTTTTAATGCTAATGAGAGGGTTCAATTTAAACCTAATGTTGATGTTAACCATTTGTCTTACAAGAGTACTAATTATTTGGCTCCCCCGGGTTTTGTAGCACCTCAAAGACCACCCCCACCCGCCCAAAATACCCAATACCAAAATAGGAACCAAGGTCCTCAAATGGGTAATTTTCAAGGGAATGCAAATCAAGGGATTTTTAATGGTCAAAATCAAGGGTTTCAAAATAATCAAGGTTTTTACAATAACAACGATTTTCAAACTCAATATCAAAATCAAAGTTTTCCTAATCAAGGGGTTAATAATCAAGGGTTTAATCAAATGAACATGCAAAACCCTCAAATGGACTTGGTTCTACAAAAATTGACCGAACATGAGAAAATCATGAAAGCTATGCAAGAGTCTACTAGACAAATGCAAGAGTCCAACGATAAGAGATTTTTGACTATGTTGCAAACCCTTAGACCCCAAGGTGCCTTACCATCCAATACCGAGATTAACCCTCGTGCTAATGTGAGTGCTATCAATACTCGAAGTGGAGCCACTTTAGTGGGACCTTCCATCTCTTCGCCAATAAAGGAGAGACAAGGCCCGGAGGTCATAATGAGTAATCCTACTCCCCCTCCGGTGATTCCCCCCCCCCCCCCCCCCACCACTCCTAGTTCTAGTCCTCCATTGCCGAAAGAGCCTACTCCTACGGTTGTTCAAGAAGCGAGTCCTTCTCCTTCTCAACCTAAGCCTAATATTCCTTATCCATCTAGGTTAGGCAAGACTAAAGTGCTCAACAAAGATGACATTCATGTCTCTAACTTTTTGAAAATGATTTCCAATGTGAATGTTAACGTAAGCCTTATTGAAGCACTTGCTCAAATGCCAAAATTTGTCAAAATGTTTGTAGATTTGCTTAATAAGAAGGAAAAAATGGTTGAGCCCGTTAACACCCATTTAAATGAGAATTGTTCCGCGGTTCTTCTCAAAGAGCTTCCCGAAAATCTAGGAGATCCCGGACGATTCGTGTTACCTTGCTCGTTTCCTCAAATCGATGATTGTATGGCTTTAGCGGATCTCGGCGCTAGCATCAATCTTATGCCACTTTCGGTTTGGAAACAATTGTCATTACCCGACCTTGTACCGACTCGTATGACTTTAGAGTTAGCTAATCGAACTCTCGCATACCCCGTTGGTATTGCCGAAGATGTTTTTGTTAGAGTCGGTACATTCACTTTTCCCGTGGACTTTGTCGTCGTCGACTATGAGATGGATCCTCGTATTCCGTTAATACTTGGTAGACCATTCTTAAGGTCCGGAAGAGCCTTAGTTGATGTAGCCGAAGGGGAGTTAATTCTTAGGGTTCGGGATGAACAACAAGTTTTTAAAATGGGAAAAATCACAAATAAATCAAATGGAAAAGAGTCGGTCAATATGATTGATGTTCTTAATTATGATAATGATGAGATTTTTATAAATCCTTTTGGAATTGAAAAGTCTACTCAAAATGATTTTGTGATAAACTCATCCCATCCCTTAGAGCCTCAAATTTTTGATACTACTATTTATGACACCGATAGTGATGACACTTCTTCAAGTGATCACACTATTTTTGGCTTAGACGACTCGTCTTTTGACCCACCCACTTTAGACCCACCCATCTATGATTCACCAATCTTTGATACCTACAATGATGACACTTCTTTAAGTGATCTCATGAATTTTGATGACCCACCCCATGATCTTAATGCAACTCATATCTCGATGAGTGATTCTTCCATGGAGATTCCTTTTAACTTCTATACTCCAATTTTAGAAGTCATGAATTATGAGGAGGATCCTCCACTCTTAGAGATCTTACCTACTTTAGAGGCTATTCCATTTGAGGAGGATTTAGATATCTTTCTAAATACCTATTTTCCTCATGAGGAAGAGTTTTCCTATGACTCCGACGATACTTATGTTTTCACATCAAGTTTGGAGGAGGATGACTTTCCCACTATGGATTTTGACAACATTTTGAGCTTAAATGTCGACACCTCTGGCTATTTTCCCGTCAAGGAATCGGTATTTGATCCCGGCATAAAGACTTTTGTGCTTTCATTGCCATACCACCTTAACTTTACTTGTAAGAGACTTTTTCCTAAGGATACCCCACTTTTCTATGACTTGCGTACCACCTCGGGGTTTATTTCCTTTTGTGATGGAAATTATGTGTTTGACCCGGGTGGATTTTTCATGGGGTATGCCTTATTTGACTTTACTTCACCCCTTTATCATGGAGAGATTTTCCTCCCTTGGAAATCTCGGCTTTTCCATGATTTTCCCATTTGAATGATGACATTCGGGAAATCGAGTCGAGCTAGAGACTCGTGATTAAAAATCAAGCATCGTTTAACTAGGTTAGATTTTTTTACCCTTTTTCACCCCTTTTTGCCTTCATCCATTTTCACCAATAAGTGTAGGGGGGAGCCAAGTAGGTTGTTGTGATGTTGTGTGTAGGGACATGTGCTTAATGATCCACTTTTGGTACTTTTGACGAGACCCGTGTTCCCGTGTTTCCCGTGTACCCGGTTCCTTTGATAAGTTTTTGCTATTGTGATTCAATCTTGTATATAAATAAACTTGAATAATTGTAATCACTTTAGTTGTCCTTTCCTTAACTCGATTTTAAACAACGTACTCAATGTCCTAAGTGTAGGGGAGTTTATTCTCCCACATGCTTAAACATTGAGAACAACGTTTATATTAAGTGTAGGGGGGATTTCTATCGAAATTTTAGTGGCCTTTTCCATGAATTTGACCCCATTTTAACCGGAAATATTAAAAAAAATTTCAACGTTTTTCAAATTTTTGATCTATTTTGGCCTAGTAGTATTTTTATTTATTTTCTTTCCTTTTATCATTGCATCGCATTTTGTATTTTCCATTTCAAGAATAAAGTAAAAAATAATTAAATAAATAAAATAGTTTTAACAAGTTTAGATGTCTTTGATATATTAGGCCCGTCGTGAATATTTTGACTCAACCCGAGTTTACTTATCTAAGTACTCTAGCTAGTATCCTTAACCATATGGACCTTAATTGGTTTATTAGGCAAAGCATCCACGAGTCTCATTCCTTGAGATTTTAAATTGTGGAGAACGAGAGATGATAGAGTTAATTATAAGTTTGGTATTCTTTCATTAACTTATGTGAGTTAGTTATGAGCTTTTTCTCCCATCACTTGTTAATAAATATATTTGCAATAAATAAGGTTGTACGATTTAAAAGGTTACTTAGCTTCTAGCACAAGATCGTTTAAAAGTTGCTCGGTATTAATTAGAGTTCATAGCCAAGGCATAACTTATTGAAACGGGACGCGAAGATTGGCTTATCCAAAAAGGCCCTAACAAGGCATGAGGATACCCAAGTCCAAAAAGGCCCTCACAAGGCATGAGGATTCACTTTTTGTTAAAGATCCTAAGATGATGTGAAGATCATTAATCCAAATCAATATGAAGGATCAAGACACACGACAAGAAGCAATTACTCCCCTAAAGATCATGGAGAAGTCTATCCAAAAAGACCCTAACAAGGTATGAGGATAAATAGATCCAAGTCCGAAAAGGAGGCGGATCGTTGTATATCAAAATCTGAAAGTCCCAAATCAATGCAAGAAACCCTAATCTTAACTTAATCAACACAAGGTATTACTTTTCAAACGTAATCTTATTATTGTATAATGAAGAATTACAAGTGTTATGGATAACACAGTTTGATGACAATGTGTTGTGCACACTTTGAACAACAATAAACCCTAACTTATGAATACAGTCGTAGCTGTTTGATTCACTAAGTTATATGCACTAATGTTCTTGATATCTCAAAGTGTTAAACCTTAATGCAAGGATACACATCCTATTTATAGTGTTACGAGTTTGACTTAAACAGTACTTGATGGCGACTACACAAGCTTTTACAAGTTCCCACATCCGTCACATGATGTCCTTCTATTCTTGGTAGTCTTCCATTATGCTTTAAGGAACAGTTGTCAAAAACAGTTTCCTTATTCTTCATAGTCTCGAACATACAAATGGCATGTCCAAAGTGTGTTGAGAGTTATCAGGGTATTGCCACCCCTGTTAACTCTCAACCCCTCAGAGTCCCTGATACATCTTTGCTGTTATCCATCACAGCCAATGAGTATGTCTTCAGGTAATTCTTCGACTTCCCTGATAATGTCTCTGACATGGACTCCTCTGAGGTTGCTCACAGAGACTTGGATCTCTGTGAGTCTTGCGAAACTTGCCTGCCTCCTAGGCATAGGCAAGGGACTATCTAACAGCCTAATTATGTTTAAATCAATGATCAGGGAATCTAACAAGTTTAGATTCCCAACAATCTCCCCCTATTTAAACATAAATAATGCTAGATCTAACTAAGTTAAGGTAAGTGAGTTTAACAGCTTCTTCTTACACATAACAGATCTAAACAAACATACCTCATGATTTTATTAAAACTTAAAGAAAATTACAAGTGCATTACATAAGAAAAATAAAAGATGAAGGTAAAAAGGGCTGTGAACATCTTCAATAGTCATCATTTTTAATTCTTGCTTCAGCTTCAGCCAAGTCCAATCTGTTATCTAGTTCATCCTGCAAAGTCTTGGCAAACTTCTTGGAATACTCTGTGTTGATCTTCAGACACTTCTTGTGACAGAGTAGCTGAATAGTTGAAGCTAAACACAACTCATCTTCCCTTTGAAAAGCATACTGGCAAGCCTTGTTCATGAATGCCATTCCTCTTTCAGGCTCTGTGTATGTCTGACCATCAACAGGGCCAACAATACCATTGGGAAGGATCAAATCCCTGTGCATGCCATCCACTTGAACATCTTCAGTAACAAAGTTTCATTAACAATTTGTGAAATCCTTCTCCTTTTGTTGCCTGTCTTTGGGGGTTCTTGTTCAAAAAGCTATGGTGGGGGATCAATCTTGAGTTTGGCTGCTGTTTCCTTGATCCAGTTAAACTTGGCCTTAAGAGTTTTAAGCAGAAGGAAATTTGCCTGTCCAGACTTTTTGGCAGCTAAGGCTTCGAGTTCGAACCATTCTGATAACCCAAGTGTCTTTAACCTGAAGTTGTCAAACACATCCATATTTCTCTGTTGGTTTTCCCTCCATAAGATCATTTATGGGGTGTTTGTGGATTTATGAATGGTGTATTTGAACTTGGTTATCTTGCCAGCAGCATATCTGTTGTTCACGCAGGCATCATAGTCAGCTTTGACTTTCTTTAAGGCCTCAGCGCGTTTTACTTCCATTTCCCTCAACCTTTGTTTTTGTTTTTCTATTTCAGGTGGTGTCATCTTCCTCAGAGTCGCTTCATTTAATTCTTTGGCTGTCTTGAGTTCACTTAATCTTTTGAATTCTTCAGCCTGTTGCTCAATTTCTTCAGGGGTCAAAGGAATCTCATCGGAAGGTGTAAAGGTTGAGAATTGTGAAAGGTCTGTGGTGGATCCTCCTGTCTCTAGCATCGCAGCTATCTTCTTAAGTTTGGTATCTGTGTCAACCAAAACTATCTCCTTTCCTTTCTTCGAGACAGAGGACTCCATACTTATGTTTTTCAAAACTTCAGCTCTTTTGAGAAACTCTGTCTGAGCCTGAGTTTGAATAGCTTTGGGGAGAGAGCTAACAGTGAATTTTAATTTCTTGGCAGCTGGCTCATCATCATCCTCAGGCTTGCTGGTGTTAACCAAAACTAGAGACTTTGATGAGTCAGCTCCATCTTCAGTTTGTTGCTCCCCCAGAGTATCATCCTCATCATTAGGTATTATAACTGGTGTGATGACTTGGAGAGGAACAGGTGTAGTGGTGGGGTTAGCTGATGATGAGCCTTGTTCAGTAGATGCAAGGCTGAGTGTTGTATTCTTCTCCCCCTCACGTTTATCCTTACTTTGCAGATGTTTGGATGAACGTGCTTGAAAATGCCTTGCAATCTGTTCCACAGAGGCAGCCATAGCACGTTGTCTTTTTCGTGAAGCCCTGGCAATCTTCAGCAGGAGGTTGGCATTTGCATTAGTATTCGCCTGAACACGCCTGACAATAAAGTTAGCATGGTTGTATTGCCTGTTGCGAACAGCATTAAATTGCCTTTGTAGGGTGAGTTCATGTTCATGGAACATAGCAGGGACAGCTGATTCAATAGCATCCTTGATTCGTGTTGAAAGATGACTGAGTCCCTGGGCTACACCTCTTCTAGCACCATCCTGAATTGGCTCAGTGACGGCCTCAGTCACAGCCTTTTTGATGATGCCTGGAAATGTCACAGTAAAGTTGTGCATCTCAGACTTGATCACATCCAGCTTTCTTGATAAGCGCTTAATATCAGATTGATGATGGACAGGCTGAAGATTCCTGATATTGAGGCTTTGCTGAGCATAGTCACCCCCCCTTGGAATTAAGTCAAAGTTGGTCTGGGCAGGATGATCAAACATGAGAAATTCTGCTGTTGGATCATAAGTTGGTCTTTGGAAGACTGTTGTTGCTGAGGTAGCAGAGTTTGGAGTATCAACAGCTTCCTTGAGAGGAGAAGTCTTGTCACCAGCTGGTGTAGACACAGCTATTTCTTTAGGAGGAGAGACAGACAGCTGGTATTCCTCATCTTCTTCATCCTCTTCATCGAACATTCCCTCAGGGAATTCATCCTCAGGCATGGGCTCAATATCAGAGACATAATCTTCTAATGAGAGCATTTCTTCATCAGCATTTAACACAGGCTCTTCATCATTTGGTTTGTCCTGAGTCATTGTTTCAGCCTCCTTTTCTTGTTGTACCTGAGATTCGATAACTGGCTGTACAATTTCAGCCTGCAAATTTGTTGTAATTTGTAACAGGGAAAAATATAAGGGGAATGGTCGCCATTTCGCTGTCCCAGAGAGGCTGAGGGTGATTACTCAGCCACTCCAAAGGATAAATCCTTGGGATTCTTTTAAGTGTGAATAAAGTGTGGTTAATGATCGCTATTCGCTGCCCCTAGGAAAGCTGAGTGTGATTATTCAGCCCCCCCAAAAGGTAAAAACCTTTGGGACTCTTTTGATTGTGAAACATATGTTGTTTATGGATCGCCAGTCGCTGCCCCTAGGAAAGCTGAGTGTGATTATTCAGCCTCCCCAAAAGGTTAAAACCTTTGGGACTCTTTTAAGAGTGAAACATATGTTGTTGTAGGTCGCCTGTTACGCTGCCCCTAGGAAAGCTGAGGGTGATGATTCAGCTCCCCCTGAAAGGATAAATCCTTTGGGACTCTTTTAAGGAGGGAACCAAGAGGCTGTGTGAAGTACAACTGATCAAGGTTGAGACATTAGTGTATTCAGGTTGTTGTTAGCCTGAATACTGTCTAGAGGGTGCAGGGTCAACGGGGTGCTTTGTAAACACAAATGAATCATTCCCTGGTGCAAAGACAGGGTGTACAGAAGTCTTAAAGTATTCTAAGTGTAATTACAGACTTCTATGGGTCGAGGATTACCCTAACTTCACCACTCTCTCCTATAGACAAATGAGAGTGGCTGCTTGTGAACCTCTAAAAATGTACACTGATTACCTGTGAGATATCAGCTTGATCAGGCTGGTTTCCTGTTGTCTCAGCTGACTTAGAGACACTAGACGCCTGTTGTTTGTCAGCCAAAGAATCCGAATCCACAAGAGTATCTGGACCAGAGGAGGCGTCAGTCTTCTTTCCCTTGGCCTTAGTAACAGCTTTGGAGTGGGAAGAAGAGGGGATTTTCTTCTTCTTAGGCTGTTGGCCAGATGAAGCCTTGGACTTAGTAGTGTGCTGCCCAGAGGTCAAAGACATAGACTTGCCAGCAACACTAGAAGTATTCACCTTCTCAGAGGAAGGGAGCAAGGGCTTCTCAGCGTTTGGTACCTGGTTGGCCACATTCAGCATATGGGCGGTGACAGGGACATCGTCAGCTCCTATTTTCTTGTAGATGGTGCCTGTGATGCGATAGGGCTTAAGAGCAGTCAAGGCCTTGTTGTGGTAGTTATCTCCCAGCAGGCTTTCAAAGATCAGGGACAGGAAGCGCACATAACAAATGTTCTTTTCTTTGACCTGATTCCTTCCCTTCAGCTGTTCTACCAGGTTTGAGAAGAGGATGCTTCCAACGTCAACATCAGCTCCCCAAATTAATCCATAAGCAATAGCCTGATGGTTGAAAGACATCTGATCCTGTGATCCCTGCATTCCTCCCGGGGACTTCACAATGTGGGTGAAGAGGACACGCCACATAGGAGTAAAATATTTAATCTTCAGAGGGGATTTGGCTAGGACCCCAGCTGGTGTAAGGTCAGGGTTAACGTCATGGCAAGGGTTGAGTGTGGCCAGAGCTTCCTTGACAGCCTTTTTGTCAACTACCTTCAAGCATTCATCTCCATGCTTCAATCCGGCCACACTAGAAAAATCTTTAAGGGAGAAGGCAAAAGGGTGTTCATTGCATGAAAGGCTAAATGTAATGGTGTCTTCTACCACTTCAGCAGAATACCAGAATTCCCTAAGGTATTCTTGGTAAAAGGTGGATGGGGATTTGGTGAAGGCTTCATTTAGGTCACAATTCTGCATGAAATTTACCAGATCTGAATATGTGTTGTTTGGTGCCTTAATCCATCCAATGGCGTTGTTGGAGGCGAGGATGCTCTCGTTGATATCAAAGTTAACATTTGAAGCTTTGGGAACTGAAAACGCCATGGATTTGAGGTTGAAGGTGAACGAAAATGGCGGATGGTTAAGAGAGATAAGAACTTAGAGAGAGAAGTAGATTTTAGAATGGTGGTGGGTGAGAAGAGAAAGGAGACAATATATATTCAAACTAAGTGAACATTTATTCAACCGTATTAAATGCAAGGTGTGAAAATGACTGCTCAAGTGGGTCCCCTTGACCTTTCAAAAAGTTTGTCTCTTCGTTATCCGAAAAATAAATGATTAAATATTTGAGAATGTTTTTTTTGCATTTACTTGGAAAGTAACTACCTAGTTTCATGTGAAAAACATTTAATATAGAATCAATCATTTAATGAACACATTTAATATCAAGCCACAGGCTTTGAGATATTGAGCATCCCTAGCTCAGCAACTAGCCTGTTGAACGAAGGTTCAGCCAAAGGCTTTGTAAAGATATCAGCTAGTTGCAGCTCTGTGGGAACAAAATGCAGCTCAATATCTCCCTTCATTATATGATCCATGATAAAATGATACCTGATATCAATGTGTTTGGTATGAGAGTGAAGAACAGGGTTGTTGGATATGGCAATGGCGCTGGTGTTGTCACAAAAGATTGGCACTTTGTCATACAAGATTTCATAATCAGCCAATTGACTTTTCATCCAGAGCACCTGAGCACAACAGCTGGCTGCAGCGACATATTCTGCTTCAGCTGAAGACATAGCCACAGAGTTTTGCTTCTTAGCACTCCATCCAACCAATTTTCCTTCTAGGATTTGACAGCTGCCTGAAGTGCCTTTCCTGTCAATACAGCATCCAGCATAATCTGAATCTGAATAGGCCTTGAGATCAAAGCCTGATTCCTTTGGATACCATAGACCTAGGGATGGTGTTCCTTTGAGATACCTGAAAATTCTCTTAACAACCACTAGATGGGATTCTTTTGGGTTGGCTTGGTACCTTGCATAGAGACATGTGGAGAATTGGATATCTGGACGACTAGCTGTTAGATACATGAGTGACCCAATCATGCCTCTATATAAAGTCTCATTGACTGAGACCCCTGACTCATCAGGTCCCAAGTTGTTGGGTGGAAGCATGGGGTATTTCACTGATGCACAATCAGCTAAGTCATATTTTTTAAGTAAATCCTTAACATACTTTTCTTGACAAATTGAAATTCCCTTAGGACATTGTTTAATTTGAAAGCCCAAAAAGTAAGTTAATTCACCCATCATACTCATCTCATATTTCTTGGTCATTAATTTACCAAAACGTTTACTAAGGTTTACATTTGTTGACCCAAAGATGATATCATCCACATAAATCTGCACAATGATGAAATCACTCTTGTCCTTGAAGGTAAAGAGTGTTTTATCAATAGAACCCCTGATAAATTTATTTTCAGTTAAGAAATTTGAAAGAGTTTCATACCATGCTCTTGGAGCTTGTTTCAGACCATACATTGCCTTGTGAAGTCTGTACACATGGTTGGGAAACTCGCTGTTCTCAAATCCTTCAGGTTGTGCAACATACACTTCCTCAGCCAAATCACCATTGAGGAATGCACTCTTAACATCCATTTGATACACAGTGATGTTCATATAGGCAGCATAAGCAAGGAAGATTCTGATGGCTTCAAGTCTAGCAACAGGTGCAAAAGTTTCATCATAATCAATTCCTTCAGTCTGAGAGAACCCCTGTGCTACCAGTTTGGCCTTGTTCCTGATGATGTTCCCAATCTCATCCATCTTATTTCTATAGATCCATCTAGTGCCTGTGATATTCTTTGTAGGTGGAGCTGGCACCAGTGTCCATACTTTGTTCCTTTTGAACTGATTGATTTCTTCTTGCATAGCAGCTACCCATCCTTCTTCTACTAGTGCCTCAGCAACTCTTTTAGGTTCAATTTGTGAGAGAAATTCAGCAAAGAGACATTCATTGGCTGAGGCTGACTCTGAGTCTTGGATTCGCTGTCTGGTTGTGACCCCTGCATTTGGTTCCCCAATAATATTGACAAGAAGAATGTGTTGATATCTTGACCACTTATTTTGAGGAGCTGGGGATTCAAAGACAGGGGTACTTGAGGGCACAGCTGGTACCTTGGTTTGAAAATGCGTTTTGCGATCCATTGCGCTAAAGATCCCAAAAGCCATTGCGTGATGCGTGATGCGATTGCGAGCGCAATTTAGACGCGATGCGTTTAGTATAAAAAAAGTACAAAAATTATTTAAATACCAAATAAATGCAATAAAGTTACAAAATAAGTTCTTAGCATATTAAAATTAGGCCTATAATCCCTAGTAAAACAGATAAATCGCCAGTAAAGCTTGACAAAAAACACTTAACAAAATGCAAGATACTATATTTTGTTTTTGTTTGTTTTAGATGTTTTTCTAACAAGTCTTATTTTTCAAAAGTCATTAAAATATGTAGGTCTGTATTTAACGGTTGAAATTTGACAAAAATGGCCTAAGTACCAGATTGCGACAATTGCTACCGTTGCTAGCATTACACAATTGCGATAAATTGCGGCATAATGCGAACACATTTTGGGATGACACTGCATTACACACCTTGATGCGAAATTTTGAATGCAACGCATTGATGCGTGCAATTTACGCAATGATGCGCGCATTTTTAAACCAAGGCTGGTACAATTTGAGTCTCATCCTGCTGACTAGGAGGGCTTTCTTCAAAGACTACTTCAGTGTCAGAGTCTTCTTCAGCCATATCAAGGGAAGCTATTTCATTATCAGCAGGAGAATCTTCAGGGATTTGAAGAATTGGTGAGTCATCAATATCATGAGAGGAACCATCAGAAATTTGAGGTTCTTCTTCATCAAGTTCCTTAGAGGTAGGATCTTCTATGTTGTGAGTAGACAAAGGGTCAAAGGCAGGGACATAAGGAGTGAGAGTATTAGAGTGATGATGACTGGTAGGTCTGGGTTCTGTGAACTCATCACTTGGGAAAGAAATATTTTCATTAAAATTTATTTCATCACCCTCTGTTCCTGTTCTCTGTATGACTTCATCATCTTCATTGAATCTAACATGGAATGTTTCTTCTACTTCTTGTCTTCTGATGTTGAATACTCTGAAGGCTTTGGCTGTTGGAGAGTATCCCAAAAAGAAACCATCATCAGCTTTTTCATCAAACTTTCCAAGTTTATCCCTGTAGTTATAAATAAACACAGGGCACCCAAACACATGAAAATAGCTGACGTTTGGAAATCTTTTTCTGAAAACTTCATAGGAGGTTTTACCATGTCTTTTGACAATGATTGATCTGTTTTGAGTGTAGCAGGCAGTGTGAACAGCTTCTCCCCAAAATTGCTTTGGTAAGGCTGCACCATTTAACATAGTTCTTGCTGCTTCAATTAAAGTCCTGTTTCTTCTTTCAGCCACACCATTTTGTTCAGGAGTGCCAGCTGAAGAGAAGTTCTGAGAAATCCCTTTTTCATCACAAAAAGATTCAACTTGATGATTCTTGAATTCTGTACCATTATCACTTCTTAGAGCTTTGACTCTAACATCATTCATATTTTCAACCTGTCTGATGAAGGACATGATGGTTTCAGCTGCATCACTTTTCCTTCTGAAGAAGAACACCCATGTGTATCTTGAAAATTCATCAACTATAACCAAGGTGTATTTGTTGTGATTAATGGTTTGAGGTTTGACAGGCCCAAACAAATCCATGTGAAGGAGATGTAAGCACTTGTCAATAGAGAATGATTGCCTAGTCTTGAAAGAAGACCTGTGATGCTTTCCTTTGACACAGGCAGAACAAGTTTTGTCTTTGGAAAACATTACTGAAGGTAGACCAGCAACCAAGTTTTGAGTGGCTATCTTATTGATGTTCTTGAAGTTGAGATGAGACAATCTTTTGTGCCACAGCCAATTGACACTTTCAGAGGCTTTGGCAAGAAAACAATTTGAGCTGTCTTCAGAGCACACAGCCATGTTGATGACATAAACATCTCTCCTTCTAGGTGCAATTAGCACAACATCATTGTTTTTGTTGAATATGGTTCCCTGAGTCTTAGTAAACAAAACCTTATAGTCAGCATCACACAATTGGCTGATGCTAATAAGATCGTGTTTAAGACCATTCACATATGCAACCCTGGTAAATGTGATCCCATTGCAGTTCATTGAGCCATATCCTTCAGTGTCACCTGAAGAGTTATCTCCAAACACCACTTTGGGACCTGGCTCCTTTGAGTATCTGTGCAGGTATTGTTGAATCCCTGTCATGTGTCTAGAACAGCCACTATCTAGATACCATACCGATTCCTTGAGATATTTCTACACAGATACATAGAAACAGATTAGTTCCTATGGTGAACCCACTTTCTAGTGGGTTCCCTGAATTTCTTGTTAGCAACTCTTGTGTTCCTGAAAAACTTTTGGCGTTGGGATGGACAGTTCATTGTTTCATGGTTATAACTCCCACATATATCACACCCAGGGAAGTCACCACACTCGTCTGAGTGATGGTCTGTGAATCCACAGAATTTACAGGGAGGATAAGGTTTGTAATTTCCCTGTTGCCTTTTGGAACTCTGTGGTCTGTCCCTAGAGGGTGTTTGAGCTCTTTTAGCTGCCATGTGTCTGTCATGATCTAAGGTCGAATGGTGAGAATTTTTACATACATTGCAATAAGGTTTGATTAACCTTTCCCCTTTGGGTTCACCTTG
The DNA here is from genome assembly GCA_025667525.1 of Glebionis coronaria. NCBI lineage: Eukaryota > Viridiplantae > Streptophyta > Magnoliopsida > Asterales > Asteraceae > Glebionis > Glebionis coronaria. The sequence goes on from JANFOE010000687.1 coordinate 56,083, forward strand.
GACTGACTTAGGTTCATGAGAAGTAGAGCATTCAGCGGAAGGCTTAATGTGTTGTTTCAAGAGTTCTACTTCTTTCATAAGAGACAACAGGCGATCTTCATTGGTAGGTTCAACCTTATTCACAGCTTTAGTAGTAACAGGCTTAAAAGCTACTTGTTTACCAGTTTGTTTAGCAGGCACATGAAAAACTTTAGCTGGAGGATTCTCAATATCTGTCCTAAGTTCATCCTTAGCAGATCTAGAAGAACTGCTAGGTTCAACTCCAGAGAGTTTGGGCAAAGGTGGTAGCTCAGCCATATCTTCAGAGACAGGGTCATTTGTCAAAGAGGTATCTGACATATGAATAGTCTCTGTATATTTAAAGACAATGTCTTTGGGTTTGGTGAGAATCCTCAGCTTATTTTTCTTAGCAGATATATCCCTTTTTAAGTCAGCAGGCACTTCATCCCTAAGCAATTCATCAATAGTAAACCTAGCACACAGCCATTTTTCAATAATCTTGTTCAATTCAGAGACTTGATCATTTAAAGCTATGTTTTTCAAGGTTAATCTAGCTACTTCATTTTGCAGGGATATTTTCTCTAAATTAACCCGCCTGAGAGTTTCACATTCAGCCTTAGCATTTATCATTTCAGATTTAATAGAGTGAAACTTATCAAGTAGGTTCTTTCTTTGTTCCTCAACAAAGTGTAAATCAACAATGGTGTAATCAAGGACATGCTTACGTTCATCACTATCAGACATAGATAAAAGCCTGTGTACCTTTTTCATTGTGATGTCAACCCATTGTCCTGATCTAGCATCACCTTTTCCAACAGCTGGTTCATCCTCAGCTATCGCCATAAAAGCCCTGACTCTGGTGGTGTCTTCTTCATCTGAAGTCAGTGGCTCATCATTCCAATCATAAGTTTCAGCAACCAACCCTTTCTCTGTCTTTTTCTCACCACCCTTCTTTTTGGACAGAGCTTCAATCTTTAAGTTCATTTGTTCTAACTCAGCTTTAAGTGCCTTGTACTTATTTTTGTAATCTTTCTTCTCAGTGTCTGAAGAATTGGATTGAGATGAGTTGTTGTTGTTATGTTGTTTGAACTTGTAGAGTTTGGATGAAGATGATGGATAAGAGGGTGAGGATGTCTTGGTGAAAGGACAGTCTTTTTGATAATGTCCAAGCTTTCCACAGGCAAAACAAGTTTCTTTTGACCTGTCAGTTGGTTTACTAGCTGATCCTACTCTTCCAGATCTTTTGAAGTATCTTCTTTGGTTGGCTAGTAAGGCTCTTTCATGGAACTCTGCATTGAGGTCTGTCAAAAATTCTTGGCTGCTACGGGTATCTTCTTCAACATCAGAATCACTGTCATGAGGATGTGTTGCTGAGATCAATGCTTTGGAAGATGCTCCTTGGACTACAAATCTTTCAGTCTCTGATTTGTAGATAGTATCGATCAGCCCTTCTTCATAATTATACTTACCATAGAGCTGAGCAAGAGTATCATTTTTGATTGAGTTGTTAGCTCTCTGAGTCTGATTCATGCTCAGCCACTTTCTTGGAAGGCTGTTGACAAAAGTAGCATTAATCTCAGCCTGACCAATAGTGACATCATTCATAGCTAAGTCATTTAGAAGAATCTTCAGCCTAGTATAGGTTTGCTGAACCTTTTCACCTTCAAGTGACTTAAAGGCATTAAACTGAAGTCTGAGTGCCTGAATCTTTGTCTCTCTTGTTTCAGAGGGTCCTTCATGGCCAAGAATGAGGTATGTCCACATTTGTTTAGCTGTGGGACACTGAATGACAGACTTCATTATGTGCTTAGGAAGGCAGGAAATTATGATGCTTTTGAGACGTTTATCTTGGTTTGCTAATTTCCTATCAGCTGGAGTCCATTGTTTGAGAGGTTTGGGAAGAGGGTTTTCTTCAATGGATGTAAGCGCCATGGGAATATATGGACCATTTTCTAAAATTTCTAAGAGAAAAGGTTCAAGCCCATCAAGGTATACAAGAAATTGACTCTTCCAACTAGCAAAATCTTCTTCATCAAAGACTGGTACACTTGTTACGTGTGATCCACCTCTTGAGTCAAGAAGTTGAGGTAGATCATCGTCATTGGCAGGAGGGTTAAGTCTTGGTGAAGATGGATTTGTGGAAGGTGATTGTGGTGGGTTAGAAGTTTCCGGCATGGTGGATCTTGATTATAAAACTAAGAACGATGTTTCTTGAAGGTTTTAATATCAAACACCGCTCTGATACCAATTGAAAGTCCCTAATCAATGCTAGAAACCCTAATCTTAACTTAATCAACACAAGGTATTACTTTTCAAACGTAATCTTATAATTGTATAATAAAGAATTACAAGTGCTATGGATAACACAGTTTGATGACAATGTGTTGTGCACACTTTGAACAACAATAAACCCTAACTTATGAATACAGTCGTAGCTGTTTGATTCACTAAGTTATATGCACTAATGTTCTTGATATCTCAAAGTGTTAAACCTTAATGCAAGGATACACATCCTATTTATAGTGTTACGAGTTTGACTTAAACAGTACTTGATGGCGACTACACAAGCTTTTACAAGTTCCCACATCAGTCACATGATGTCCTTCTATTCTTGGTAGTCTTCCATTATGCTTTAAGGAACAGTTGTCAAAAACAGTTTCCTTATTCTTCATAGTCTCGAACATACAAATGGCATGTCCAAAGTGTGCTGAGAGTTATCAGGGTATTGCCACCCCTGTTAACTCTCAACCCCTCAGAGTCCCTGATACATCTTGGCTGTTATCCATCACAACCAATGAGTATGTCTTCAGGTAATTCTTCGACTTCCCTGACAATGTCTCTGACATGGACTCCTCTGAGGTTGCTCACAGAGACTTGGATCTCTGTGAGTCTTGCGAAACTTGCCTGCCTCCTAGGCACAGGCAAGGGACTATCTAACAGCCTAATTATGTTTAAATCAATGATCAGGGAATCTAACAAGTTTAGATTCCCAACAACATCCTAAATAAAGAAGAGATAAATGAAGAAGTCGTGGTCAACGTTTGAAGCATCTTTAACTCCTTATGAAGATGTATACCCAAATGAAGAGAAGACCATAATTTCAAGATCGTCTCTCAAGGTTTGAAGTACAAGTCGGTCCGAGAAAGGTCTCAAATCGTGAAACGAGTTATGCCAAGATATGAACTTTTTGAGGTTTCGAGAAGCAGTTTTAAAAGATTTTGTCCTTTAGCTAACTATTGATTAAATCGTCCCACTTTATTTTCGGCCTTAATAAATTATCGAAATAAGTAAAAAATGCATCCTCGTGATCATTCAAGAACAAAATAAAATACAAGAGATACACCGTAGGAATAAGGGGGTCTAAGTGATTAACTAAACCACATGAGCAAGTGTTTGTTGTGCTAACTTGTAATAACAATGATCTCGTTTTTGAGCTTGGTATGGGGAACGTGAAACTTGAGGGTGATTTATATTCATGACACCAAAGCCCTAATCCAAGTCTTAGAGTTCTTTGCAAGTTTCTTCCATCAAATAATTTCCAAGTTAATAAATAATTATAACTTTTGTCTCCTTTTAAGTTCTTATCTTTTCGTCGAAGTAGTAAAAGTAATAATAGTAATAAAGGCCACTATGGATTGATTATGAGAACAATGTAACTTATGCTTCAAAATAATGCATTACATGGGGTCATTGCAATGGTCAAGTGTAGGGGATTTAATAAGTGTGTAAACATTTATCCTTTTGCCACTAAAATCAAGGAAAAACAAGACCTAATCATGTGTTTTATATCATAAAAGTCAGAATTACGCGTGGTTTTGTGTTTTGTGTATTTAATAGGTACAAATGATCAAAAGAAGAGAAAACACGGGATTTCACGGTCAAATGTTGAAGAAAAATCCAAAAAGAGACGAAGAAGAAGTCAAAAGACCAAAAGTGTGCCCAAGTTCACGGAAACCGGCTAAACCGACACGGTTTTGAAGAAATGATCAAACAAAGCCGAAATCAAGCTCAATTTTTAGCGGATTAAATCTTTTTAGGATAATCGAGCTTTGTGGGTCCCACATTTGGGTTAATGGGCTCAAAAGCCCATTTGGAAGATATATATACTTTGTAAAATTCCACAAGCCCATTAATGGCCCAAAGTTCAAACAATTAAAGACGGATGAAGTTTATTTTTTGGGCCAAGCCCATTTACATTAACAAAAGGGGCGGATAAAAGAGTTAATGGGCCAAAGCCCATTTGATAAAAACAAAAGGACGGAAGTGTTTTATTCACTTTTGTCAACAAGTCACAGTCAACCTTCATCAATTTACTCAAAAAACGTCTGTAACTTCACACGTTACCTCACCCCTCCCCACTCATTATTAATATAAACGAGACAATTTACCCTCAACCCTATTTACACCTCGATGAAAACAATGTTATCCCTCTCCTCACTTCTCTCTCCCACCAAACGTATTTTTTACAGAGTCAAAACTCCAAACCCTAAATTTACTCTACCAAAAATCACACAACAGAAATTGGGGGTTTTCACTTAATCCTTTAATTCACATAATAAGAAATTAATCCCCCCCAAATTTCGGATGCTCCACCATAGTGCTCCTATTCATCTCCATCCGACGTGGCTTAATCTATATTTATGATTGGTTGTGACAACATCACACACAAATCCTCCAATCATATCCATCCAGGTTGGCAATCCTAGATGCCAAAATCAATCACAGCCGTTGGAATCAAGAGAGAAGAAGAAAAGAAGAATGAACGGATGTGATCCTTCACCGTGGGCACCAAGGAGAACCTAGAAGGTTCGGGGTTCTCCTATAAAACCCCCTTAATCTGTAATGTTAGATTAAGCTTTTCTTTAATTTTTATTTTCAGTAAATTAGATTAGGGTTTTAGTTTTAAATCTTGTAATTTTTAATTTCAGCTCTTGTAATCTTTATTTTAAATTAATGAAAAGATAGTTTTTAATTAAATTTTTCTCTCATTTAACTTTTCTGTCAACATTTAATATTCTCCTTTAATCTGCTTTCTTATTTATGTATTACTGTTCGTTGTTCTTTTTTATTCGAGTAATATAAAAAAAAAAGAAAAAAAAGAAAAATAATAATAATAAAGGAAAGTAAATTAAATCTCCCCACTAGAGATTTATAAAAAGCTGGATCAATTGGTTTCGTTTGGGTCATAGGTGAAGTATTCATTGTTCGAAGTTTATTAATTGGTTCGAGAAGCATTTTGGCTAATGTTCGAGGCTGTCGAGATTCGAAGGTGGTGTTTGTTGATTTGTCGATAAGACTGCTCAGCGCAGCATTCTTCTACCCAACGGATTCAACTCAAGGTTTTTATTCCCTTTTAATTTGTTTTTGTTTAATCTGCTATTTAGTTTATTATTAGATTTGATTTTACTGTTTTATTTTATTAAAAGTTTGTTTTGATTTTCGAAACTGTTGGTCTCGTAGGTATATTGGATCTGCTCACTTCATATTAGATAGTTATTTAGATTTTAGTGATTTGTTTTTATATGATTTGGGTAATAAACTGCTATTTAGTTTTACTTTTTACTGCTTAATAGGTTTAGATAATTTAGTGTCATTTTATTAATCTGCTTTAAAATAGTACTTGTTCTTTTGACTGCTTATTTTTGTTTTAGTTTTATTTATTCAGTTTGTGTTTAATCTGCTTATGTGATAGCTTGTTTAGTTTTTTAAGTCATTTGGTTATAGCTTATTTGGTTACTGCTTTCTCTGTTTATGTTGGCTTAGCTTATTGGGTTCGTTTTTGCTTTTTATATAGCTGCTATTCTCAGACCCCATTGGTCTGAGGTATATTCTGTCCAAAAAAAAGGTAACAAAATATTAGGTCTGCTGAGACTCGAACCCCTGACCTCGCGCTCACTAGCCATCAACCCAACCAACTCTGCTGGACTCTCATTTGTGTATTATCTTGCATTAAGTAATTAATATAGGATTCCTTTTACTGGCAGTTTTATTATACAAGTTTTTAAGTTATTTAATTTGTTAAGGAAGTTTTATATAACTTTTTTTTAATCAGTTTTTATAAAATTTAAAAAGACAAAAAAAATATAATATTTAATTTAATTTCTTTAAATTTAAATTAGTTTTAAAAGTACTTTTATTTCAAATTGTTTTCTCGAATGTTTTTAAAGTTTAGTATTAAAAATTAGTCTTCAATTAAAATTAGTTTTTATTTAATTATAGTTTTCAATTAAAAAAAAAAAAAGAAAAAAGTTTTCATTTAAATTTTTTAGTTTTATTAAAAGTCAAATTTTGTTTTTAAAATTAGTTTATATAGATTAGTTGTCATTTACATTAGTTTAATTTTTACATTAGATTAAAAAGATTTTATATTAAGTAGCTTTTAGTTTAAAAATACCAAAAATAGATTTTACCAAGAACAAATTTAAGTCGTAACGATTAATCGGAAATCATATTCGAGTCGAATCGAGGAACGAAAAATAGACATAAAAAGAATTGAAAAATTCTTAGTTTCAGCTCCTAACGGCCAAAGTTCCAAATATTGCTCATTTGAAGCCTTTTGGGTGTCCTGTCACCATTCTAAATACTAGTGACTATTTGGGGAAGTTTGATGGCAAGGCAGATGAAGGATACATTGTGGGATATTCAGCTCACTCTCGGTCTTGTCGTGTCTACAATCTCCAAGCCAAGCGGGTCATTGAAACTATTAATCTCAGGTATTTTGAGGAGAAGTCAAACATCCAAGGCAAGGGTCCTGAATGGTATTTTGATCTTGATTATCTTAGTGATTCATTAGGATATTTTCGTTTCAAAACTAACCATGATGCAGGTCCACAAGTGTTTGCAACTTCTAGTACAGGTGTTCCTTCTAGTGGTTCTGACTCAGATGACGAGGATGATATTTTTGTGGTTCCATCTTATTCCACCACAGTCTCTCCTACTCCTCCTAGTGATGCAACTCCATTGGATGCATTGGATTCACAAGTAGCTCTTGACACATTACTCAAACAACAACAAGAAGCTACTACAGCAGCTGCTCAAGGTGGTTTTGAGTTTCCCTTGAATACGCCTGCTGATAAAGCTGCTCTTAGTACCCCAACTGTCACTTCTAGTGCTAGTTTTACCCCTATTGGTAGTTCAGCTAGTGATTCCACTTCCCATACTAGATTATCAAGTCCTACTGACCTGGGGAACTATCAGAAGAAGTCTTCTACCAAGCTGGATGATATTCATAAGCAACCAATAGATGGCATTTTCAGCTCTGCTTCATATGATGATGACTTTGCTGGGCAACTTAATAACTTGGCACCAGAAGTGGAGGTAGTTTCCGATCCAGTGTTAGAGTCACATAAAGATCATCCTACTACTCAAATCATTGGAGATCCAGCTTCTACTGTCAAGACACACAGAATGCATAAGAAGGCTACGTCTGATCATCATGCTCTTGTGAGCTATATTGAGGACCATAAGCGTAACAATCATACGGACTTTCAACATTGCTTGTTTGCTTATTTTCTTTCACAGGTGGAACCTAGATCAGTCTCTCATGCTCTTGAGGATCAAAGTTGGGTGGAAGCTATGCAGGAGGAGATGCAACAGTTCTTGTTACAGAATGTTTGGGTTCTAGTTTATTTACCTGACGGAAAGACAGCAATTGGCACCAAATGGATTCTCAAAAACAAGAAAGATGCAAGGGGTATTGTAGTGAGGAATAAGGCACGGTTGGTTGCACAAGGTCACACACAGCTTGAAGGCATTGACTACACTGAAGTTTTTGCTCCTGTTGCTAGGATTGAGGCCATTCATCTGTTTTTGGCTTTTGCTTCGTATGTGGGCTTTACGGTTTTTCAGATGGATGTCAAAAGTGCGTTTCTCTATGGCAAGATTGATGAGGAGGTTTATGTCACTCAACCTAAAGGATTTGTGGATCCACTTCATCCCAAGAAATTTTACAAGGTGGTCAAAGCTCTATATGGACTTCATCAAGCTCCTAGAGCTTGGTATGAGCGTCTTTCCACTTTCTTGTTGAAACACGGCTATAGAAGAGGCACAATTGACAAAACACTCTTTCTTAAGAGGAATACCAAGGACATCATCCTTGTTCAGGTTTATGTGGACGATATTATCTTTGGTTCTACTAAAAAGGAATGGTGTAATGAGTTTGAACAACTGATGAAGGGCGAATTTCAGATGAGTGCTATGGGAGAGCTTACATTTTTCCTTGGCCTTCAAGTCAAGCAAAAGTCAGATGGAATCTTCATATGTCAAGATAAATATGTTCATGAGATACTTCAGAAGTTTGATATGGATCCTATTAGACCAGCAGCTACACCCTATGAGGTTGCGAAAGTCAAACTCAAGAATGAGCCAGATCCTACGGTCAATGTTCATATGTACAGGTCAATGATTGGCTCACTTATGTATTTGACTGCATCCCGTCTGGATATTATGTTTGCTGTAAGTGCTTGTTCTCGACATCAGGTGGCTTCAACGGTTTCTAACTTGAATGCAGTCAAGAAAATTTTCAAGTACATCAAGGCTCAACCCAAGATAGGCTTGTGGTATCCTAGAGAGTCACCTTTTGTTCTTGAAGCCTATAGTGATAGTGACTATGCAGGTGCTAATCATGACAAGAAGTCCACTACTGGTGGTTGTCAGTTTTTGGGTCGAAGACTTATCTCATGGCAATGCAAGAAACAGACAATAGTAGCTACTTCTTCAACAGAAGCTGAATACGTTGCTGCTGTTAGCTGTAGTGGACAAGTTTTATGGATCCAAAATCAGATGCTGGATTATGGGTTCAATTTTATGAACACCAAAATTTTCATTGACAACCAAAGTACTATCTGCATTGTGAAGAATCATGTGTTTCATCAACGTACCAAACATATTGAAATTCGGCATCACTTTATCCGAGATGCCAATGAAAAGAAGTTGATACAGGTTCTTAAGGTTCATACGGATGATAATGTTGCTGATCTGCTGACTAAAGCCTTTGATGGTCCTCGGTTCAACCACTTGGTGGTTCACATTGGGATGGTCAATCCTTGAGACTTAGGATTGAGGGGAGGCTAAGCCTAGGGGGAGGCTTAGGGTACATATATATTTGCACAGTTTAACATTTTGGTAGGTTTTAACAAAATATTGCATAGGTTCTGGTGGTGTGTGTTACTCCTGGTGGAGGTTTTTGCTCACTTCTGATGGTTATATTCTTTAATGACTGGCTTCTAGTCGTTTTTGATTGGCTTCTAGTGGATAAAAATCCTTCTTTGTCAAGTGATGGTTGGCTTCTAGTTTTGGTTTGGGTTACTGTTCACTTATGTTGACCATATTCTGCTCCTAGTGTTGCTCATTACGCGTGTTGACTTTTAGTCAACGTAAGCAACTTCTGGTATCTATTCTCTTATTTAACTTTGGTAAATTGGGAGTTGCAAATAGTGTTATAAGGGGCAAGTGGTTACTTTGCATTAACTGCCCAATTTGAAAGGGTAACCCATATTATTAGGGGTCAATGAGCAGTTACTATTACCCCTATTTATGGTTAATTAACCCCCCTTGCCTCATTCATCACAATCATAACACACACACATCCGCTCCTACTCTCTCATCCCTAACACAAATCATCTTCCATTTCGATTAATCAAGAGCCATGGCTGCCCTGGTATACCAACCTGCTCACAACAAGGTCGCCTATCTAGGAGATGGTCCACACCGTGATGATTTCAATGACATTCTGGAATTCATTGAGGCCTCTAACCTCAGGTATGCCTTTATTGTGTGTCCCATTGTGTATGATAGTGTGATCCGTCAATTTTGGTACTCTGCTAAACTTGTGGTTGTGGTTGGTCGTCCACGAGAACTCCATGCTACCATAGATGGGCGTTCTTACGTGGTTACTGAAGCTTCTATTCGAAGTTCCCTTCATCTTCAAGATGAGGGTGGCGTTGTTTCCATCCCCAATGCTGAAGTGTTGGAGGGGATGGCTGCTATTGGATATAATCATGGGGGGAAGTTTAACTTCCAAAAGAATTAGTTTTCCCCCCAATGGAAGCTTCTAGTGCATTTTCTGATTCATTGTTTAAGTCCGAAGTCTGGGAGTTGGGATGTTTTTCCTACTCCTTTGGCTACTGGTCTCATATGCTTAGCACAGGGTAGGGTATTTAATTTCTCTCGTTATTTGTTTGAGGGGATGGTTAGCAATTTGTCTAGTGTCGGGTCTAGGAAGAATTTTCTCATGTATCCTAGGTTTTTACAATAAATACTTGTGTGTTTGCCTCGTGATAGGGAAGAGTATGCAACCCCAAAGCTTACTGCTAAAGTTTATTATAATATGGCTTATGGGTTTACCGGGACTTGGAGGCCCCTTACTGATGTGATGTTGGGCCTGGCCCAAGGACCTCCTAATACTGTCCCTCCGGTTGTCCAAGCCGAGGAGGACATTCCATTAGGTGATGATCCTATGGAGGGAGAGCATCCTGCTGGTGGTGCACCTCATGTGGATGTGGAAGAATCGGTTGAGGAGGTGGTGACTGAAAGGCCATCCACTTCCAAGGCTGCTCCCTCTTCTGTGCCACATTCGTCTCCATTTGTGGATACTCCCCCTCCTAGTCCTGTCCCTCACTCTTCTGATAAACCATCTGGTTCTCATACTCATCATGATGACCCATTTCTTGCTTCTGGTTCCAATGAAGCTTTCCCAGACCCAAGTTCTCTTGGCGGGAAAGCGGAGGAGCCTACTACCCTGACTTCTTTGCTTGATCTTATGCACAGGTACCATGCGCGGATTCTTTCCTTGGAGGCGGATTTGAATCAACATCGTAAGCTCACCAGGGAATTTGTTCTTCCCATGGCTACCCGGATTAAAGCTTTGGAGAAGCAACAGCGCCGAAGAACAAAGCATGTGGTTCAGTCTGATTCGGATGAGGACGTTCAAGATCTTATGGAGGATGGCTTGGATTTGTTGGCCAAGGCTGCGTTTGCTGATAAATCATATGAAGATCTGCCGGTTCCTCCTACTTCCTCAAGCTTTCCTTCTCCTGCTGCTCCCCTACCCAAAGGAAGATGTTGCTGGTACTACTGTTGGTACTACTACTGGTCCTACTGCTGGTTCCACTGCTGGTCCATCTCATGATCCAAAGGGGAAGGCCCCCATGACTGATGCTTCCTCACCACCTCGCAAGCGTACACGCAGACAGCTTGAGGAGGATAGGTTGGGTGAGGAGGCTGCTCAACGGATGCAAGCCGAAATTGATCACGTTGCTCGGGCTGAGGAGGAAGCTCTTCAACAGTAGAGACGTGAACAGGTGCAGCATGATGCTATGCATTGGAATGAAAGCGATTGGATGCGGGTGTTGACTATTCTTACCATGGATTATGCCCAGTTTACCGATCTTTTGGGGTCTGATGTTAATGAGCATAACTGTATTCCTCGAGCCATGGTGTTAATGCGCAAACAGCAGTTGGCGCTTGCTGTACAACTTCGTGAGAAGCGGAAGAACAGGCCTTTGTCGAGAGCTGAGGAGCGCAAGCAGATGCAGCGATATGTGAAGTATCAGTCGGCTGCCTATTTCACTACTGGTTGGAAGTGGGACAGGGTTAGGGCTTTGTCTTTTGATGAGCTTATGGCGCTCTATGAACGAATGGTTCAGGATCAGAGCACCCCAATTCCGGATCGATTCATCTATCGTCCTTCTCCACGTGTGGTGCCTACTTCTAATCCTGATGTTGCTTCTGGTTCTACATCTGATCCTCCTTTTGGTTCTACTGCTATTCCATCGGTTGTTGGTGTTTCTGCTGGTGGTGTCACCTCTACACCTTCAGTTGTTCATCCTGGTTCATCATCGGATCCTACCACCACCACCTATGCTACTACTACCACTACCACTACCACTCTGCTCCTGCTATGGCACAACCCTCACCACCAGTGACTGGTTTTCAACCTTCTCCTTCTGCTGGTTCTATTCCTGTTCCAAAGGTAGAAGTTGACCAATCGTCTCCTGCTCCCACTCCCCGTCGTTCCATCCGTAAGCAGTTGGCTAGGCGTGCTCGACCTGGTAAAACTGTTCCTTTTGAAAAGCGTGCTCCCGCGAATCTTATTGATGAGGTTTCTGATAGTGACTCTGAATTGCCAATGGGTACGGGGTACATTACTGGTTGGACGGCTAAGCCCTCCACGACTATTCCGGGTACTTTCACCCATAGGATTACCATCAGTGACGGCTTTGTTCGCTATGCTTCGGGTTTGCAGGGTGTTTTGTCTTGGGCAGATCATTGTGATCTTATGTCCTTGTACGGGTTTGTGGATGCTGATATGCCTACTCATCCTAGTGGGGCGTCTTCTTGGCCTGGTCTCACATTGTGGGCAGATTTGAAGATGATGCTTGATTCCCCTCCCGATGCTCCCCTTTCTGGTGTCTGGGCGGACCAGCCAACCTGGGTCATTCAAAGATGGAAGTTATATGCCGGATGTGGAGTGCATGTTTTGGAGTTAGAATCTGGTGCCATGGTGTTTATGCTTACGGATGTCGACTACCCGTTGACTATTGTTTCTATGGAAGCCATGCTTGAGTGTCACTTGCAAATTTCCAATGCACCTTCTGGTAATGAGACTTCAATGGCAACTACACTTGTGGAAGGGATACAGGCTCGTTTGCTAGCTGTGAAAGTGGCTGCGTCTGGTTTGTGATGTGGGTGGTTTGTAAGTTTGTATGTTTTCTGTTTTTATGTTCATTTGTTAATACTGCATTATAGTTAAAAAAAACAACTTCTTTTTATATAATATCTGCTTATACTTTAACATAATCATGGATTTTACACTTCTGCTTCCTATATCATTTGCTTCTACTGTTTCTTAAAGCAGAATAAATATAAAAAAAACATTTTGGAATTTCGGTTGCTGATTCACTCTTGTGCTGCTTTGTCATTTCATCTGGTGTTGGACCTAGTCTGCACAACACATGGTTCTCAACTCACCATGTATCACAGACAAGAAAGAGTTGATTCACCTTGAGGGTACGACTCCTGGTGTGATTCTCAAATCCGTTGATGGTTGCCAGTTTACCCAAAATTGGATGGTTTTCACTTGCCTTGGTCCTAGACTGAAAAGTGGCTAATCTAAGGGGGTACGGCTCTTGGTAAAGATATTGTCAAATCCGTTGATAGCTGTAATAGCTTGCTTAAAGCTATAGGGTGTTCAACTCACCGATGCTTCATTGCAAAGAGATGGCTAGTCCAGCAGGGTACGACTTCTGGTAAAGACACATCAAATCCGTTGACGGCTGTGATGGTTTGCCTAAAATCATCAGGGTACTCCAACTCACCAATGATTCACGTTCCAAGAGTTGGACTGGGTTCTGGTCTCCCAGGGTGATGCTTATTCCACCAGAAAGACTGGCTAGCCCAAGAGCGAGCAGCTACTTGGTAAAGGCTTATCAAATCTGCTCATGGTGTTGTCAAGATTCCACATGATGCTGATTTGTTTCAAGCTTTGGAGAAGCTCCTGGTGTTCCTGGTTGCAGCGGTTCTTCTATTTCTTCTCATGCTGATGCTGCTATTTATTTTGCTGTTTCAATCCTCATGCTTTGTTGCACATTTTTCCTGGAAACTTGAACTCAACAGGTCAAATTCAAGTTTAGGGGAGGATTGTTAGGACCATTGGAATAGGTATTTGTAATAGGTAGACTAGGAGGTATGTAGTTCCTCCTGGTCCTAGTACTAGTAGGAGCAAGTCGTGCTCCTGGTCTTAGTTAAAGTCAAACTTTATTATTTAGTTATTATTTTGTTAGGATATGCATGAAGTATGTTAGGAAAGGATATGCATAACATGTTTACACGTTTTGTCTTAATGATGTATTAGGGTTTCCTTTTGGTATAAAAGGAACCTTAGACAGAAGGGTTAGACACACCTTCATCAAACGTGATTCTAGTCATTATCAATGTTAGAAATCCTTAGAAAGGATCAAGTTATTATAGTTATTCTGTTCTTCTTTATAATATTTGTATTCCGCACTTATATTGTGTATAGAGTCTCTCTGTGAATAGACTTATGATTACAGAAGTCGTTCATCGTTCCTAAAAGGCTATAAGATGCACATCTAGTGGACCCAACATGCACCAAATTGCACTTCATTATCAAATTCCCTACCATGATCCGTCCTAATAGAAACAATTGAACATCCTAGTTGATTTTGAATTCTTCGACAAAAGATTTCAAAGTGATCGAAAGCTTCATTCTTAGATGCCAAAAATCTAGTCCAGGTGAATCTAGAATAGTCATCAACTATAACTAGGGTATAAAGGTTACCTCCATAACTTCGTATGGCGGAAGGTCCAAAAAGATCCATATGTATAAGCTCTAAGCACCGAGAGGTCGAAACCAAATTCTTGTCTTTGTGACTAGGGTGAACTTGCTTTCCAACTTTGCAAGCATCACAAAAGTGACTATCAAACTTAATCTTGGGGAGGTGTCTTACCAACTCCTTAGAGACTAAATATTGAATTAAACGCATATTAGTGTGACCTAATCTCCTATGCCAAAGAGTAGAACTATCATCTATAGTCGCAAGACATATGTTGTCTTTTGACTTCTTATTAACCTTCATGACATAAAGCCCATGCTTTCTAACACCTTTACCAATGACTTTTCCATCTTTTACGATTTCACTGTCATGTTCCGAAAAGATGACCTTACACTTATTATCACAAATTTGACCTATACTTAAAAGGTTAAATCCTAAGTTATCTACGTGCTCAACATTTTCAATGGTCATGGAGTCAAGAGAAACCGTACCTTTGCCAATGATATTACCACGTAGACTACTAGCGAATGTGACGTTACCTCCATCATATGCTTTGTAATGCGAGAACAAACTTTGATTACCCATCATGTGTTTAGAACATCCACTATCCTTAATCCACTCATCGGGCTCCAAATCAATTCCCAAGCATATCTAGGTAACAACACACAAGATCAAACATTTGGTCCCCAATATCTCATGGGTCCAAAATTGTTCGTTCCAAACATCCCTTGCATTTGGTTGGGATGCATGAATGAAGGAGGGGTTCCCCATGGAGAACAAAATGGAGGAGGGTAGTAATTCATGTAACCATTTTGTTGTTCATTATTTCTCCTAGGTGTATTTGATCTAGGTTTAGAGTTATGATTATTCCTTCTAGGTGTTGGAGTTTTACTTCTAGATCGTGAATTGTTTTGATTATCTCTTCTAGGCGTTGTCGTTCTACTTCTAGGCTTAGACTCATTCCGTACTCTAGGTGGAGTAGAAGATGGTCTAGATAAGCTTCTATTTCCCATGAGAGGTTTACTTAATGGCTTGTAGAACTTACCAATAGCATTGTCGTCAAGTATGGGTAATTTTACCTTATTAACAGTAAGATACTTTAGTTTTTCATCTAACTTAGACTTTTCAGAAAGTTCAGGATTTTCACAAAAATCATCCTCTGCCCGCGGTACCTTATCTATGGCGGCGGTTCCATAGTGATAATGAACCGCGCCATACAATTTGGAACCGCGTATAGTGGGCGTTTTTTGTGAAAACCTGACTTGTTTTGGTTCACTAGTTGAGGCTTCATTTGAGTTAAAACCTAGACCAAGTCTTTCCTTAGAATGAACTTGTTTGTTTAACATATCATCAAGAGCACTAGTACCTTTCATGAACTTTTCCAATTTAATGGAGGTGCTCTTGAGATCTTCATTCTTTAATCTAAGTTTCTCACAACTTAAGCAACTTAAATCAACCTCTTTATTTTTCTCAAGTTTAGCCAATTTCTCCTTAAGTTCATTGATCTCATTTTCAAGCTTAGTTTTGGTTGATTTTAAGGTTTTATTCTTTTCTATGAATTTAAGACTAAGTTTGTGTAAACTATCATATTTGCCTTCAAATTTAATATCATCAAAAGTGGAACTATCGTTGCTATAATATTCGGTTTCGGAATGTACCTCTTTAGAAGTGTGAGCCATAAGACATTTCTCCTCTTTGGGGTTGTCATCATCATCTTCACCGCTATCGCTCCAAGCGCCACTGACGAACGCCGTGTGGTTCTTATCACGCGCGGGCTTTGGAAAATCACCAATGAAGTGATTTGGATCACCACATCTAAAGCAATTCCTATCACCTTTTTCGTTCTTGACAAACCGATTCTTTGACAATGGTTTCTTGTCATAGTTGGGTTGCCTAACGTGTTGACCTCGTCTCTTGAAGAACTTCTTGAAATCTCTCACCGCCAATGCATACTCCTCGTCATCGCTTTCCGAGGAACTATCATGGTCACTTTGTGCCTTCTTGGCTTTAAGTGCAAGAGATTTCCTTTCACTCTTGGTTTTCACTAATTCCGAATCCTTCAAAATTATCATCTCATGAACCTTCAAGTTTCCTATGAGTTCATCGAGTGATAAAGTAGAGATCTTTCGACTCTTCAATCGCCATGACTTTTGCTCTCCACTTTGGATGTAAAGCCCTTAGAAACTTCCTAACATTGTTCTTGCTAGAAAAACCTTCATCAAGTGCTTTTAGACTAGTAATAATGGTGTTAAACCTAGCAAATCACTATCAATAGTTTCATCTTCTAAGATGACAAATTGTTCATATTGTTGGACAAGAAGATCGATTTTGCTTTCTTTGACTTGGCTATTACCTTGGTGGGTTACTAAAAGAGTATTCCAAATATCTTTAGCGGTTTCACACATAAAAATTCTTTCATACTCTTTATTAGGCAAAGCATTATAAATCACCATTTTAGCCTCATTATTTTTTGAAAGTTTCTTTTTAGTATCGTCATTAGCTTTGTCAAAAGTGACCAATTCTTTTGTTTTAGAAACTTCATTAAATTGAAAGGGTAAAAAATCACCATTGGTAATAACATGGCAAAGATCTAAATCTTTTGATTTCACATAAGTTTCAAATCTATTTTTCCAATAAATAAAACTACCGGTTTCAAAAAGTGATGGTCTTTGCATAGATTGCCCTTCTAGGTATTTGTTGGAATCCATAGATCGATTCAAGTTTTAAAATACAATATACTTTAAAAATTCTTGAGCAACCCGCTCTGATACCAATTGTAGAAACTAGAAGGGGGGGGGGGGGTTGAGTAGTTTCTTATATTTACTTGTTAAAATGTCGTTTCCAAAAATCCTTTTTCAAAAACTTAGGCTTGAGGAAATATGTGAAATCTTCTTATGCACAATATGAACAATGATAGTGTAACTAAACTAATACTAACAAAAATATATCCACAAAGAATAAAGAATGATAGTGTAACTAAGCTAATACTAACAAATGTATATGCATAAAGAATAAAGAATGTAAAGAGTTAAGGGTAAAGAAAGATCAAACCGAACACCAAGGATTTATAGTGGTTCGGAAACGAAGCTCACTCCTCTTTCCTACTCCACTCCTCGAGTACTCCTTACTCGAGAGTTCACTACACAACAAGCTCCTTATGGTGGAGAAAACCGTACACGTCGCTTAACCAATTTCCGACTCTAAGCTAAAAGTCTAGCCCTAATCGTAGCTAGGACCAATCTACACAACTATACTTAGTACATACACAACTTCCAAATAGACACAACTACTTGGATCTTCACAACTATGACACAACTACAAATGTATAAAATTAGATCTTCAATGGATCTTTGGTGGTGGACTCAACACTTCACAAGGATAGTGTTCTTCTCTTTGCACTTGGAGAGGAAGGGATGGAAGAACAAGATTCACTTCTTAAACAAGTAATAATCAAATAAATGATCAAAGATTTGAGTGATTAAAGAAGGGGTTTGAATCTGGAAATAAATGTGCAAAAGAGGTGAGTTGAAAAGCTGAGAATGGTCCCCTATTTAAAGGACAAAGGAGCCAACGGCTATTTCTGCCCGCGGTACCTTATCTTAGCCCGCGGTACCTTATCGATAAGGTACCGCCTAGGCACTAAGGTACCGCCGGACTAGACTCCGCTCCTTTTTGTCCTTTAGTGGTGGAGGTCTTATCTGGATATAAAAAATATCCTGAAAGGATATTCTTAACCAAATAAGAATATGCCATTTTCAAATTTCAAATAATTAATTTAATAAAACATTTTCTTAAAAAGAAAGTTCAATAAAAACTTGTCACACTTAATAAAAAGTAAGTTTTAAGAAAAGGTTAAATCACTTGATCACTTGATTAAGGTTAGTACTTGTTTATCCATACCTTAAGTGAAAATGGGTAAAATGAAAAATACTTGAACTCAAGAATTCGTTTTTCGTTGTTTTCGTAAATGCTTGTTTTTACATATTGTCATAATCAAAACAAAGCGAGACCGAAAAATGCAAGTAACGTTTTTAGGCATTTATTGCATTAACAGTTTTCATTATATTGTCCAGACTTCATCTCCTTAATTGTTGTTGCAAGTTTCTCGTTATACTCGGCTTCCATTTCTGCACGTGCCTCCTTTATTTTTTTGTTTACCATCTCCATCAGTTCTTCTTTTTCGAGACATCTTCTCTTCTTTTCCCTATATCCCTCTATCCCCTGTTTAAATGGGACAAGGTATCCAACCCCCTAGTACATCCACCATGCTCCGGTCCTTCCACCATAATTAATGCAACCACGCCATCTTCGACATCGGAACTGTTGGATAGTTCTAGATGCGCCTCAATCTGTAATTGTATGAAAGTAATAAAATACTCAGAAATAATACATAAACTATTAACAATAAACTTTGAAGCTTGAAATTTCGTACCAATTTATCTGTAATAACTTGCATTTCTGAAGATAACATCAAGCCTTTCACTTTGTCGTGTATTCTCCTTGCTAAACAGTAATGCCTCCCACGAAGAATAGGTATCTTATGGACAGGTGTACAAAGCTCTTCAGAAGCTCTCTCTTCTTCCCATTTATCTATGTTTCCACGATATCCTTTTGGACCTAGTCGTAGAGGATTTTTCTTGAGCTTCGCCCATTCCTTCCCTTTTGTATGTTTCTCCTTGACATAGGAATAGTAAGTCATGTTAGTTTTATGAGTTTACAACATCATATACAAAAAAATGAAACTGAAAAAACGTTATAGTAAGACGAACCATTTTTTCAAGGGTACTTTCAATCTTCAAGAACTCTTCCCAAATAGATTCTTCAATAAATGTATACTTCACACAAGGAATTCTATTCTTATACATGAAATTTGTGCGAAGACTCTTCTTAAAGGTTTTCCAAGCTTGATTGCATTGCTTAAGCACTTGTACTTTATGGTCATTATTCTTGAGCTTGCAATGTTCCTGATTATTGTAGAAAAAGAAAATTATAAGATTACCAAGATGACTTCACACATAATAGCTACAACAAACATTAAACACCTTATTCACTCATTATTAATTCTCGTTCAAAAAAATATATTACAAGTCACCACCCTAGTAATTTAACACCGTATACTGATTAAACCATTACAAACTTCGAAAAGATAATATACCTTGATTTCCAGCCACAATTGTGTTTTGTCATTCTTTGGTACTTTCCTCCAATCATCTATAAAAATAGAAATTTTTCCCCTAGTTACAGCTCCAATGTAAAGCCCAAACGGAGACTGCTCATCTCCAATAGCGAAGCCATGCTTGTCAAAATTAACACCATTTATTTGTTTCTTGTTCTTCTTTTTCAACAAGTAAATTCCTCTCTTTCTTTTTTGAGGTTGAGGTTGTGGTTCTGGTTGTCCATCCATAACCTGCTCGTTCATATCATGCTCAACTATATTTTGCCCGGCCATGTTATGCTCGTCTATATGCTCATCCATAATCTGTTCCATATGATCCTAACATTAACAAAACATGTATGATTATATTAAGTCCATAAATATAGACTACCCACTTATCAAGAACATTTTCCAGACTCAACCCATAACTTAATTATATACAAACTTAAACGTAACGAAATCCTGCTCGTAGTCATAAGCAAATGGGTGTTAATGTTTATGCATCCATATCAAAGTTTTTATTTGTTTCTATTACGAGGGACATGGAAACTAGTTTCGATTATGAACACATAACACATAAAAATGTAGTAACAAACTAAGAATGTAACACATAGTTGCAGTCTGAGAGGGTTCGATCTTTCAAGACTTTGCCAAGACAAATAAGTAAAGAAAGAAAGGTGGGTGTCTGTGTTTATGTTTATAATATAAAGAGACGACTCCTTAACTGAGAGGACGGGACTTAAATGTATGTCCGCCCCTGATCTCATCTGCCTATACTAAAATTAGACTTCAATGCAGGTTTGTTGTCCTTTTTAGAGTATGATAGTTAACAAATACTACCCATTTCGCACTATTCCACTACTTAAACAATGTTCTAGTATTCATTCCATCTCAAACTAAGTATCAAAACCACATTGTCATCTTTGGTTGTTAAATTTTAAAAAATAAAAAACTTTCTTATGTTGTACAGTAGTTTGCTTAAACCGCCTGCAATTTGAAAACAGAAACTTAGTTTGAGATGAATAGATTATTTCAAGACTTGTTTTGCACCTCTAGTTTTGTTTAATACTTGTCAAATTCCAGTACACTACACAACAGTATGAAACTACAAGTTGTGTACCTCTAATTTTGTTTCAAGACTTGTTTTGCACCTATAATTTTGTCAAAACAAGATAAGATCTTCTGCTACTGATAAAGAAATAGCCACAGTTCGATCAGTTCAAATTGTATATGACCCTCTTGCCCTGATCCAACTCAAAACTGAAGTGTCTTTCTATACAAATTAGCTATCTTACAAATCTAAAACAAGAATATTCCCTACTGCTTAATAATATTTTCACCTTGTTATTTGGTCGGTTTTCACACGACCAGACCAAACCTCCTATTACTTAACAATATGACCGACTAAATTCATTCAACGTTGTGTGACCAAACAATTTGAAAAATAAGAAGTCAAATGTGATCGTCCTCCTTTCTAAAATGGGGTGTTATTAATAGAGTAAAAAGCATGATTGATTTTAAAAAATTTTGAATGTTTAGAAATCCATCCGATGTATATCAACTGTTTTTTATTCACGTCGTGTATTCGACGAACACAAGTTGGGTGATGAGGGTGTCACAGCCCCTGCTTGGCGGGTGTGCCACATTGGATTCTGCACAAACCACCAGCGTCATACTCCTTGCTCTAGTACAAAAAGAAATAGCAGTAGTTGTTTGTATCACATGGCTTGCACGAGAAACGATTCAAGTAACCGAATAACACACTTCATACTTTGGAAAGGACATGACACACACACAAAACTGCTTGACACTTGGACTTAAATCTACAATTTTCGAGTTTTGTTGTGTATATCAACTTTCCATTACTGAAGATCTTGAATTCATGATGGCAAGTATTACAATCACAGCCTTTCAGAGTTTACCTGATTATCAACCCATTCTATGCAGTACCACTTTTATACAGAGAACCAATTTGAATTTAAAGATTGTGCTCGTGTGACGACTATTTTTGACTCAAAACAATCAAAACTCCATTATGAATTAGTCGGCTAAAAGACAAGACTATGGTTACCCAAAAAACTGAAGCGTTAACTGAACTTACAGGAGTCCATGAGAAATATAGGACATGAGCTTACAAAACCAATAAAATATGAGAACTATAAATATGAAATTTAGTATATTTTATATGATTGCTAGAATAAAAACTAACAAATTTATACTTGGAACAATGTTATGAACAATTTCTTTGGGAACCAGTTTCTACCTAATAAGTTCGCCAATCAAAATAACATAAGCCAGCTTGCAATACACTTCTTGGGTCAGTGGCAGTTTCTGCCCCATTTCTACCCTCAACTTATCGGTCGTATTTTAAGAAAAAAAGACTAAAATAATACTAAAGTGACACGAATTTAATCACCTAATTTGATCATTTTTGTTACAAACAATTACAACATCAAATAAGTTAAACCAAGCACCTCCTTTATTACTCATTACTTATGACAATTTCAGTAATTCACACAAAAAGGAGGTGTTTGAGTTAGATTACTTTTCAGGCTTATGAGCTTATTTGATTTTGGAAAAGCTAATAAGCCCATTTTTTCTTGAGCTTATGAGCTTACCATGTATAGATTATGGACTTCCATAAGCTATGAACAACAAGCTCATAAGCTGAAAAAAATTAGTTTACGAGCTTTTCCAAAACAAAATAAGTTCATAAGCCCGAAAAATAAGCTCATCCAGACACCCCCTAATATATCATCGAGATTTCATAAATATATATAATTAATAATTGAACAAAAATTCGCATACAATTCAGAATTCAAAATTGAAGATTAATTGAACAACATTTGATAAAACTTAACTGAAAGATTAATTGAAATTGTAGAAAGATTAGAAAGATTAATTGAAGTTTGATACCTGCTAATTGTGAGGATTAGAAAGATTAACTGAAAGATTGACCGAAAGATTAATTGTGACGGCACCAGATCTATTGTGTGTGAGAGAGGCTGTATTAAATCAGTATTGAAATTTTGTGAGAGAGGGAGTATTGAATCAGTATAATTGGTGGATAAAGTTGTTAGGTTTTGGTGAAATAAGTTATTAGGTTTTGGGAACTTTGAATCTGAAATTTTTGGGAACTTTGAATTTGAACTTTGAATCTGAAATTTTCAGGTTTCACTTAAAATTTTGATGAAATATTGGGGGAGAAAGAGTGGGTTAGGGTTTCACCGCCTAAATTTTGGTGAAATATTGGGGAGAAAGAGCGGGGGTGTAGGTGTTGGTGAAATAATTGGTGAAATAAGTTTAACTTACAAAATCTTTAAACCTATAAAGTTATTAACTTTATAAATTTTTATGATAAAATAAAAAACCTAAGACAACAACATTTATTAAAACTTATTAAAAATCCTATTTATAAAAAAACAAAATTAAAATTTATTTGATAAAACTTAAAACTTAAATTTATTTGATAAAACTTAAAATCCTATTTATAAAAAACAAAATTAAAATTTATTTGATAAAATTTACAAACAAATTTATTAAATTATAAAAGTTCTACTTATTAAAAAACAAAGTTGAAATTTATTGATAAAACATAAAACTTAAATTTATTTGATAAAACCTACAACACAAACTTTTAGTAAAATTTATTAAAAAATATGTAAACGACCCCTCCGGCGCTATTTCAATGTCAAGTCGAACATCTGGGTTAAACATTACATATATAATGACCGACTAATAGGTGAAATCGACAAGTAAAATGTCTCTTAAAACATGAGAATCAAGATAATAACACAGATCTATCACCCAACCAACCTCCCCTTGGTGAATATTATTAATAAAGTCAAATACAAGACAGATTAGTCCTTAAACGAGTGCTAATCAACAAATACAAAAGAAAGATAAAGTTAGATCGTCCAAACTAGGTTGATCCGATCTCCTCACTACATAAACACTCACACTCAAATGATTACAAGATGAAAATCCTTCCACAAGATAAAGCCTCACACGGCTATCATAAGAAGACAGCAAAACACACTCAAGTGTGTGTAGTATTATGAGTGATAAACAAAATTGTAGCACCAGCTAGGGTGTATTACTCATCCAAGACATATGGGTCAATGATAGGCTCCAACGGCTAGATAAGATACGTGCCTGCACAATAAAACAATTCTATTTGTATGTTTACTTTATAATGATTACAAATTTATAAATAATATCATATTTACCTTTATTCAGTGCGAGTATTCAACAAAGAATACCTTCATCGTGGTCGGATCTTAAATAAGTGGTGTCATCGATAACATCATTGGAAGATGATGCACCGATAGAAAACGGGGGCAACTCATCAAACTGGTCATATTCATCTTCGTCGACAACATTCTCAACACCAACTATACGTCGTTTACCATTAATGACGACATGCCATCTAGAATCACTTAGGTCCTCGACATAGAATATTTGGTTTGCTTGTTTTGCTAGGATGAATGGTTCGGATGCATAGCCGTTTGTGGAGAGATTGACACTTGTAAAACCATAATCGTCAACTTTAACTCCTCCGTTGTTATTGACCCACTTACACTTAAACATAGGTATAGTGAATGAAAGATAATCGAGTTCCCATATTTCTTTAATTACACCATAATACGAATTTTTTGCAATCGTCGACCTTGCTTCATGATCACCAACTGAGAACTCAGGCGTTGCAGCAATTAACGTCACTCCACTATTCTGCAATGTACTCTTTTCATCTTGTTGTTGGGTGTAAAATGTATAAACATTGATATCATAACCTTGGTACTTTGTCATGTATCGTTGACCAAACCCAAGTCGTTCCACCGTCCTGTCTACATTTTCTAGTGTATTATTTCTCACCTTGTTCTTCAACCAATCTGGAAATGTCTTGTAATGCTCGGTAGCCAACCATGATTGTGTCTTGTTCTTATTTTTTGCTACCAACATTGTTTTGTGCTCATTTATATATGGAGCAACACAAGTCATGTGTTCCAAAACAGTAAAATGTGCCCGATATAAATCAGCTGGATTTGTTGGTTCCATATTCTTCCCAATAGTACCAACCCCTTGAAGTCTACCCTCATGTCGAGATTGTGGGATGCCAATATTTGGTACATCTTTCATGTAGTTTGTACAAAACTCAAGTACCTCCTCGGTAACATATTCTTGAATAATACTCGCCTCTGGTCGATCACGGTTCCTAACATATCCTTTCAAGAAACCCATGTATCTCTCGAATGGATACATGTCTCGTAGAAACACCGGACCGCAAGCCTTTATTTTTGCAACAATATGAGTTACCAAATGAACCATAACATCAAAAAACGAAGGAGGAAAATACATCTCAAGTTCGCAAATGGTAAGAATAATATCACTTTGCCATTCATCTAACACTTCAGGGTCGATCACTTTTGAATGAATCATCTTGAAAAATAAGCAAAGCTTAGTGATTGTGTGTCGAATGCGGTTTGGCAATATTCCACGAATTGCAATTGGAATAAGTTGTGTTATTAAAATATGACAATCGTGAGACTTCATACCGAGTAACTTCAAGTCATCCATCGACAGCAGCTTCTTAATATTTGAAGAATACCCAGATGGAACCTTAACCCCATGCAAACATTGACAGAATTTGGTTTTCTCAGCCTTTGACATCGTATAACAAGCTGTCGGGAGATACATACGACTTCCTTCTCTTTCAACTGGAGCAAGCTCTGGTCTTATTCCTATTTCAACCATATCCTTTCGAATGTTAACCCCATCTTTTGTTTTCCCTAAAATATTCAACAATAATCCTATTAAGCTATCACATACATTTTTCTCAATGTGCATAACGTCAAGACAATGTCGAACTTGCAAGAGCTTCCAATATGGAAAATAAAAAAAATAGACTTTTTTTCCATATGTTGGTTGAATTGGTTCTCTTTCATTTTCAAAACACATTGTTTACATCTTGAACTCTGGATAAGACAATTTCTCCATCCAATGGTCTTCGTAAGACTCCTAACTCTTTATTTCCATCAAACAACTCTTTTCGTCTACGGTATGGGTGATTCCTTCGAAGCGATCTTCGATGTCCCATGTATACCATCTTCCTACAATTTCGCAACCACTTTGAGTGGGTATCATCTTCACAACCAGGACACGCCTTGTATCCTTTTGTACCGTATCCAGATAAGTTACCGTATGCAGGAAAATCACTTATGGTGCAAAAAATCATGGCTCTCAATAGAAAAGTTTCCTTCTTGTATGCATCAAACACTTGAACGCCTGGATTCCACAATGTTTTCATGTCTTCAATCAATGGTTCCAAATACACATCGGTGTCATTTCTCGGTTGTTTTGGACCTTGAATTAACAATGACATCATTATGTACTTTCGTTTCATGCATAACCAAGGTGGAAGATTATAGACACATAAAAGAATTGGCCATGTGCTGTGACGACTACTCATGTTTCCAAATGGGTTTATTCCGTCTGAGCTAAGTCCAAATCGTATATTTCTAATTTCATCTCCAAAGTTTTCAATATCATCAACATTTCTCCAATGAGGCGAGTCAGCCACATGTCGTAATTTCCCATCTTTTTTACGCTCTTCGGCATGCCAACGTAACAATTTTGCATCTTTAGAATTAGCAAATAATTGTTTCAACCTAGGTATAATGGGCAAATACAATAATATTTTAGCAGGGGCATTCTTCGTCACATCACAATTGAGTTCCTTTTCAGTTGTTTCCTTATGCCTTGATAGATTACAAACAGGACACTTATGTAGGTCTTTTTTGTCATTTGTATACAATACACAATCATTCGGACATGCGTGTATTCTTTTGATTTCTAATCCTATTGGACAAATCAATTTTTTTGCTTTGTACACTGAAATAGGTAACTCATTATCTTCCGGGAGAAAATCATGCACAACCGCTAGAATATCTGTAAAACATTTGTCACTCATACCGTTAGCTGCCTTTACATCAAACAATCTCAACAATGCACTTAGTTTGCTAAATTTTTTACACCCCGCATATAACGGTTTTTCTGCATCAACAAACAATTCTTGAAACTTGGCATGATTATCATCATCTATTTCACCCTCCAAATCATGTAGCATGTCATCTAAGTTATCATGACCGCTATGGTACGAGTCAGCGCCGTCGTCCTCGTTATCATCTGAATCAACCGTGTCATCCTCGGATAATAATTCACCATGCCTTGACCAACAAGTATACCGTTCCACAAAGCCATTTGATATCAAATGTCCTAATATTTCATTGGAGTCACTATACGTAAGTAAATTGTTACACTCTTCACACAGACAAGATATTGTCGATTTTCCTTTATTTTCTCGATCATTCTCAGAATAAACTCATACAAATTGGTTATATATTCCTCTGAATTTCGATCTATCTTGTACATCCATTTACTTCGATCCATCTAGAATTTCGACATTGATATATATAATTTTTGTTGTTTTAGATTCAATAACAAAAGAAAAATAATCCCGACAAAGAAAATTCGATTAATGAACACAGGGAGTGAAAGCAAGCTTTCATTCGACTTTGAGTGGTATGGTTAACACACTCGAGGTTCAATAATTAAACAAAATCAGACAAAAATAACGAAAACGCAAATATTTTTGGTGTCACTTGAGTTCAAGTAACTTTTTGATGTTTTTTTTTTTTAATTTTTTGGAGTTTTTATAATATATTTAAAAAATTATATAACTTTAAAAGTGAAAGTATCTTCAAATAAATCTACCATATGCCATGACGACTACTTAAAAGGAAAATCCTAACTTATACTTTAAGAAAATAAATAAAAAAAACATACCTTACTTGCACGAGTCAATCAAGCTAGTAGCATGGTTTGTGTGACAACATGATTTCCGAAAAGAGTCCTACAAATATAAAGAGGTTATATTTAACAAAACTCAAATACTACATAGATTGTGTATTATGTTGAAAATTTGTGGGAGTTCGAGTTAACCCGATCGACTGAATAAATATCTTTTATATTTTATAGTACTTTTTTTACTTTATACTTAAAAAAATATTACTTTTTTTATGTTTTATAACTTTATATATTTTTTTTGAGCATAAAGTTGAACAAAGCTAAAATGTGTGTTATTATACTTTAATATTAACACAGTTTCGATTTTTTTATACTTTATATAAAAAAGGCCTCGAATCTATATTTTTTTCTTTATCTTTCTTCAACGTCAAAACACAATCCATCTGGTGCTGGTGCCGATGCTCAAGAGATGTCCCATCTCGACGACCTTCTCGCTACCACTCCTTCTCGTTGGCGATGTTCTTGCTGTCTCTCCTTGTCGGAAATTAACTTTCAGGTACCGTCCTCTCTCAAGGTTGTTAAAATTGTGGGTCTATGTTTATAAAGATCTGATTGTTATGGTGGGTTTGATTGTTATTTTAACACCCCCAAATTTACACGCAGCGGAATACATCTTTGGGTGCTAAACATTGATACAACAACACATAATTTATAAAGAACGACTCGAAAAGAGACGTTTTAAATTTATCGTTCCAAAACATTTGTCAGAGTAGCGTAGTCCCAAGACATCGTAACCAAAGTACAACCAAAACAAAAGATTTAAATTGTTTTGAACAAAAGGAACGACAAATATTCAAAGAGTTTATATTGCAAAGTAGTGCACAACATTCATTCCCGTGGCTTCCAAGCTTCAGCCTTCTTGATTACCTGAAATACATGTGAGAAAATCATCAGCAAAAATGCCGAGTGAATCTATAGGTTTATATAATCATTTTGAACACAAGCAAAGATTATAAGTTTGTGGCATGCTTAAAGGCAAAAAGCATCTAATAATTTGCATCAACAATAATAATTGTATTTAGCATAAATTACAATAAGCTCATGGAACCGAGCCCTTAGACACTCCCATATCAGTCCAATAAGACGAGAGATTTATTAATTGTCGGTTACCTCCAGATTATTGGTACATTGCCGTATACCTGACTTCTCAGTACAATATGTTCAAACAGTGTGGAGGTCGGGCCTAAGCTTCTATGACAAGTCCACAAAAACTGAACCGGGGCGGCTTCCCCCATAGATCTATTAACTGTACTAGCGGTTAACCCATCATAGGTTAATTAACGGTCCATAATTGAGGCTTTAACTAAGGCAATCACTTAATGCAATTTAAAGGCAACCACGGGTCCATTCATAAAGGGACAAGCATACCATAAAAAAAATCTTGTGTTCAAAGTTTACAAAACATGTATTCCCCCTCGCGGGTTTTAAAATTATTTGAATGAGCTCAAACGAGGCTATAGACTCACGTTGATAATGAAAGGCGGATTATCGGCTACGGGCGTGCTTCGGTCACGGAAACCTATATAAATAATAATCGGTCTTAGACTCTTGTCTAATGACTTTTATCAAAATAACAATATACATATGATGATTTTGTACATATGATGATGATCAGTGGGTTTATATATATCTTTGTTTACTCATTTTAGTGTTTACGTATTGGTAACTTTTTACTAGTTTACTAGTTTTACCTATTTACCTATTTTGAGTCCAATAAGCTTAGTATAAGTTCTTTAACTTGTTTTAATCCATTTTATACCTATATTATCAGTATCTATACTTTCCATGTTGGGCCCAAATGGGTTAAGCCCAATAAGTTCTTTTTATAAGTGTTTAACTTATTTAGTCCAATTATTAGTCCAATATGCTTAGTTAGCTCGTTAATGTCCGTATGTCCTATAGTTCGGGTTTTATCGGTTTTTACTTGTATTAGTTACTTATATATCAGTATATGACTTTTAAAAACTTTACATTAGACGGGTTTGATCGTCTAAGTTTTATTTGGCGAAAAACGTTAATTTTACGGTAATAGCCGAAAAAGTCGTAAAAATCAAGTTTATAGTTTTTATTACTTATAAGTATTATTCCACTACCATTTATATAATTTATCCATTAAATTAACCTTTTACATATTTATATAAATAAGTTTCATAAGTTAGTGGGTTTTTATTTTACATTTTATACAATAAAATTTGAGTGCTTATATAATAATAATAAACATTAATTCTCAAAATCTGATTTTTATCTTCATGTTCACCATTTTTATCATATCTAGAGTTCTATAATGAATTAGAAGCTCATTTTTGGGTGGAATGATCTTTATATTATGTGCTACATTTAACTTAGTTATAGCTACTGCTCATTTTAAGTTTATCTTGCCTTAACAGTCCTTACAAAACTGCTTATTCAGATTAGAACACCTAACTTGTTTTGATCATATCTCACTCATTATATTGATTCCATTGCATGGCCAACTCTCACATGTGTATAACATCTTGTACTTACTGTAAATGGATCATACCATGCAATTTTATCAGTTCAAGTTTTAGTTATATACTGTTTTTATACAGCCAACTAAATAATCAAGATTTTAGCCTCATTTCTTATAGTTATTAACCTTTTTAAGCATATCAATCAACACTTGATCCCCACACAACATTTTTATCATCATATATACATCATATACATATACAAAATAAAGAAAATACATTTGTTCTTTACAAAAATAACAAGAGAAAATGGAGAGGATGATCTTCTTTACCAACCAAGTGTATTTCTTGTTTTTAGAAGACAAGAACTTGATGAACACCACAAGTAACTCCAAGATCATCAGACACCAAGAACATAAGTTGGGAAATCAGCCCTAGGACACAAGCAAATCACCTCCAATGTTGTTAATATGGCCACCAAATGATCAAGGCTTCAAGATAACTCCATGATAGAGCTAGTAAACATGTATTTCATGGCTAGAAAAGATCAAAAGGGGTGTTTGTAGCTTGAAAGTGGACGGCAAGGGATGGTGTATTTGAGAGGATTTGTGTTGATTTTGCATGTATGGAAAGGGTGTGTGAGTTAGTTGCTAATGGTTCTGTGTTGGTAAGTGGAAAGTGTAAGCTTAAAGAGTAATCTAAGTTACACTTGTAAGTGTTTAGCTAACATGATGCCACATAAGGTTGTGGTGTCATGTTGGTGCCGTCCAAACTAGCTAGTGGGGTGGGACAATGTATTTTGTCCCATCTCACTAGTTTACGGGTATTCCTCGATTCTAGTTTTCTCGATTTGCGTGCCCTCGGGTCGTTTCACGAAAAATGTTTTTATAAATTATGAATCAACGTCACAAAACGAATCCAATAAAAATTGTCTCATCAAAAACGGAGTTCAAAAATGTAAATACGTAATCCTAAGGTTTCCGGTTTAGTCGTAAAAGACGCTAAATTATGCACGTAAGCCCAAATTTAAATCCGTAAATTGTGAGTTCATCAACCCACACAAAAATAAGTTTCAAAATATTATTCGATATAAAATTTTTGGCATCAGTCGGTATCGCGATCACTAGTAGTCCTCGTTGCTCGTCAAAATATTAAAATAAAATATTTAATATCGATTTCAACTTAAACCGTTAAACATAATAATATTTAATATTATAAAATACTTCAAAAATATTTGAAAAGTAAGATTAAGTAATGACCTTATTTTGTGGGTTTTACATCCTCACCACCTTAGGAGAGCACCGTCCCGGGGCTTACTTCTCCTTAGGTCCGTCTACAAATAAATGCGGATACTTACTCTTGAAGTAGTCCTCTCGCTCCCAAGTGTATTCGGGTCCACGTCGGGAATTCCATTGCACTTTCACTATCGGGATCCGACTTTGCTTAAGCCGTTTCACCTCTCGATCCATAATCTCCACCGGTTCCTCAATAAAATGCAACTTGTCGTCCAGTTGAATCTCCTCAAGTGGAATTATCAAATTCTCGTCCGCCAAACACCTCTTAAGATTAGAAACATGAAAAGTATTGTGAATAGCACTTAACTTTTCTGGCAATTCCAACTTATATGCCACAGGACCAACTCGATCAATAATCTTGAATGGACCTATATAGCGTGGACTAAGCTTTCCTCGCTTGCCAAATCGAATTACTCCTTTCCAAGGTGATACTTTCAGCATAACCATGTCGCCAATATCAAACTCCAATGGTTTTCTCCTCTTATCCGCATAACTCTTCTGCCTACTACGAGCTGTCAATAAACGATTCTTAATTTGCACGATCTTCTCAGTCGTTTCTCTAATCAATTCAGGACCCGTCAACTGACTTTCTCCAATCTCACACCAACCAACTGGCGATCTACACTTTCGCCCGTAAAGTGCTTCAAAAGGCGCAACCTTAATACTTGCATGATAACTGTTGTTGTATGAGAACTCCACCAAAGGTAAGTGTCGATCCCAACTACCTCTAAAGTCTATTACACACGCTCGTAACATATCTTCCAAGGTCTGAATAGTCCTCTCACTTTGTCCGTCCGTTTCCGGATGATACGCAGTGCTCATATCCAACTGAGTCCCCAGAGCTCGCTGAAGCGATTTCCAAAACTCAGATGTGAACCGACTATCTCGATCAGAAATAATTGACAAAGGAACCCCATGTCTACAAACAACTTCCTTCAAATACAACCGAGTAAGTTTGTCTAAGTCATCAGTTTTCTTTATCGGCAAGAAATGAGCCGACTTAGTCAACCGATCAACAATCACCCAAATCGTATCATAACCACTAGAAGTTCTCGGAAGTCCCGAAACAAAGTCCATAGTGATCTTCTCCCATTTCCATTATGGAATTTCAGGTTGTTGCAGTAAACCCGAAGGTCTCTTGTGCTCAAACTTCACCTTAGCACACGTCAAACATTTACTAACATAAGTAGCAATGTTAGCCTTCATATTCGGCCACCAGTAACATTTCTTCAAGTCTTGGTACATTTTATCCGATCCTGGGTGAATCGAATATTTAGACTTATGAGATTCGTGCATAATTAGATCTCTCAGTCCTCCATACACCGGTAACCACACACGATTCTCGAAATATCGAATTCCGTCATCACGAATTTCGAATATAGGTGTCATCCTTCTACCCAAGTCTTCATCTCTCACATTCTCTTCCTCCATCGCTTTAGTTTGAGCTTTAAGTATTCGATTAGATAAATCAGAATAAGTTTTCATGGCTAAAGCTCTAACCCTTTTGGTTATTTCTCTGTCCTTCCTACTAAGTGCATCGGCAACTACATTCGCCTTGCCGGGATGGTAGCAAATTTGAATGTCGTAATCACTAAACAATTCTACCCATCTTCTCTGCCTCATATTGAGCTCCTTCTGATATAAAATATGTTGCAGGCTTTTATGATCGGTATATACCACACTCTTTGTACCGTAGAGATAGTGTCTCCAAAGTCTAAGAGCAAAGACAACAGCTCCTAATTCCAAATCATGTGTAGTATAATTCTCCTCACGCTTCCTCAATTGACGAGATGCATACGCGATCACTTTCTCTCTTTGCATCAACACAACACCAAAACCCTTACGTGATGCGTCACAATATACCACAAAGTCTTCAGCTCCGTCGGGCAAAGCCAAAATTGGTGCAGAACACAGCTTCCGCTTCAATGTTTGGAATGCTTCTTCTTCTTCTAAACCCCACTCATACTTCTTGTTTTTCTGTGTAAGTTTAGTAAGAGGTTTAGAAATTAAAGAGAACCCTTCAATAAAGCGCCGGTAGTATCCAGCTAATCCCAGGAATTGTCTAACTTCAGTCGGGGTCGTAGGCTTAGCCCAATCTCTAATAGCTTCAATTTTGGAAGGATCAACATGAACACCGCTACTATCGATCACGTGCCCAAGGAATTGGACTGAATCCAACCAAAAATCACACTTGGAGAATTTCACATACAACTTCTCCTTCTTCAACAACTCCAAAATAATCTTCAAATGACTTTCATGCTCCTCCCGACTTTTGGAATAAATCAGGATATCGTCGATAAATACAATCACAAACTTGTCGAGGTATGGTTTACACACCCGATTCATTAAGTCCATGAATACCGCAGGTGAGTTAGTTAACCCAAACGGCATTACTTGAAATTCAAAGTGTCCATAACGCGTCCGAAAAGCTGTAATAGGTATGTCCTCCTTTTTAACACGAAGTTGATGATAACCCGATCTCAAGTCGATCTTCGAGTACACACACGAACCTTGAAGTTGATCGAACAAATCATCGATCCTAGGAAGTGGATAACGATTTTTAATAGTTAACTTGTTCAACTCTCGGTAGTCTATGCACATTCTGAACGATCCGTCCTTCTTCTTCACGAACAATACTGGAGCTCCCCAAGGTGACGAACTTGGTCTAATGAACCCCTTCTCCATTAACTCCTTCAACTGATCTGCCAACTCCTTCATCTCAGACGGTGCCAAACGATAAGGTGCACGCGCCACCGGTGCAGCTCCCGGCACTAGATCAATCTTGAACTTGACTTCTCGCTGAGGCGGAAGCCCTGGCAAGTCATCGGGAAATACTTCAGGAAAATCACGAATAACCGGAACATCTTCCACACGCCTAACCGGTAGTTCTTTCTTCACTACTTGAGCCAAGAACAGGTGACACCCTCTTTCTACATATTTCCCCGCCTTGATACAAGATATCACCGTCAGACGAGATCTACCGACATCACCTTTAACTACTAACACCTTACCCTTAACCGGTATGTGGATAACTTTCTCCCCACATACAATTACCGCATCATGAGAAACCAACCAATCCATACCAACAATCACATCAAATAAACCCAACTCTATCGGCATCAAATCAATTTCAAACAAATGATTTGCTAATTTCAAAGGACACTTCTTAAATATAGTGGTAGTACTAACTAATTGTCCATCAGCTAACTCGACCTCATAACTAGTATTTAGGCTTGTTGGCTCAATATCAATTAAACGACTAAAGGAAGTGCTTATAAAGCTCCTATCAGATCCTAAGTCAAACAACACACTAGCATAACGATGGTTGAGTAAGAACGTACCCGTCACCACATTTGGACCTTGTGCCTGATCAGCATCCTTAACAACATAAACTGCCCCAACAGCTTCACCTGCTTTCTTGTTCTTCAACTTCGGGCATTTGGGACGAACGTGATCACGTTCTCCACATTCAAAGCAAGTCTTGATCGGAATAGCATTTGCTCCAATGGCAGGGATCCATGGCTTGCACTTCTCCGCAGCATGCCCAACCTTTCCACATTTAGTGCACCTTGGTGGACAATTACCAAAGTGACAAAGACCACAGCTCTTACATTTCTGAGCTGGTCCCCCATGGTCAGCATTGTCATTCTTGTTAGTTGCAGCTCTAGCCCTATCATTTCTCTTCTGATTGTACTGCCTATGGCGGTTACTACCTTGATTACCACTCTACGAATTCTCCCATTTCCTTTTACTACCTTCAGCAGCTCTCTCAGCTCTATCTTGAACTTTCTGCCCCATGAGTGTATGAGCCATTCTTACAGTTTCAACAAAGTTCTTGGGTCGTGATGAAGTCGTCTCACCTTTAATGTACCCAGGCAGCCCTTTGATGTATTAATCCATCTTCTTTTTCTCAGTAGCAAAAGCATCTAGACACAACAAAACCAACTCATTGAATCAGCTAGTATATGCAGCAATGTTGTTATCTTTCAGCTTCAGGTGCCTCAACTCATCCTCCAAAGCAGATAACTCTTCTTCTGGACAGAACTCTTCTTTCAGCAACCTTTTAATTTCATCCCAAGGTTTCCTGTTTGCAGCTTCTAAACCAACTGTAGCAACTTAAGTCTTCCACCAGCTTAAAGCTCGATCCTTGAAAGTAGCAACTGCGAACTTAACCTTGTTCCTTTCTGAGCAATCACTAATCTCAAATGTTGTTTCTGTTTTCTCAATCCACCTGAATAATTCCAGTGCTCCACGAGTTCCTTGAAATGTAGTGGGTCCACATTTCATGTATCCAGCAAAAGTACATTCTTTAACCGTAGCAGCAGCCGGAGCAACCTCATCTGCAGGATTCTCAGCTACACCTGCCCCAGCAGCTTCTGGTCCAGCAGGTTCACCTTCACCTTCAGCACCTGCACCTCCAGAGCCACCTGCTCCTTCAGTGTTAACACGCGCAGCTCTATCCACAGCTAATGCTTTCGCAACCTCTTCAGCAACTAGCCTTGCAATGGCATCATTTGTCATTCTCCTAGGTGGCATGATTCTGTCACATCTCAAAGAAAAGATAAAATGAATGAGTTAATTGTATTCATGGTATAGTCATATCATGTACAAAATCAATCATCAAATGCATACACATTATCAATACAAGGATAAAGTACAACGACACAAAATAATAAACGCTAGTCACGTGGGGATCCACATGGCTTAGTTGACTGTGTCTCGCTTGCAGTAGTGAAACCTGCTTCCTCCTCATCGAAGACGTAATTTGACGGTGGTAAATTTCACAAAATAGGTATAAGGTCATAACAAAATGAAATAGTATAATTTCCAATATTTAAATAAATGAAGAGAATCCTTCAAAATAGTTACAGGAAAAATTTCAAAAATTTATTTAAGTAAATCATTAATAAATGATAACTCTTATCGAAAAGTTTAACGATATCAATATATATGTCGATAAAGGATTATAGTATTTATATAGAAATACTTAGCAATAAGGCATACATAATAATGTATACTAAAGTTGTAATCCCAGAAGTAGCTTGAACCTGAAGTCACGCGAAATCATGTGCACCGACTCTTAGAAAAATAAAACCGACAGTTATAGTTTAGGTTTTTAGAAAAAGACCTAGTTCTCTATAACTCATGGCTCTGGTACCAATCTTTAACACCCCCAAATTTACACGCAGCGGAATACATCTTTGGGTGCTAAACATTGATACAACAACACATAATTTATAAAGAACGACTCGAAAAGAGACGTTTTAAATTTATCGTTCCAAAACATTTGTCAGAGTAGCGTAGTCCCAAGACATCGTAACCAAAGTACAACCAAAACAAAAGATTTAAATTGTTTTGAACAAAAGGAACGACAAATATTCAAAGAGTTTATATTGCAAAGTAGTGCACAACATTCATTCCCGTGGCTTCCAAGCTTCAGCCTTCTTGATTACCTGAAATACATGTGAGAAAATCATCAGCAAAAATGCCGAGTGAATCTATAGGTTTATATAATCATTTTGAACACAAGCAAAGATTATAAGTTTGTGGCATGCTTAAAGGCAACAAGCATCTAATAATTTGCATCAACAATAATAATTGTATTTAGCATAAATTGCAATAAGCCGATGGAACCGAGGCCTTAGACACTCTCATATCAGTCTAATAAGACGAGAGATTTATTAATTGTCGGTTACCTCCAGATTATTGTTACATTGCCGTATACCTGACTTCTCAATACAATATGTTCAAACAGTGTGGAGGTCGGGCCTAAGCTTCTATGACAAGTCCACAAAAACTGAACCGGGGCGGCTTCTCCCATAGATCTATTAACTGTACTAGCGGTTAACCCATCATAGGTTAATTAACGGTCCATAATTGAGGCTTTAACTAAGGCAATCACTTAATGCAATTTAAAAGCAACCACGGGTCCATTCATAAAGGGACAAGCATACCATAAAAAAAATCTTGTGTTCTAAGTTTACAAAACATGTATTCCCCCTCGCGGGTTTTAAAATTATTTGAATGAGCTCAAACGAGGCTATAGACTCACGTTGATAATGAAAGGCGGATTATCGGCTACGGGCGTGCTTCGGTCACGGAAACCTATATAAATAATAATCGGTCTTAGACTCTTGTCTAATGACTTTTATCAAAATAACAATATACATATGATGATTTTGTACATATGATGATGATCAAGTGGGTTTATATATACCTTTGTTTACTCATTTTAGTGTTTACGTATTGGTGACTTTTTACTAGTTTACTAGTTTTACCTATTTACCTATTTTGAGTCCAATAAGCTTAGTATAAGTTCTTTAACTTGTTTTAATCCATTTTATACCTATATTATCAGTATCTATACTTTCCATGTTTGGCCCAAATAGGTTAAGCCCAATAAGTTCTTTTTATAAGTGTTTAACTTATTTAGTCCAATTATTAGTCCAATATGCTTAGTTAGCTCGTTAATGTCCGTATGTCCTATAGTTCGGGTTTTATCGGTTTTTACTTGTATTAGTTACTTATATATCAGTATATGACTTTTAAAAACTTTACATTAGACGGGTTTGATCGTCTAAGTTTTATTTGGCGAAAAACGTTAATTTTACGGTAATAGCCGAAAAAGTCGTAAAAATCAAGTTTATAGTTTTTATTACTTATAAGTATTATTTCACTACCATTTATATAATTTATCCATTTAATTAGCCTTTTAAATATTTATATAAATAAGTTTCATAAGTTAGTGGATTTTTATTTTATATTTTATACAATAAAATTTGAGTGCTTATATAATAATAATAAACATTAATTCTCAAAATCTGATTTTTATCTTCATGTTCATCATTTTTATCATATCTAAAGTTATATAATGAATTAGAAGCTCATTTTTGGGTGGCATGATCTTCATATTACGTGCTACATTTAACTTAGTTATAGCTACTGCTCATTTTAAGTTTATCTTGCCTTAACAGTCCTTACAAAACTGCTTATTCAGATTAGAACACCTAACTTGTTTTGATCATATCTCACTCATTATATTGATTCCATTGCATGGCCAACTCTCACGTGTGTATAACATCTTGTACTTACTG
This sequence comes from Glebionis coronaria, assembly GCA_025667525.1. Taxonomy (NCBI): domain Eukaryota; kingdom Viridiplantae; phylum Streptophyta; class Magnoliopsida; order Asterales; family Asteraceae; genus Glebionis; species Glebionis coronaria. Next base: position 94,216 of record JANFOE010000687.1, read on the forward strand.
TAAATGGATCATACCATGCAATTTTATCAGTTCAAGTTTTAGTTATATACTGTTTTTATACAGCCAACTAAATAATCAAGATTTTAGCCTCATTTCTTATAGTTATTAACCTTTTTAAGCATATCTATCAACACTTGATCCCCACACAACATTTTTATCATCATATATACATCATATACATATACAAAATAAAGAAAATACATTTGTTCTTTACAAAAATAACAAGAGAAAATGGAGAGGATGATCTTCTTTACCAACCAAGTGTATTTCTTGTTTTTGGAAGACAAGAACTTGATGAACACCACAAGTAACTCCAAGATCATCAAACACCAAGAACATAAGTTGGGAAATCAGCCCTAGGACACAAGAAAATCACCTCCAATGTTGTTAATATGGCCACCAAATGATCAAGGCTTCAAGATAACTCCATGATAGAGCTAGTAAACATGTATTTCATGGCTAGAAAAGATCAAAAGGGGTGTTTGTAGCTTGAAAGTGGACGGCAAGGGATGGTGGTTTTGAGAGGATTTGTGTTGATTTTGCATGTATGGAAATGGTGTGTGAGTTAGTTGCTAGTGGTTTTGTGTTGGTAAGTGAAAAGTGTAAGCTTAAAGAGTAAGCTAAGTTACACTTGTAAGTGTTTAGCTAACATGATGCCACATAAGGTTGTGGTGTCATGTTGGTGCCGTCCAAACTAGCTAGTGGGGTGGGACAATGTATTTTGTCCCATCTCACTAGTTTACGGGTATTCCTCGATTCTAATTTTCTTGATTTGCGTGCCCTCGAGTCGTTTCACGAAAAACGTTTTTATAAATTATGAATCAACGTCACAAAACGAATCCAATAAAAATTGTCTCATCAAAAACAGAGTTCAAAAACGTAAATACGTAATCCTAAGGTTTCCGGTTTAGTTGTAAAAGACGCTAAATTATGCACGTAAGCCCAAATTTAAATCCGTAAATTGTGAGTTCATCAACCCACACAAAAATAAGTTTCAAAATATTATTCGATATAAAATTTTTGGCATCAGTCGGTATCGCGATCACTAGTAGTCCTCGTTGCTCGTCAAAATATTAAAATAAAATATTTAATATCGGTTTCAACTTAAACCGTTAAACATAATAATATTTAATATTATAAAATACTTCAAAAATATTTGAAAAGTAAGATTAAGTAATGACCTTATTTTCTAGGTTTTACAGTTATGGTGGGTTTGATTTAAATTGTGGGTTTTATTTAACTTAGTGGGCAATTAACTTTCATTTATGTTAGATCTAATCTAAGGTTCTCTTCCTGTTTAATGTTTTTATTTTTATTTTTTGTTTAACCATGGTGATTGTGGTATCGTAAGGGTGATTGTCGCTCTACTGAGTGTGCTTAATCGCTTAATATATTGATTTATTGTTGTAAATGTTAATTTATGAATATGTGAAGGTGAATATGTGGTTATTCTTATGTGTAGCTAGATGATGATTTATTAAGTTAAATTTATTACTGAATCATAACGTAACTGTAAGTGTAAATGTAGCTAAAATTGCTCTACAGTGTGTGATTTTGCGTGAGTAGTAGATTTTTTTGTTGATTAATGAATATGTGTACACTAAAATGTGCTTTTTGTTATGTGTAGATGACGAGTTATTAGGTTAGGTTAGACTTGATGTCAATTGATAGATGTAAGTATTGCTGAATTTAAAGGTGATTTTCATGATTTTGTTGAATTTTTAGCGTTACTTACGCTTTAGTATGCGTTGTAGATGTGCAGATATGTAAGAATGTGATTATAGTTATGTGTAGATGAGGTCGATTTGATATTAATCTATGTAAGTACGTATTGTCGATTTGATATTAATCTATGTAAGTACGTATTGATGATATTGCTGAGTTTAAATGTGATTTTGATATTAATATTGCTCAACCTCAACTGTAATGTAACGCTAGTTTAAGTCGCTTTACTGATTTCCATGATTTTGTTGAGTTTAAGTGTGATTTTGTGTGCCTAATCGCATTATTTGCAACCATTTTTAACTTACAAACTTTAAAGTTTTCTTAATAGGCAACACTTGTATGCACAGTCCAAAACCTTACTATGTAATATTAAGCATTCTATTATAAAACCCTACAGCTACTATGACATTATTGATAAGCTAACGGGGTGTTGGGGCTTGGGGATACCATAAGATGAAAGATGATACCTTCTGTAAGTTGGCTTGGCTTTGCTTCTATGTGTCTTGCAAAGTTCAGTTGAAATTTGTTTCATACCACATGTTGCAGTTGGGATAATATTTGTGTTAATTCCTTGGGTTACAACAATAAATCGAAAAATATTATGTCTGCATACTGAAAATATGTACGAACTTTAACGTTAACCATCATGATTATTACTATCGAATTGCAATACATATTTTTATATCAGCTAGTTTGCAGATATCCTAAAAGAGAATTCTAACACTAAATTTCAACACAGCTATTAATTTTTTTCTTCTAAAGTTCCAAACTTCATATAAAAAGTAGAGACCCCAATATAATGTGAAATGTGAACATACTTTATCAACTGAAACAACTCTAAGCGTCATATGTGAAATGTGAACATATTGACCAGGTATTCATTAATCGTTTACATGAAAACCTGCTGATTAGCGTAGAAAGCATAATGTGCATGCTGTTTTTTTTAGCCTGTGGTTAGTAAAAAAGGTGCACACTTGTTTTAGGAATAAGAAAATAAGTAAAGTAGAAGCACTGTGTTACTCTAAGAAATAAAGTAAAGTAGAATTTATTTAGGAGTATCATAATCAGTTTTGGTGAAATAGGGGTTATCTGTGAGAACTTGTATATTGTGTTTTGTAGATTCGTAAATTTGGCCCATTACCACTGGTAAGAACACGTTTTAAAAGAACTTGTTACTGGAATTTAGAAGTGGCAATATGGGCAGGTTGGGTGGCTTGCCTTTAAAATGTTTTGAATACTACTATAACTTTTTGATACGAATGATATTTGGTATATGTACAAAACATTATTCTGCCTATCCATAGATGAGTGATGTACATGAAAAAAGTCATTCTAGTAAGATGATTGATGTATATGACAAGAGTCGCTCTAGTAATTGTGTGACATTTGCCTCGATATTTGAAATAACAAGTGCTCTCTCAGATTACCAATCTAAAGGCTACTTTAGCACAGAAAGGAGGGGAACGTGAAAAACAAACATGAACCTACAGGGAGGAGATCCGTTTACTTACCCAAAGAGTCGGTGGAAACTAGCTTGAGACCAAGGGCGGATGCATATAAACGAAACATAAGTTTTACAACTCGAAAGTAACTACTATAGTTTCATTCCAAATTCAAGGTGCCAAAAATGATAACGAAAAGTATACTGGAATGAAGGCAGTTATGTATGTGACAGAAGGCGTCGTTCTGCAGTTGTGTAGTAAGCATCTAGTATTATTTATAATTTCTTGAACGTTAGTTTTTTTAACTAAGCCTCTAACTTGTGTATTAGTTGAAATATATGTAATTGACTTCTTCAATCATTTTGTAATGATACTGACTTTTTAATTTCATATCATTGGTATTATTTATGACAATAAGAATTAAAAAAAAAGTGTAACATACCTTTAAATATCAGTTGGATTAGGTCATTTAAAGCTGTCATTTATTGTGGGTTTGAATAAAGAGGGTGTAAAGAAAAGAATCGCAGGCAGGATTTATAAGAATGTGCAGGTAGGCCAAAAATGGTAAAAAAATGAAGTATTTTGTGTTTTCAGGCCGTTACTGTGACTTGTTTGGGAATTGGACGTTTGAGGCTATAATAGAGCCCTGTTTTCTGAATGGGGGATCTATGGGGTAGAATAGATCCTTATTTTTTGGAAGGAAACATGGGTTTATGGATTTACTTGAATAGAGCCCTGTTCTATACTTAGAAACATGGTTGTATAGCTTTCAAAAAGAAGGGGAAACCCTTTAGATCCCTTTTTTTTTTATCAAATTAGGGGCTTTATTAGGGGGGCTTTATACCCATTTGTGTAGTAGTGGGACATGTAAAGAAGAGGATTAAGGTAAAACGTTACAAGGCCAATGCAATGAAGCGACTGAGCGCACATGGATGCGCGAGGATTACATTGTAGTGTTGGGAGGGTTTTGGTTTTCTTCTGTTTTACTATTGAGCCTTTCATAGAAATCGAGAAATTTGCTCATTTGAGGGAAATGTTTGATGAATAACAAGCCCAATTGCGTCGGAAGTGGTGGTATTGTAGCAAGGTTTTAACCATATGCTTGTTGTTAAAAATATAAAGTAAGCTCTTATATCATGAACTTGGAGTAAAATGTAACACCCTTAAATTTACAATGCATCAGAATACTACTTTGGGGTGCTACTTCATAGCACATCACACAAATTATAGAAAACGACACTAAATGAGGCGTTTTGTAAAAGTAAACTATTCGACAATTTTATTAACATAAGATTTTATTTAAATTTTAAAAAGAAAATTTATATGTCATCGAATGGTAATTGAATGTTTTCCCTTCAAAATATCTCGCGTGACTCCGTGCCAAGTTTTACGGTTAGCGTTAAGCTCGTGGTAGTCGAGACACATTATAAATCGTGCATATAGACAAATCATAAATAGAAAAAGTTTAAAGGGTTATTTAAAAGGTTATTCTCACCTCAAGGGTAAGTTTGGTAGGTAACTATTTGTTTTCTATATTGGTTGTGAATGCTTTTCTTAACTGTAGGGTGTAAAGTGGACATACTTTTAAGTTGGATGGCTGGATCTTCTAAAAGGAGTTTAGGGTTAGACGGGTATAAAGCCCATTTATAGCTTTCACATGTTATCTCTTGTTTATATCTCATTCATTTTCTTCTCTTTAAATTTTGTAAACAATCTTTATATGTGAGATTGTAAGGTTATTGTAATCTATTTTTTAATTGTTTCAACTCAAAATTTATTATAACATTTAAAGCAATAAACTGATGCAATAATAAAAAATAATAAGAGAGGTTGGTTGCATGAATAAAAAACTCTTTTTTTAGTTTTGTTATATTTTTCCACACATGTGAAAAGATTACGTGATAGGATTTGGTTTTTTGGTTCTAGTGTTTCGGGTAGCTGGGGTCTTAGGTTTATTGGTTGTTTAACAATTAGTCATATATTTATGGCAATGCTATGTATAAGATATTTGTGGCATTAATGTATTGTGTTTTAGTTGTTTTATGTATTTGATTTTTGATATTTTTTTAATCATGTTTTATATTATTGCCTTGTTGAACCAATTGAGTTTTAAATCAGGTCTTTGAGGAACCAATTAGTTGTGGATTTAGGTATTTGACAAATCTTGTATATATGAACAACAAGAATAAGAATACAATAAAATTGAAAGGTCTAAATATTAATTTGAGATTGTTTTAAGAATGCAATATCTATCTCTTCTCTATCTCTACTATTTGAATCCAAAATGTTAAAGTTGAAAGTTTTTAATAAGAAAAATTTTCAAGAATAGTCCCTCTCGTTTGCACTGAAAATCAACTTTCATCTCTATCTCAAAATAAGTGCACCAGTCGTCCCTATCGTTTACAACTTGGATAAAAAATGGTCCCTATCTTGAATGGGAGTTAGTTTTCTCCGTTAAGTGATATTAAAGGAGGGGTATTTTAGACATTTACTTCTTTTTTCTGCATATATACACTCACTTTCTTTTTTCTTTTATTTTTTTCATTCTTCTCTCTCTCTCTCTCTCTCTCTCTCTCTCTCTCTATATATATATATATATATATATATATATATATATATATATATATATATATATATATATATATATATATATATATATATATATATATATATATATATATATATATATATATATATATATATATATATATATATATATATATATATATATATATATAGTGGGGTTATTATAAAAAGATATTTATAATAAAAATGGTAGGGTAAAATCCTAGCCCTTGGATCAAATTTGATGAGATCAAAAAAAAAAGCGGTGGTATTTTTGTAAATAATTAAAATCCGAGGGGGCATTATGTAATTATGGAAATCAACGAATCGTCCTTTTTCTGTTTCCCCAAATACATCGATCATTCTTTCATATAAATCAAAACACACTCTCTCTCTATTAAAAAACACACAAAAGATCTAATTTTTTCGATCAGATCTACAAAACCCACGATGGAACGTGATCTTATAACACCTGGCAAGTGATGGTTGTAAATTTACGTCTTTTAGGAAAAAGAGCGTAATTAGGGTAAGTGTTAACAAGTGATTTAGGAAAACCACAAGTTATGAACCAAAGTGGGGATCGTTCTCAAGGAGGCTAGTGTGTTGTGTAGAGAGATGATTAACTTTGTGATTATATTGATTATGAGAGAAGAAAATAGAAATGGGATAAGAAGAGAATGACGGTTACGATGACGAATTAAACTAAGACGAAAAGGTCATACACGTAAACCGTAAAAAGTAGCAAAATTAAAATTTTACCCTAAAAATTCCTAGAAAATTGAAATAAATCCTAAATATTGTATTAAGAGTTTACAAGAAATCAAAATTCACTCAAACCTTTTAATTCATTATATAATAATTTTTTATGCTAATTAAAGCCCAAAAAAATCAAAATAATTAATAAAAAGCCCAAAATGAGATTTATCACTTTGTAAACCTCTAAAATACCCTAACTTAATTTAAAACTATTTTTGAAAATTTTAAAATTAATAAAAACTATTTAAAAACAATTAAAAACTATTAAAACTTAAATCAATTATAAAAATTAATCTATGAACAATAAAAATATTCTAAAAATTGTAAAATTCCTAATTTAATGTATTTAACCTAAGAAAAATGTAAAAACTTGAAAAATCTAAATTTAAATTTTTAATAATAAAATAATAATAAAATAATATTAAAAATCCAAAATTTATAAAAAATTCTAAAAACTTGCAAACTAGCTTAATTTAACCTAAATAACACAGAAATAAAGTTGAAATTACAAAAATACCCCTAATGGGCCTTCAAATGGGCCAAAGTCTAAAACAGACCCTTATTGGGCCAAAATAAGCCCAATAAGAAAAATGTTTATAAAAATGGCCCAAAAGCTCCTATCTGACTCAAAATTTGATTCTAAACACAATTTTTCAAAGGTCCAAAAGCTGAAAATGTGAAATAAGCTGACTTATATCAAACAGTTTATTCTTAATGGGCTTTTTGGCCCATTAAGCTATAAGCTGATGCCATAAGCTCAAATTAGACACAGAAGCTTCTTTTGAGTTACTTAAGACTTCTGTAAAAAGAAATTTGAAATAAGTCCAAGGAATAAGCCTGAAAATGCAATAAGCAATCTACACAAAACGACAAAATAGTCGTTTTCGAGTTCTAGGCTATCCCAAGAGCTGATTCAAGTTTCAAAAGCTTTTAAATGACTTAACTAAGCTTAATCAACAAAAAGTTTTCAAATAAGTTCACTCAATAAGCTGAAATAAGCAAATAAGCACTTCTTTAAAAGTCAACTTTATGAATTTTCTAGCAAAAAGTCAAAGTCTAATAAGCTCCAGTTCAAACAAATGGGTCAAATGAGGAAGATTGATCACAAAAAGTAAGTTGTTGCAGGTCTGGATAAGCCAATATGGCTTATTAATAAGCTGAATGCAAATTAACACTAGCAGGGGCTAGTTTTGGTGTCTGAGTAGTGGGAAAAGTTTCCACTGCTTGACTTGTTTGACTTTTTGTCTTTAGTGACTTTTTTGGAGATTCAAGTTACACAAAGGCACCCAAATGATCAGTGGATCAAGAGGAGTCAATTAAAATAAATAAATCACAATCACTAACAGCCAATTAGTACAGTTTAATCAAAACATCACCAGATATGCACCAGACATGAACAAATAAGCAGTTAAGCACTTATAAGCTGTTTTAGCAAATTTTAGCCACTCAAATTTCACCAAAAGCATACACAAGCTATAATAAACTTAAATGAACAAGTTTAAACAGGTTTCATGCAATGACACAAGGCCTAAATCAAGATTCAAGCACAAATAGGTTACTGATGAACACTAACACAAGCAGATTTTACTTTTGCTGATGCAATTGACCAACAAGCCAAATTCAACCACTCAGATCTCTAAGATATTTTATAATAACTTTGATTTAACAGCTTATATCCCTAAACATGCATATACTCTAGGTATTACCAATATTTTAGGTCAAAAACAGTCAAACTCAATATGCTATGGCACAATCTTTGATTTGAGGTTTTAAACCCAATAACTTGCAGCAAATAACTCTCAACCAAGTATATAGCAGATGCAAAGCACAAACACAAACTTCCAACCACAAAATAACACACTATGATCTTAAACAGGTAAACCCAAACACCCCTTTAAATTTTCAAAACAAGATTTTCAAATCAAAAGTGCATTCCAAGGTTACCCAAGCCCAAATCAACACAATAACAGATGAGATATGCAGATTAGAACAAGATTAAGCCACAAAATCAGCAAGAACACAAGTCACACATCACCAAAAATCCAGTTTTTTAACAGATTTTGGGTAGAATGGTGTGTACCTCATGGATGTACATCCACACCCACGAATTTTGAGCTTATGTACTAGCAAGAACAAGTACAAGCTTCCACAATAAAGCCTGCTAAGATTCAACAAGGTTAAGAGCAAAATATCAAAGCAGAAAGATGAAAAATTCTTGATTAATGCAACCTTAGTTCCCCACACTTGATTATCCCCAAGTTATAGGCTTCAACACACCTTGATAACTCAATATCAGGATGCTATGATCAACTTTATAGCCCAAGAATTCCAAGGTTTGAACAAGACTTAGCAAAATATCAAGAAAAGTGGAAAATGTGCAAACTTTTTTGCACTCCTTTTGAAAACAGGTTTAGGATTCAAGAACTAGTAAACATCAACAACAATAAACAGATATGAAGGTTGGCACTTGAGTTTTCTTCACCAAATTCAAACACATTTCATTAATGAATATATGATTTACAGATTTGTGAACCAAGGAAAATTCAAGAGAAAAATCTAATGTACTAAGTCCTATGCCTTATATAGGCTACAAACTACTTGCTAAGAGGCTAAAAAAACATCAACCCTAAAGCTGTGAAGTCCCAGAAATTCCCTTGAGGGGTTTTGAACTTTGAAGATCATGTGATTGATTCTTGTTTGTTTGTGGAGCTGGAAATGTGAAAAGTTGATCAAAGGGCTTCAAATAAGCTTAACTTCCAAGCTTTGTTGTGGGACGTTGGATGACTGTCCAAAATTTGGCAGTATGCACAAAGGTGTGTAGCAGGGAATCTTGTGTGGGGTGTGGGGTAAAGTAGCATGTGTTTTCAATGTTGGGATGTGATTAAGGGATGCTTAATCATGAATCTGGACAATCTTAGGGTCTAATTTCAACAGGATTAAGAAAACCTAAAATTGTTCTTGAGGTGAATAGTGGAGGTTTTGATCCGGATTAGGGGTGATTAAGTTTAAATGTTGTGTTAAGGCGCCAAGGTTAAATAATTATTTAACCAGGTTTAGTGGATGGGTGAGGTGGAGTTATGGTGAACTCTGATTGGTTGTGGGGTGTTAGTGGGGCACGTGTCAAGCCCTCATAGGTCTAGGTATCTTTGTTGTCTGCCACATTTAACCCTTTATCTTTCATTCTCTTTTCACTTGCAAATAAATAGGAAGAAATCTGTTTTCCTTTGTAAGTGAAGTTTCCAACTTCACACTTTTGCCCCAAAAAGTTTTGTAAAATGATTTCAGGGGTATTTCTTGCCAATTCTTGATTCTTGAAGGACTGATTTGGTGTTTTGTTTAAGGATTATGGTCTTGAATTGTATGATTGACATTTTGGAGGACTGAAATTGCCAAATCATGATTAATGAGGGACCATTTTTGTCGAGTCTTCAAAGTCAAGGGTCCTTTTGGTAATTTTGACATTTTCAAAGGACCAAACTTGTAATTCTTGTAACTTGAAGTTCTTCCTGGTATGTTTGACTTTAAGAAGGACTAATATTGACATTTTAGTTTTGTTGAGGGACTAAAATTACTAATTCTTCAAAATGGAGGGCCCTTTTTGTAATTTTGACAAACTTTAAGGACCAATCTTGTAATTATGAAGATACAAGGGTATAAAGTGTCAGTTATTCAATATTGGTGGACCCTTCTTCATAAATCTTCAAATCTTCAAGGGTTTTCTTGGAAAATTCTTCATTAGGGCTTGGTTCATTGTGCGGCTTCGTTTCCCGTGTTCGTTTTTGCATGATTCTTGTGATCTTTTGTCATTTTCTCAATATTCGTACCTAAAATACACAAGCAACAAACACAAGCATATAATGGGGTATTTTCATGATATTTTATGCATTTAAAGCCCTTTTTGGAAGATGAGACTATGTATAAAAGCAGTCTCATCACTCCCCCATACTAAACCATTGTCGTGCCCTCACGCAATGCTATTATAAAGTATCGTAGCATCTCCAAAATTCATTTTATTCACTTTTATTGAACGATAAACTAGCTATTATACTACTATTACTACTACTTGTGTTTTAGACATAATGTATGATTTTCATCGCAATATGGGACGTTTAGGTTCATAGAATAAGAACACGTGAATGCTTCGTTAGAAATAATTTCGTCGTCCTCGATTTTCACCTAATTTCATGCCAAGCGTGCAACGAGATCATTGTCATTATAAGTTAGTAATGCTAACACTACTTATATGCCCTAATCGCGTACTTATCCTCCCAATTTCCTAAGTTGTATCTCTTATATTTTATTATGTCTTGAATGTTTCACGAGGATACATTGTTTGACTTATGCGATAATAGAGATTTAGGTCTAAAAATAGAGTCCTAACGGTGTAACCAAGACCATCAAATCAATAACCCATCCTAATAGACAACGATGTCAAAAAATTAAGTCAACAAGAAGGATCGATAGACACGGTTTTATAACGGTTTTGAACATGAGACTTATTACCAAGACTTTTATACGCCCCCTAATGGAAGGGCCTTATTATCATTGGTTTACCTCCATCTTTTATTCAACTTCGCCATGAAGCTTTTATTATGACTTCGGTCTTGCCTTTCCTTTTATTATCCACCTCGTCGGTGGTTTTATTAGCCAAAGACGTATATCCTCACGCTAAGGCGAATTTTGGATCTTTAAAGCTTCAAAGATTAAGGCATAATTCACTTTCAATTTTGCATAGATTTTTCGGCCTTGTGAGCTTCAAATTGTTTGCTTGATTTAGGTGAGCACTTGAAATCTTATTATTGGGGTGAAGCTTTCGATTATTCGGGTTGCCAATACTTGACGCTGGCGATACCTTAATGTCTTCCCAATTTAATTACACGGAAGCTACTAGAAAAGACTAGAAACCCAACAATCAAGACTAAACCGCTAAGTCAATATTTATTAAGCAAAAAATATTTACAAGCGAAGGGAGAATAAGCAAATAACGAGAACACATAAGTTGTTGAAAGAATACGAGTACTCTACGTTTAGCATAGTAACTTATAATTAACCCTATCATTTCTCGTCCTCATTTAAGAGACTTAGCCTAATGTGAAGTTAAGGAATCAAAGCTAAGTGCTCAACACGCACGGTCGAGTCAAAAATTACTCTTATTCTCTCCATCGTAAAATCTACATTCGTGTCTTCAAACACTTATAAAACATGAGAAATTTTTTAAATTTGGGCCATTTTTAGCCTTGTTTTACAACAAAAACGATAAACAAAAAGATAAACTTTAGAAAGCGTGAAGGTTTAGCAAGGCAAGTATCTATTCACCCCCATACTAAAGTTAAACATTGTCCTCAATGTTTCGAGTCTAGGGGTGCAAACACCCCCATGCTAGAGACGTAGTCGAATGCCTAATCTAGCATGAAAAGGGTGTGACCGTTAAATTTAAAGCCGTTTGTGAAGTGTGCTATAAACCTAAGGTTAGAACATCAAAGGATATATCATGGATATTGAGAAAGTCTTCAAAGCAAACGATCGAGTGCTCCCATAAAACGAACACGAGAGGCTCCAATCGTGAAGATCATGATCATCTAAAATCCACAATTCACAAACAACCACGGAACAAAGGTTGGAAGGGCACAAATCCCCACACGTTACTACATTAGAAAGCGATAATATGTACATAGGATAAACATGGTACTCCCCCACGAGGCACCTCGTTTTTTATTACCGAGTCATGAGCTCGACTCAATCCCCTCAATACTAGTTATCTTTGGGGAAGGTGATTTGGTCGAGGTAGTTCAAGGATGGAACTTCCTCGCAAAAGTAGTGCTTCAACCTATGTCCATTCACCTTGAAATTGGGGCCATCATTTTGAGCTAGCTCAATGGTCCTATGTGGAAAAACTTGAGTCACGGTGAATGGACCGGACCAACGGGATTTCAACTTACCGGAAAAGATTTTCAAACGAGAATTAAAAAGTAAAACTTGATCCCCAATGTTAAAAACCCGGTTTTTAATTTTTGAATCATGCAACTTCTTAGTCTTTTCTTTATAAATCAATGAATTTTCATAAGCAATATCCCTTAATTCATCCATCATTTAGTTGCATTTTCTAGTGTTTTCCCGCGGTCTCCATGTCATCATTATAATGCTTTAGGGCCCAATAAGCCTTGTGTTCCAATTCAATTGGAAAGTGACAATTTTTCCCATACACAAGCTTATAAGGAGTGCACCCAATGGGCGTCTTATGAGTGGTCCTAAAGGCCATAAAGCATCGTCCAACTTATCCGACCAAGATTGTCGGTTTTCCCCAACGGATCTCTCCAAGATCCTCTTCAACGCTCGGTTTGAAACCTCGACTTGCCCACTCGTTTGTGGGTGATAAGCCGTAGAAAGCCGATGTGTAACCCCATATTTCCTTAGGACCCTTTCGAATTGGTCGTTACAAAAATGGGTCCTACGATCGCTTATGATCGCGCGAGGGGTTCCAAACCGAGAAAACAATTGCTTCAAAAATTTGACTACCACACGAGCATCATTGGTGGGCAAAGCCTTAGCTTCCACCCACTCAGATAGTTAGTTGAAATTTTAGATTTTGTATGTAAAAAGTTAAAGTTCTTGTTCTCGAAATCTTAACGAATTGATTTCCGGCTTAAAGTACGACTCAGTTGATTTTGGTGAAACAAATATTTTTGGTTGTTTTTAAATTTAAATGTGCAAAGACTTAAAAGTAAATGTCGTTAAAGTAAAATGGCGTTTAAAATAAATCTAAATCTAATTAAACGAAATGGTGCAATATTCAAAACTTTGACGGAAATTAAAATAATTAAATGACTAAAAAAATAAAGCGTGGCTGAAATTAAAATCAGACAAGATATAAAAATAAGGAATTGAAAATTAAACAAATTTAAATAGTGAAAAACCTCCCAATCGGAATATATTCCGATCAGCCTTACCCTGACCTGATCGGAATGATGTCGTCGGAATACCAATCGGAATTGCTGTCACCAATAGCCCAATCGGAATACCACACACCTACCTGGTCGGAATGTAAACTCACCTTGATCGGAATATGGAAGAGATCTGGTCGGAATGCTGATCGGAACCAGTGATCGGAATATCCAATCAACACCTCGATCGGAATAAGGCAAAAAACACCAATCGGAATATGTCACTTAATCTGATCGGAATACCCACTTACCTTCCCCTGATCGGAATACCAGCTTACTTACCAATCGGAATGTACAAAGCCTCAAATCGGAATGTTAAAACCCTAGTCCGATCTCTCCAATCGGAATGTAATTCCCTTTTCCGATTTGTCAGATCGGAAAACGAAGGAAAGTACACAAAATTAAGCTAGAAAAATAAGCTAAACTCAAATAAGCACAAGACGAAAATCCTAAGGTAAACCGTATGAAAATAAGCTACTAAACTGAAATTTAACAACTTTAAAGACACGAAATGAATAAGCTTTAAGAAAAACAACTTTTTATACGAAAATAACTTTTATAAAAACTATATAAACTTGAAAATAAACAAAATAAGCTATGAAAATAAATGATTTAAAACATTCAAAAGCATAAAAATGAAATCTTTCAATAAATTAATAAGACAAAAGCATATAAATCAAAGATTAAAGAAAGGTAGAATGAGATCAACAAGATAAAGTAAAGGTGCAAGAATTAAAAGAGACACTTACTTGAAATTAAATGGTAAATAAAGTGCAAGACATGTAATTAAATGTGCAAGTAATTAAATGTGCATAAAAGTAAAGGTGGAAGAACTAATTGTCACGATTAGTCAACAAAACTAAATGAAATGAAAGTGAGAAGTATTTATAGGTGATTAGGGGGATGGTTAGAGGAAGCTTCCTCCCCTCCTTCCTTTCTTCTTAATTGCGCCCTTAAGTCCTTCCTTCTTAATCTTTTTGTTAATCTTGGACTTTGATGACTTTAGGCTCGGGATTTCTTTGGACTCGTCTTTTAATTCTTCGATAAAATAAGACTTGAGTTCCTCGGCTTTAAGTAAACTTCCGTCTTTTGACTTTTTCTTCGATAAATCTTCAGAATTGGTCTTGGACTTCCGTTCTTTTTGCACTCTTGACTTCTTGATTTCGTCTTTCATCTTTTTCTTCAATAAATGTCCGTAAATGCCCGTGAATTCCCGTGTTTTCTCCATTTTTCACCTTTTCGTCCTAAATCACAACAAAACAACAAACCACGCATAATTCCGACATAAAAGACATAAAATACACGTTTTGGTCCGGTTATTATTGTAATTAAGTGGTAGAAAAGATGTGTGTTTACACACATATCAAATCCCCTACACTTGACCATTGCAATGTCCTCATGCAATGCATTAGTCACAAAACATGTTTACACTTTTCATCATAATCAATCCATAATGGCCTTTATTAAAGAGATAGAAAACTATAAATATTCAAAGTAAGAAATCAAAAAGCATACCTTGGGTTTTGGAAATGTCATGAATAATCATCATCCTCAAGTTTTCGCTTTCTCCAAACCAAGCTTAAAAACAAGATCATTGTTATTATAAGTTAGTAAACTAACACGAATTCATGTGGGCCAATTATTTACTTAGACTCCCTTATTCCTAGGTGTATCTCTTATATTTTATTGTTGTCTTGAATGATCACGAGGATGCATTGTTGACTTATTTTGATAGTTTATTAGGCCGAAAATAAAGTGAACGATTTAATCAATAGTTAGCTAAAGGACAAAATCTTTTAAAACTGCTTCCCGGGACCTCATAAAGTTCATATCTTGGCATAACTCGCTTCGCGATTTGAGACCTTTCTCGGACCGATATTTGGCAGCGACTTCTTACTTCAAACCTTGAGAGACGTTCATGAAATTATGGTCTTCTCTTCATAACATAATTTCTTCACTTGAAGTTTTGAGAGATTCATACTTGGACCACGACTTCTTCATTTTTCTCCAATCTTTATTTTGGACTTTGATATACAACGATCCGCCTCCTTTTATGACTTGGATCTATTTATCCTCATACCTTGTTAGGGTCTTTTCGAATACACTTCTCCATGACTTTTGGGGAGTATTTGCTTTTCGTCGTGTGTCTCGATCCTTCATATTGATTTTTGATAAATGATTCTTCACATCACTTTGGATCTTTAGCAACAAAATAAAGCCCTCATGCCTTGTTGGGGCCTTTTCGGACTCGCTAATCTTCGCATCCCGCTTCAATAAGTTATGCCTTGGCTATGAACTCTAATCCATACCGAGCAACTTTTAAACGATCTTGGGCTAGAAGCTAAGTAACTTTTCAAATCGTACAACCTTATTTATTGCAGATAAATTTATTAGCAAGCGATGGGAGAATAGGCTTATAATTAACTCACATAAATTCACGATAGAATACCAAACTTATAAGTGACTCTATCATCTCTCGTTCTCCACAGTTTAAAATCTCAAGGAATGAGACTCGTGGATGCTTAGCCTATTAAATCAAAGTTTTGGGTTTTCGAGTCGCCTATAGGATCTTGCAAATTCTTAGACTTTTTCAAGTTTAGAAATCGCGTTTTAAAGTTCCCTTGATAAACGACTCTCTAGGATCAATTATAGGAACTTGCGAAAAGTTCTTGTTCTTAACCCGTGAGAGTTAAGACATTCGCGTTTTATAGCTCCCTATATAAAAGCCTAGCAAAACTTGACTTAAACACGTTAAGGATACTAGCTAGAGCAAACTTAGATAAGTAAACTTGGGTTGAGTCAAAAGATTCACAACGTTTGAAAACTAAAAACCACTTATTCAAAGATTTATTCTAGCAAAGGAAGAAAATAACTATACAAAGATAAAAACTAATAGGCCAAAATAGATCAAAAGTTTTGAAAAATGTCGAAAAATTGATTTTCCGGTTAAAATGAGGACAAATACAAGGAAAAGGCCACTTAACTTCGATAGAAGTCCCCCTACACTTAACATAAACATTGTCCTCAATGTTTAAGCATGTGGGAGTAAACTCCCCTACACTTAGGACATTGTGCACGTTGTTTAAATCTCGCTAAGGAAGAGACAACTAAAGAGATTCCTATTTTAATATTGAGAAAATATAAAATAGTGAATCGAAAAGAGTTTAGGATAGAACCGGGAAGAAGTAGAACACGGAATAACGGGTCGTCAAGAATCATCAAGAGTGGATCATTGAAGCTCGAATCCCTGATTAGTAGAAGAGAGGAGAGAGCAAACACCAACGGGTCTCCCCTACACTTATGATAAAGAAAGCGAAAAGATAGATGCATGGGTTGCCTCCCAAGAAGCGCTTGATTTTTGTTAACCGAGTCATTAGCCTGACTCGACCTTGATCATCAACGGAAGAAGCATGAAACATATCCACCAGGATCAAAGACATAGTTTTCGTCCACTAAATAGCACGAGCTTAAGGCGAACAAGGCAAGCCAAAGAAGAGTAGGCAAGGTTCCCTTAAGCAGTGATGGAGCACGGTGGAAGCAAGGTTGAAGTGGTGCAAGGAGATTTCCATAAGTTCCAAAGATATTTCCTTTTATTTCATCAGGTGGATACTGAGATGGCTTAAAGATTTTAATACCGGGGTCGAACACCTTTTCCTTTAGGGGAAAATAGCACTCAGGCTCAGCAGAGTGTGAAGAAGATCCGCGAAGAAGCACAACCTCGTTCTCAGAAGGGGGACAAAGAGGTGTTAACTCATATGTGCTGCGGATATTGGTGTCGACCGGTTTCTTCTCCTTTGAAAGAATGTGCTTCAAATCCAAAGTAGGATCAAGACGATAATCTTCAAAATCATAAGGAGGTGCATCACTCTCATGAGGGAAGTAAGTGTTGAGAAACATAGAGAAGTCTTCCTCAAATGAGTAATCGTCCAAAGTAGGATCGAGTGATGGCGGAGGATCTTCATCATGTGAAGAATCGCTGGAAAGAGTATCGGCCTCATCGAAATCATCATATGTGGGCAGGTCGGGATACTCAGAAGTAAGGTCATCATAATCATCCGAATCTGAGCTAGAATCATCATCATCATAAGCATCAAAGACCGGTGGAGAATCATAAATGGGAGAAGCGTCCAAAGTAGGGAGAGAATCATCCACATTATCTTCAAAAAGTGGATTATCAATGGAAGAATCGAATAGAGGATTGTCATAGACAACAAAGTCATCATGCACGTTGATCATATTCACTGATTCTCGGCCTCCAAAGGTTGTACTGGTAAGCTTCCCCATTTTGAAAACTTGTGCATCATTCCCGACTCTTAAGATTAACTCGCCTTCGGCCACATCAACTAAAGCTCGTCCGGTTCTCAAGAATGGACGACCAAGTATTAAAGGAATACGAGGGTCCATTTCATAATCAACAACGACGAAATCGACCGGGAAAGTAAATGTGCCAAATTGATGAACACATCTTCGGCTATACCAACGGGGTAAGCGAGGGTGCGATTAGCAAGTTTAAGAGTCATCTTTGTTGGAGTGAGGTCGGACAATGATAGTGTTTTCCCAACACTCAAAGGCATCAAATTAATACTAGCCCCGAGATCAGCAAGGGCAGTAAATTCTTTAGTTTTGTTGAACACGCAAGACAACACAAAACGACCGGGATCTCCAAGCTTTTCCAGAAGTTCTTTAAGAATAACTGCAGAGCAGTTTTCATTTAAGCGTGTGTTGGCGAGTTCAATCAACTTCTCCTTCTTGTTAAGCAATTCCTTAAATGCTTTGACAAATTTGGGCATGTGGACAAGTGCTTCAAGAAAGCTAATGTTGAAGTTCATTTGAGAAATCATCTTCACATAGCGTGTCACTTCGGAGTCCTCCTTGGTTAGCATTTTGGTCTTGCCTAAACGAGAGGGATAAGGGATATTGGGTTTAGGTGGTGAAGGTGAAGGTGTAGCAGGTAAAGGTTGAGATGTTGAAGGTTCCTTCCTAGGTAATGGTGCACTAATACTAGGTGTAGGAGGAGTAGGGATAGTTGATGGGGGTGGGATTGGTGGTCCTACTATGGTGACTCCACTACGGGTAGTAATAGCACTCACATTTGCTCGCGGATTGGTGACGGTGTTTGAAGGTAGAGAACTTGAAGTAGAAGGTTGAGCTGCGGGCAAGAAACTAGCAAGCATATTCTTCAAATCATTTGTTTGATTGCTGAAGGAGGATTGAATATTATCTCGAAGCTCAGATCTTATCTCATTTCCTTGCTTGGTAATATCTCCTTTAAGATTGATAATTTGGCTTTGCAAATTCTTGATTTGCTCACCTTGGGTTCTCATGATGGCCTCAACATCCGAATTACTGGGTGGGGATTGTTGGGCGGGTGGGTGATAAGGATTAGAAGCTCTAGGTGGGATTTGGTTGCTTCTATTGTAGTTGTTGGCGGGGTTTTGGTTTTTAGGAGAAAAACCGGGTGAAAGGTAATTGTTGGACCGGTAGCTCAGCAAATTTCTATCCCCTTGAGGTCGAGCTTGGTAATTTTCCGGTGAATAATTACCATAAGCTGCTGATTGTGGTAAAATACGACTCTTGTTTAGGAAAACAAAAGAACGTATATGAGCGGTAAGTATCGAGTGATGATTTTAGGAAAAATCAACACAAATGACCCAATCACTTAAAAAGAGAGAAAGAAGTTCGTTTCCCAAGGAGGTATATGTGTGTGTTCTAATTTGTATGTATTTGAGATTAATATTGAGAAGAATGGGGATGAGAAGATGAAAGACGGTTACGTTAAAATTAAACTACGACGTAAAAAAACGTAAACGTAAAGCCGTAGAAAAACCACAAAAATTAAAAATTATCTAAAACCAAAAACAAAATCAAGAAAAGATTAAAAAGACTAAAAACAAGTCTAAAATAATATAAATAAAGATAAAAATCCAACAAAGATATTTTAAAACCTTTTATTAATTAAATATTTAATTTTAAATGCTAATTAAAGCCCTAAAATTAAATACAACTAATAAAATATTCCAAAATATGAAGTTATTAGACAAATACTTAACTTATATTATTATGAGACTAAAAAGTAATTTTCTAAAAATTAAAACCTATTAAAACTATTTTTAAAACTCTAAAAATGATTTAAAATGATTAAAAACTTATTAAACTTAAAATAATTATAAAAATAAATCTAAAAGCTAGAAAATTATTCTAAAAATGGAAATAGTCCTAATTAATGATAAAGAACCTAAGAAAAATGAAAAAGAAAGAAAAATAAAATTTTGAAATTTTAATATTAAAATAATATTAAAATAATACTAAAAATAAAAAGTTTCTAAAATTTGAAATAAAAAATTTCTAAAAATCCTAATTAATATAAATAAGAGAAAAACACAAATTAGAGCTCCTAAACCTTTTTTAATAATTTTATAAAAATCTTTAAAGTTTATAAAAAACCTTAAAATAATATAAAATTAAAAATTAAAGTTTATAAAACCAAAATAAGATGTAAACCTCAAGTTATTATTTTAAAACCTAAAAATTATTTTTCCTAAAAATTTAAAATCTTTTTGGTATTTTTTATTGATTTAATAAAAAACGTATATTAAATAAATCCTAGAAAATATTTTAAATAAAAGGAAAAATATAAAATTAGCTAGAAAAGTCTCAAACTTAATAAGGATCCTAGGAAAAATCAAAAGAAGTAAAAACGAATATCAAATAAGCTGAAAATCCACAAAATAAGCCACGGCTTTTAAATAAGCTATCAAAAGAAAAATGTGTTAACTAAATAACCATTGCACCCTTAGTCAGTAAAAGACCCAAGGGCGCAACGGTTAAGTATGTGTGTGTTGAGTGTGATGACCAGGGTTCGAGTCTGCTAACCCCCCTTTTTGCACGTTTATTTTCTTTTTTATTTTTTTCTTTTCCAAACCAATCTATGACCTTGATATCCTTACAATCCAATCCAATATCACTTTTTAGCTGAGATTAATCCAAATTAAGGACCAAAAATGTGTGCAGTTCATTCAGGTTTCTGATGAACAATGGCTAGTGCACACTTGTGCACTTTTTGATGCCAAGAGGACTTGGCAAATGCTTGTTTGATGGATGTTTTTGGACAATGGGGCACCCTTGTGCTTATTTAAGCACAAGGAGTCGATTTCCTTCTCCGTAGAAGTACTTGGACGAGAGATCGGTTCCTTGAAAGTTTTACCACTTCGTGTAGCAACAACCTTCAATTCTCCCCTCGGGTTGTTAATGGTATCACTAGGAAGACCACCCGAAGAAGAGGGTTTACACATGATAGCTTCAAACATCTTAGCCATTCGGTCCTCAAATTTTGATTGCCTAGCATCCGCTTTCAATAACTCTTGCTTAATCTCATGTTGTCCTTGCTCCATTTTTTGTTGGTTTTGTTGGAGACGTTGGACATTTCCTTCCATTTTATTTGCATGAGTTTTAAGTTCATTAGCAAGTTCATTTTTAAGCTCGTTTTTCAATTCGGATCTTAAGCTAATCATCTCACGTTGCATATTATCAAATTTAGCATCATTTGCTTTTGCATAATCTAAAAATTCTCCTTGCAAATTTTTCGTGTGAGCATTTTGAAAACCTTGTGTAGTGTTTTGAAAATCACGGTTTTGGTTTTGATTAGAGATTTGACCATTCCCACTTTGATAATTCCCTTTGTTGTAATTGCGTGTGTTGCCTTGGTAATTACCTTGGTTGTTGTTTCGATAATTGTTAGCATTTTGATTTGGTGGAGCTTGATTTTGGCGGGAACCTTGGCCGTTTTGGTTGTAAGTTCCCGTTGCTACATAAGCACTCGAAGTGTTACCATCCGCGGTAATGCACTCGGAAAGATCATGAGCTCCCCCACAAGATAAACAACTCTTAGCAACCGCTTTAACCGAAGCGGAATTGGAAGCTTCTTGAGCCTTCCAATGGGACATTAGATTAGCAAATCTATCAAAAAACCGATTTTCCTCATTAGCTTCATCATGTAAGGCGTTAATGCTACGAGACGATTGTGACGAAGATGACGAACCCATATTGGCAACACTCGGTGTGTTACGAGGACTATAAACCTTAGATCGATTTTCAATGATTTGTAAAGCCTCATTTGTCATCTTGCACAAAAAATTACCACCCGCGGCGGCATTCAAATAATCTCGTTCATGATCATTAAGCCCATTATAAAAGGTATCAATTTGATGCAATTCCGAAAAGTCATGGTGTGGACATTCATGTAACATCTCTTTAAATCGTTCCCATGCCATTGAAAAGCTTTCATTATTACGTTGCACAAATCGTGAAATCTCATTTTTTAAGTGTGTTGTTTTAGATGGTGGAAAAAACTTGTTCACAAACTTAGAAACGAGATCGGCCCATGTCAAAATCGAATTTGGCGGTTCTTTCTCGAGCCAAATTTTTGCGGGTCCATCCAACGAATATGGAAACAACATCATCTTAATGGCGTCATGTGGAACGTCCTTAAATTTGCTAGTGGCGGTGAGACGGTTGAAATTCCTAATGTGGTAATGCGGGTTGTCTTTCTCATGACCTCGAAACTTATTTGCTTGCAACATCGACATTAAACCCGTCTTAATCTGGAAATTCTCCGCAAGGATGGCGGGAATAACAATAGCCTCTCCAAAACCCTCGGTGGGTGCTTGAAGCAACTCCATCATAGTACGATTAGCCATTACGACTTCTTGTTCTACAATAGGTTCAACAATTGGAGGTTCTTCAACAATCAACGATCCTTGATTTGCTTGCTTTTGGAGACGTTTACGAGCTCGTTTAGCTTGATTACGAGTGATCATAAACTACACGAAGAATGGGAGGTGAGCAAAGAAGATTCTTTTTGGTTGTTTTGTGGATTTTCAATTTTTTTTGTGTTTTTGATGATATTTAATTTTTTTGGATTTTGGTGTATCTTCGTAGACAACAATCTACAAAATCTCTCCTCGAATCAAACTCTTGATTAAAGAAGCCTCAAAGGAATGAAAACGATCACGTGGAGTGAACGCCTTCGAATGACTTTAGAACTTTGGTGAAAACCAAATTGTTCACGAGGGTTTAATCACAAAGAAACCAAGCAAATATAGTATACGTATTAATACTTTGGGCGGCAAAACCCTCGATTAGCCTTCAATCTCAAAATACTCACAAGCAAGCGGGGAAACGAGGCGGCGCGAAGCACTTAAGAGCCTTTTTCCTTAGGGTATATTTTATAATACCCGCCTTATACCCACCTTATAGTTCGTATTTTTCAAAATCGAGCTTCACGAAAGTATTTATCTATTTTTGCCTTTTCTTTTTGTTTGAGATTCGAATACAATAATTAGGAGATCAAATCCCAATTAAGGTTGTGTTTTCACACTTTTGGAGATATTGTATTTTGGTTGTGATACTTAATACAATATATTAATAATATTTGTACAAGAAAAACCAAGAAAACCGATAATACGTGTTAAGGGAGTTCCACTTAACACAAATACTATTTATGGATAATATCAAAAACAAAAGCTTCCAAATTAAAGCACAACACACCTCCCCGGCAGCGGCGCCAAAATGATTGTAGTCTTTTTACA
Source organism: Glebionis coronaria (assembly GCA_025667525.1). Lineage (NCBI taxonomy): Eukaryota > Viridiplantae > Streptophyta > Magnoliopsida > Asterales > Asteraceae > Glebionis > Glebionis coronaria. The sequence continues at coordinate 117,232 of JANFOE010000687.1, forward strand.
CACCTTTAGGAAAAGGAGGTAAATAGCGGAAAGTATTAAGTACGACGTTTTAGGAAAACCACAAGTAATGACCCTCAATCAAATAAAGAGAAGAAAAAGAAGTTCGTTTCCCAAGGAGGTATATGTGTGTGTTCTAATTTGTATGTATTTGAGATTAATATTGAGAAGAATGGGGATGAGAAGATGAAAGACGGTTACGTTAAAATTAAACTACGACGTAAAAAAACGTAAACGTAAAGCCGTAGAAAAACCACAAAAATTAAAAATTATCTAAAACCAAAAACAAAATCAAGAAAAGATTAAAAAGACTAAAAACAAGTCTAAAATAATATAAATAAAGATAAAAATCCAACAAAGATATTTTAAAACCTTTTATTAATTAAATATTTAATTTTAAATGCTAATTAAAGCCCTAAAATTAAATACAACTAATAAAATATTCCAAAATATGATTTTATTATACAAATACTTAACTTATATTATTATGAGACTAAAAAGTAATTTTCTAAAAATTAAAACCTATTAAAACTATTTTTAAAACTCTAAAAATGATTTAAAATGATTAAAAACTTATTAAACTTAAAATAATTATAAAAATAAATCTAAAAGCTAGAAAATTATTCTAAAAATGGAAATAGTCCTAATTAATGATAAAGAACCTAAGAAAAATGAAAAAGAAAGAAAAATAAAATTTTGAAATTTTAATATTAAAATAATATTAAAATAATACTAAAAATAAAAAGTTTCTAAAATTTGAAATAAAAAATTTCTAAAAATCCTAATTAATATAACTAAGAGAAAAACACAAATTAGAGCTCCTAAACCTTTTTTAATAATTTTATAAAAATCTTTAAAGTTTATAAAAAACCTTAAAATAATATAAAATTAAAAATTAAAGTTTATAAAACCAAAATAAGATGTAAACCTCAAGTTATTATTTTAAAACCTAAAAATTATTTTTCCTAAAAATTTAAAATCTTTTTGGTATTTTTTATTGATTTAATAAAAAACGTATATTAAATAAATCCTAGAAAATATTTTAAATAAAAGGAAAAATATAAAATTAGCTAGAAAAGTCTCAAACTTAATAAGGATCCTAGGAAAAATCAAAAGAAGTAAAAACGAATATCAAATAAGCTGAAAATCCACAAAATAAGCCACGGCTTTTAAATAAGCTATCAAAAGAAAAATGTGTTAACTAAATAACCATTGCACCCTTAGTCAGTAAAAGACCCAAGGGCGCAACGGTTAAGTATGTGTGTGTTGAGTGTGATGACCAGGGTTCGAGTCTGCTAACCCCCCTTTTTGCACGTTTATTTTCTTTTTTATTTTTTTCTTTTCCAAACCAATCTATGACCTTGATATCCTTACAATCCAATCCAATATCACTTTTTAGCTGAGATTAATCCAAATTAAGGACCAAAAATGTGTGCAGTTCATTCAGGTTTCTGATGAACAATGGCTAGTGCACACTTGTGCACTTTTTGATGCCAAGAGGACTTGGCAAATGCTTGTTTGATGGATGTTTTTGGACAATGGGGCACCCTTGTGCTTATTTAAGCACAAGGAGTCAAGATTAACAAGAAACTAAGCACCTTGCACACCAATAATCAAAAACAGAAGCACACAAAAGCAATGTTGAGTTGCTGTGATGTTTATAGCAGATCAGTGTGCTTACAAGCTTATTACTAGCAATCTAATGAACTTCACTTGACCAAATTAAACACACAAACTCAAAAAATGATGCACAAGTAGATTCAAACTCTCAATAACCCTAATTCTTAACAGGATTCAAGATCAAGCAACAAAAATCTCACAAAATATAAGCAGAATATGACTATGCAGGTTTAGGCTACTTGTTTTTCACTTTTAGCACACCAACTAGCTTACAACTTCTTCCAAACTTGCTATAAACTAACTAATAACCCTACACAATCCTTTTTTAAACTGATTAACACCTTTTCAAACACTTATTAAGATTATTGTCCTGCTAAAACTGATATCCAAACACCACTTAAGATTTTGAAAACCAAATTTTACAAGCCAAAACCTTTTAAATCCTACTCAATCTGATTCATACACCTCAAAACATGCATAACAACTCAAATAAACACCAATCAACAGCTTAACTCACTATTTCAGCAAATCAAACAAGATCACTTTTCAACTTGCTATTTTCTGAAATTTTACAAAGGTAAAAGGGATTTACCTTAGGACCCTTACATCCAAGGGTCCTAGTGGATGCACATCCACCTCCCTACCAGCTGGGGCTGGTGCAGATCCTTGGATCAACAACCTTTAACCTGTTTTAAAACAAATCAAAGAAAACAAGAACAAAACAAATATGCAATATATGAATATTCTGATTTCTTTTTTCTTTCTTTCTTAAATCTTCCAAAAACTTCTCCAAAACTTCTTAACACGTTTTCTTAACTCTATTAATCCTAACAAATCCAAATTCTAACTTACCAAAACCTTGTGACAGATTATACCAAAAACTTTCAAATTTCTCAAACCTTAACAAATTTTGAAAAACAAAATTAGTTAACCAAACTAGAAATGGAACTCAGAATCAAGCATCAACACAATACACAACTTTTAAAAACCATAAAAAGGGATTACACTTGATAAATATCAAAAACCAAACTTTTATTTTTTCTAAAAAGGAATTACAAGTGTGAGCTTGAAAACTGGAACAAGGGCTCACCAACAGGCTGGGGCTCCTTATATAGTGACCTAAGAACAATCTAGAATGAAAAAAAACTAAACCCTAATCAAGGAAAAATCCCAAATTGCCCTCATACGTTTTTTTTGGTGTGAATTGTCCAAATTGGATCTTGGCCGTTTAATTTTTGCGTTGTGATGAAGCAAATAACCTCCACTGTTGATGTAGGACACGTATTATGCTTGGGGACCAAGGAGGGCTGTGATTGGATGAAAGGGGAATTGGGGGTGGGGACCACACGCGTGGGATTGGGAATTTTTGGCGTGGGATGGGTTTGTACGTGTGGGAATTACACGTGGCCACAAGTAATTGCATTTTAACCCAGTATTAAGTTCGGTAAAAACTGGGCTGGTAAAAGATGAACAGTAACTCCATTCAATCCGAAATTGGGGGAAGTAACATGTTAGGCGCCAGTTTTCTTTTGAAAGTTTCCACTTGTGCACTTTTGGTCCCTATCTTTTGGAAATTGTGGCAAACAAGGTTTTCCAGCCCTAAACTTGGTTTCTCTTTGTTAATAAGTTTCCCACTTTGACACTTTTAGCACAAAACTTCTCCAAAATGTTTCAAAGGGTCATTTTTGACATTTTGGGATATTTCAAGGGTTGTTCTTGGACAATTCTGATCTTCAAAGGTCTTCAATGTCTCTTAATCTTCATGAGGGACCATATTTGACAAATTGATATTGTTGAGGGACCAATCTTGTCATTTCTTCAAAGTTGAAGGACCTTTTTGTAATTTTGACAAACTTAAGGGACCAAACTTGTAATTATTAATATATAAGGGTTTTAAGTGTCATTTCTTCATAGAATGAGGATCAATCTTGTTTGTCTTCAAGTCTTCAAGGGTATTTGATGAAAATTCCATGATTAGGGCCCGGTTCATTGTACGGCTTCGTTTCTCGTGTTCGTTTTTCCTTGTATCTTGTGATCTTTTGTCTTTTTCACGATATCCATACCTAAAATACACATAAACACAAAAGCAAGCATATATATGGTATTTTATGACATTTTTATGCATTTAAAGCCCGAAAAGAACGATGAGATCATGTATAAATGCCATCTCATCACTCCCCCATACTAAGCCATTGCCGTGCCCTCACACAATGCTAGAATAAAGTATCTAAGCATCACCAAAGTTCAATTTTATTAACCTTTATTGAAGAGTAAAAGACTTGCAACATACTACGATGATGTGTAAAGACATAATGTATGATTTTCATCACCAAAAGGTGACTTTTAGGGTCAAAGAATAGAAACAAGTCAATGTCCCTTAGAGTAAATTTCGTCATCCTTGATTGTCATACATTCCATGCTAAGTGCAAAAACAAGATCATTGTTGGTACAAGTCACAATGCTAACACTACTCATACGTCCAAATTGTGTAATACTTTTTCTCCCCGCAATCCTAGTTATTATAAAAGGAAATGGGTTACTAGCATTTTTTATCTATTTGTCATGGATCACAAGTGATTCATATTGACTTATTTGAGTAGTTATTAGTCCGAAAGCAAAGTAGCACGATTTGATCAATAGTTAGCCGAAGGACAAAATCTTTTAAAACGGCTTCTCGTGTATCTCCTTAAGTTCATATCTTGGCATAACTCGTTTCACGATTTGAGACCTTTCTCGGACCGATATTTGGCATGTACTTCATACTTCAAATCTTGGGAAGACGTTCTCGAAATTATGGTCTTCTCTTCATATATTTGGAATTTCTTCACTTGACGTTTTTGAGAGATTCTTCATATAGGACCACGACTTCATCATTTTTCTTCAATCTTTACTTTGGATTTTGATATACAACGATCCGCCTCCTTTTCGGACTTGGATATATTTATCCTCATACCTTGTTAGGGTCTTTTTGGATAGACTTTCTCCATTCTTTAGGGGAGTAATTGCTTCTCGTCGTGTGTCTCGATCCTTCATATTGATTTTGGAACAATGATACTTCACATCATCTTTGGATCTTTAGCAAAAATAGAGCTCCTCATGCCTTGTTAGGGCCTTTTTGGATGATTGCCAATCTTCGCGTCCCGCTTCAATAAGTTATGCCTTGGCTATGAACTCTATTCAACCCCGAGCAACTTTTAAACGATCTTGCGCTAGAGGCTAAGTAACCTTTCAAATCGTACGACCTTACTTATTGCAATTATGATTTATTCCTAATGCATTGATCTTATGGGAAGAAAAAGCCACAATTAAAAACATATGAGTTTTTGAAAGAACACTTTCGTGTTCTACGTTTAGCATGATCACTTGTCTAACTCTATCATTTCTCGTTCTTCACTATATAAAGACCTCTAATTAAAGAGACTCGTGAATACTTAGCCATGCAAGTCAAAATTAAGCCAAATTTGGATTAGCTTTCATTAAGACTATATCAAATCAAAGTTTTGGGTTTTCAAGCCACCTATAGGATCTTGCACTTTCTTGGACTTTTTCAAGTTTAGAGAATGCGTTTTAAAGTTCCCTTGATAAGTGACTTTCTAGAATCAATTATAGGAACTTGCGAAAAGTTCTTGTTCTTAACCCGAATGAATTAAGACTTTCGCGTTTTAAAGCTCCCTATATAAAAGTCTAGCAAAACTTGAATTGAGCGGGTTAAGGAATGTAAATGGCTCCAAATGCCCATTAAGTCAAAAATTAACTCTTATTCTACCCATCGGAAAATATACATTCGTGTCTTAAAAACACTTATGAAAACTAAGAAAAATTTTAAAATTTGGCCATTTTTAGCCTTATTAGCAAAACAAAACATTGAAAGTTGGAAAACGTGAGGGCGTAGCAAAGCAAGTACCTATTCACCCCCCCATACTAAAAGTAAACATTGTCCTCAATGTTTCGAGTCTAAAGGTGGAGCACCCCCATACTAGAGACGAAGAGTCGAATGCTTAGGATCTAGCATGGAAAGGGTGATCAACAATATATCTAAAGCCGTTTATTAATTATGCTAAAAGATAATTGTTAGAACAATAAAGGATATGTCATGGAATCGTGAAAAACTTCTTCAAACGAACGATAGAGGTTCACGTAAACGAACACGAGAGTCTTCAATCGTAGACGATGATGATGATCTAGATAACACAATCACAAACAACCACGAGACAACGAGTTGGAAGGGTACAAGTCCCCTTAATAGTGAATAATAAGCATAAAGATAAGCATGGGATCTCCCCCACGAGGCACCTCGTTTTTGATTACCGAGTCATGAGCTTGACTCGATCCCCTTAAAATGTGAACATTTAGGGAAATTCATGGTGTGGTCAATTTTTGATGGGGCTTACATGATTAACAAGGCCCAAAAAGCAACCGGTATAAAGGACTAAGTCCTTAGATGATGCAAAATACCGGGGTCGAAGATGGCTTTCTCTTTTCCATTGGAAAAACAAATTAACACCACTCCAACATGTGCCATAAACTCAAAGAGTTTGAAGAAAATAGATGAGAAGTAGAAGGGTGAGACAATTGGTAAGACAAACGTTTGAGCTACTCGAGGTAGACTCGCACCAAGCAAATAGATATAATTTCCATTTATTGCATCGGTGGAAGACCGAGATTTCCCTTTATATGAAATTCCGGGATCGAATATCTCGTCCTCGGTGGACAAGGATGAGGGAACATAAGGGGCTTCCCCCATACTAAGACCACACAAAGCATCGTCAAAAGGAGTAGACGAGTTTGTAGCACTCAAATCACGTGGTGATGACGGAGTTAGATTTGTAGAAAAATCAATTAAATCACATTTAAGATCTTTTTCCTTTTTATCTTTTAAACTCTCCTTATGAAAACCCTTTTTGATTATGTTGAAAATATTCGGTGTTTCTAAGACGATGTTAGTTACACTAAAAATTCTCACATTTTGAAACCGTTTTGGTTTTGGTGGTGGCAAGTTCTCAAAACGTTTATCGACGAAGAAAACCTCCCCATCGGGGCCAACATATTCATCATCCGAAAGGTCTTCCGTAGAAACCGGCAACTTATCAACACTTTTCAAGAACGAATGTTCGAGATGAGGCGAAGGATTTTTCGATTCAAGTATTGACGGTTTATTCTTTGTAGGCTTTGCACTCATAACCTCCACCGGCGGAGGAAATGGTAAATTGTTTTTGGAGACATTCCCTAAGACTCTTGGTGAAAATTCTTTGCAAACGACATTGGTCGAGTCACCATGGTTTAAAGTTGCAATAGAATATACATGAGAAAGATTGGAGTTTTGTGTTGCATTGATGACAAGTTCTTCTTCATTGAAACGAAGGGTGATTTTTCGAGCATGAACATCGATAAGTGCTCTTGATGTATCCAAAAATGAACGACCCAAAATGAGAGGAACTTTTCGATCGATGGGAATGTCTACAACGATAAAGTCAACGGGATAGTAAAACTTTCCGACTTTAACGAAAACGTCCTCGGCTACTCCACATGCCATGATCGTAGAATGATCGGCCATCTCGATGGACATGTTCGAAGGAGTAAGAGCCGGAAGCGAAAGCGATTTGAAAATCTCGAGAGGCATTAAATTAATACTAGCGCCAAGATCGGCCAAGGCGTAGCATTCCTCCATATCTTGAATTGCACACGGAATCAAAAATTTACCGGGATCACCGACTTTTTGTGGTATGCGGCTTAGAAAAACCGATGAACAACTAGACGATTGTTGTAACTTCTCTTTGTTGTTAAGCATACTTTTGAAGTTTGCGGCGAATCGAGGCATCATGATTAAAGCATCGGCAAAACTTATGTTAAAATGTAGATCACGAAACATTTTCATAAATAGCTCAAATTGATAATTGTTCCGTTCTTGTGCTTTCTCTTTGTTTCGTCTCGAAGGGTAGGGTAAAGGTGGTGTGGGTTGGTCATTAGGCAATGGCCTTGGAAACTCGGGTTCCACAATTGGTATTGGTGTAACCGTAGGTGTGGTTTGAGAGGTACTTCGTGGGATTGTAATATGCTCCTTTTCGACCATCACCTAGGGTTCTTTCTCGATTTCCTTCTCCGTAGAAGTACTTGGACGAGAGATCGGTTCCTTGAAAGTTTTACCACTTCGTGTAGCAACAACCTTCAATTCTCCCCTCGGGTTGTTAATGGTATCACTAGGAAGACCACCCGAAGAAGAGGGTTTACACATGATAGCTTCAAACATCTTAGCCATTCGGTCCTCAAATTTTGATTGCCTAGCATCCGCTTTCAATAACTCTTGCTTAATCTCATGTTGTCCTTGCTCCATTTTTTGTTGGTTTTGTTGGAGACGTTGGACATTTCCTTCCATTTTATTTGCATGAGTTTTAAGTTCATTAGCAAGTTCATTTTTAAGCTCGTTTTTCAATTCGGATCTTAAGCTAATCATCTCACGTTGCATATTATCAAATTTAGCATCATTTGCTTTTGCATAATCTAAAAATTCTCCTTGCAAATTTTTCGTGTGAGCATTTTGAAAACCTTGTGTAGTGTTTTGAAAATCACGGTTTTGGTTTTGATTAGAGATTTGTCCATTCCCACTTTGATAATTCCCTTTGTTGTAATTGCGTGTGTTGCCTTGGTAATTACCTTGGTTGTTGTTTCGATAATTGTTAGCATTTTGATTTGGTGGAGCTTGATTTTGGCGGGAACCTTGGCCGTTTTGGTTGTAAGTTCCCGTTGCTACATAAGCACTCGAAGTGTTACCATCCGCGGTAATGCACTCGGAAAGATCATGAGCTCCCCCACAAGATAAACAACTCTTAGCAACCGCTTTAACCGAAGCGGAATTGGAAGCTTCTTGAGCCTTCCAATGGGACATTAGATTAGCAAATCTATCAAAAAACCGATTTTCCTCATTAGCTTCATCATGTAAGGCGTTAATGCTACGAGACGATTGTGACGAAGATGACGAACCCATATTGGCAACACTCGGTGTGTTACGAGGGCTATAAACCTTAGATCGATTTTCAATGATTTGTAAAGCCTCATTTGTCGTCTTGCACAAAAAATTACCACCCGCGGCGGCATTCAAATAATCTCGTTCATGATCATTAAGCCCATTATAAAAGGTATCAATTTGATGCAATTCCGAAAAGTCATGGTGTGGACATTCATGTAACATCTCTTTAAATCGTTCCTATGCCATTGAAAAGCTTTCATTATTACGTTGCACAAATCGTGAAATCTCATTTTTTAAGTGTGTTGTTTTAGATGGTGGAAAAAACTTGTTCACAAACTTAGAAACGAGATCGGCCCATGTCAAAATCGAATTTGGCGGTTCTTTCTCGAGCCAAATTTTTGCGGGTCCATCCAACGAATATGGAAACAACATCATCTTAATGGCGTCATGTGGAACGTCCTTAAATTTGCTAGTGGCGGTGAGACGGTTGAAATTCCTAATGTGGTAATGCGGGTTGTCTTTCTCATGACCTCGAAACTTATTTGCTTGCAACATCGACATTAAACCCGTCTTAATCTGGAAATTCTCCGCAAGGATGGCGGGAATAACAATAGCCTCTCCAAAACCCTCGGTGGGTGCTTGAAGCAACTCCATCATAGTACGATTAGCCATTACGACTTCTTGTTCTACAATAGGTTCAACAATTGGAGGTTCTTCAACAATCAACGATCCTTGATTTGCTTGCTTTTGGAGACGTTTACGAGCTCGTTTAGCTTGATTACGAGTGATCATAAACTACACGAAGAATGGGAGGTGAGCAAAGAAGATTCTTTTTGGTTGTTTTGTGGATTTTCAATTTTTTTTGTGTTTTTGATGATATTTAATTTTTTTGGATTTTGGTGTATCTTCGTAGACAACAATCTACAAAATCTCTCCTCGAATCAAACTCTTGATTAAAGAAGCCTCAAAGGAATGAAAATGATCACGTGGAGTGAACGCCTTCGAATGACTTTAGAACTTTGGTGAAAACCAAATTGTTCACGAGGGTTTAATCACAAAGAAACCAAGCAAATATAGTATACGTATTAATACTTTGGGCGGCAAAACCCTCGATTAGCCTTCAATCTCAAAATACTCACAAGCAAGCGGGGAAACGAGGCGGCGCGAAGCACTTAAGAGCCTTTTTCCTTAGGGTATATTTTATAATACCCGCCTTATACCCACCTTATAGTTCGTATTTTTCAAAATCGAGCTTCACGAAAGTATTTATCTATTTTTGCCTTTTCTTTTTGTTTGAGATTCGAATACAATAATTAGGAGATCAAATCCCAATTAAGGTTGTGTTTTCACACTTTTGGAGATATTGTATTTTGGTTGTGATACTTAATACAATATATTAATAATATTTGTACAAGAAAAACCAAGAAAACCGATAATACGTGTTAAGGGAGTTCCACTTAACACAAATACTATTTATGGATAATATCAAAAACAAAAGCTTCCAAATTAAAGCACAACACACCTCCCCGGCAGCGGCGCCAAAATGATTGTAGTCTTTTTACACACCTTTAGGAAAAGGAGGTAAATAGCGGAAAGTATTAAGTACGACGTTTTAGGAAAACCACAAGTAATGACCCTCAATCAAATAAAGAGAAGAAAAAGAAGTTCGTTTCCCAAGGAGGTATATGTGTGTGTTCTAATTTGTATGTATTTGAGATTAATATTGAGAAGAATGGGGATGAGAAGATGAAAGACGGTTACGTTAAAATTAAACTACGACGTAAAAAAACGTAAACGTAAAGCCGTAGAAAAACCACAAAAATTAAAAATTATCTAAAACCAAAAACAAAATCAAGAAAAGATTAAAAAGACTAAAAACAAGTCTAAAATAATATAAATAAAGATAAAAATCCAACAAAGATATTTTAAAACCTTTTATTAATTAAATATTTAATTTTAAATGCTAATTAAAGCCCTAAAATTAAATACAACTAATAAAATATTCCAAAATATGATTTTATTATACAAATACTTAACTTATATTATTATGAGACTAAAAAGTAATTTTCTAAAAATTAAAACCTATTAAAACTATTTTTAAAACTCTAAAAATGATTTAAAATGATTAAAAACTTATTAAACTTAAAATAATTATAAAAATAAATCTAAAAGCTAGAAAATTATTCTAAAAATGGAAATAGTCCTAATTAATGATAAAGAACCTAAGAAAAATGAAAAAGAAAGAAAAATAAAATTTTGAAATTTTAATATTAAAATAATACTAAAAATAAAAAGTTTCTAAAATTTGAAATAAAAAATTTCTAAAAATCCTAATTAATATAACTAAGAGAAAAACACAAATTAGAGCTCCTAAACCTTTTTTAATAATTTTATAAAAATCTTTAAAGTTTATAAAAAACCTTAAAATAATATAAAATTAAAAATTAAAGTTTATAAAACCAAAATAAGATGTAAACCTCAAGTTATTATTTTAAAACCTAAAAATTATTTTTCCTAAAAATTTAAAATCTTTTTGGTATTTTTTATTGATTTAATAAAAAACGTATATTAAATAAATCCTAGAAAATATTTTAAATAAAAGGAAAAATATAAAATTAGCTAGAAAAGTCTCAAACTTAATAAGGATCCTAGGAAAAATCAAAAGAAGTAAAAACAAATATCAAATAAGCTGAAAATCCACAAAATAAGCCACGGCTTTTAAATAAGCTATCAAAAGAAAAATGTGTTAACTAAATAACCATTGCACCCTTAGTCAGTAAAAGACCCAAGGGCGCAACGGTTAAGTATGTGTGTGTTGAGTGTGATGACCAGGGTTCGAGTCTGCTAACCCCCCTTTTTGCACGTTTATTTTCTTTTTTATTTTTTTCTTTTCCAAACCAATCTATGACCTTGATATCCTTACAATCCAATCCAATATCACTTTTTAGCTGAGATTAATCCAAATTAAGGACCAAAAATGTGTGCAGTTCATTCAGGTTTCTGATGAACAATGGCTAGTGCACACTTGTGCACTTTTTGATGCCAAGAGGACTTGGCAAATGCTTGTTTGATGGATGTTTTTGGACAATGGGGCACCCTTGTGCTTATTTAAGCACAAGGAGTCAAGATTAACAAGAAACTAAGCACCTTGCACACCAATAATCAAAAACAGAAGCACACAAAAGCAATGTTGAGTTGCTGTGATGTTTATAGCAGATCAGTGTGCTTACAAGCTTATTACTAGCAATCTAATGAACTTCACTTGACCAAATTAAACACACAAACTCAAAAAATGATGCACAAGTAGATTCAAACTCTCAATAACCCTAATTCTTAACAGGATTCAAGATCAAGCAACAAAAATCTCACAAAATATAAGCAGAATATGACTATGCAGGTTTAGGCTACTTGTTTTTCACTTTTAGCACACCAACTAGCTTACAACTTCTTCCAAACTTGCTATAAACTAACTAATAACCCTACACAATCCTTTTTTAAACTGATTAACACCTTTTCAAACACTTATTAAGATTATTGTCCTGCTAAAACTGATATCCAAACACCACTTAAGATTTTGAAAACCAAATTTTACAAGCCAAAACCTTTTAAATCCTACTCAATCTGATTCATACACCTCAAAACATGCATAACAACTCAAATAAACACCAATCAACAGCTTAACTCACTATTTCAGCAAATCAAACAAGATCACTTTTCAACTTGCTATTTTCTGAAATTTTACAAAGGTAAAAGGGATTTACCTTAGGACCCTTACATCCAAGGGTCCTAGTGGATGCACATCCACCTCCCTACCAGCTGGGGCTGGTGCAGATCCTTGGATCAACAACCTTTAACCTGTTTTAAAACAAATCAAAGAAAACAAGAACAAAACAAATATGCAATATATGAATATTCTGATTTCTTTTTTCTTTCTTTCTTAAATCTTCCAAAAACTTCTCCAAAACTTCTTAACACGTTTTCTTAACTCTATTAATCCTAACAAATCCAAATTCTAACTTACCAAAACCTTGTGACAGATTATACCAAAAACTTTCAAATTTCTCAAACCTTAACAAATTTTGAAAAACAAAATTAGTTAACCAAACTAGAAATGGAACTCAGAATCAAGCATCAACACAATACACAACTTTTAAAAACCATAAAAAGGGATTACACTTGATAAATATCAAAAACCAAACTTTTATTTTTTCTAAAAAGGAATTACAAGTGTGAGCTTGAAAACTGGAACAAGGGCTCACCAACAGGCTGGGGCTCCTTATATAGTGACCTAAGAACAATCTAGAATGAAAAAAAACTAAACCCTAATCAAGGAAAAATCCCAAATTGCCCTCATACGTTTTTTTGGTGTGAATTGTCCAAATTGGATCTTGGCCGTTTAATTTTTGCGTTGTGATGAAGCAAATAACCTCCACTGTTGATGTAGGACACGTATTATGCTTGGGGACCAAGGAGGGCTGTGATTGGATGAAAGGGGAATTGGGGGTGGGGACCACACGCGTGGGATTGGGAATTTTTGGCGTGGGATGGGTTTGTACGTGTGGGAATTACACGTGGCCACAAGTAATTGCATTTTAACCCAGTATTAAGTTCGGTAAAAACTGGGCTGGTAAAAGATGAACAGTAACTCCATTCAATCCGAAATTGGGGGAAGTAACATGTTAGGCGCCAGTTTTCTTTTGAAAGTTTCCACTTGTGCACTTTTGGTCCCTATCTTTTGGAAATTGTGGCAAACAAGGTTTTCCAGCCCTAAACTTGGTTTCTCTTTGTTAATAAGTTTCCCACTTTGACACTTTTAGCACAAAACTTCTCCAAAATGTTTCAAAGGGTCATTTTTGACATTTTGGGATATTTCAAGGGTTGTTCTTGGACAATTCTGATCTTCAAAGGTCTTCAATGTCTCTTAATCTTCATGAGGGACCATATTTGACAAATTGATATTGTTGAGGGACCAATCTTGTCATTTCTTCAAAGTTGAAGGACCTTTTTGTAATTTTGACAAACTTAAGGGACCAAACTTGTAATTATTAATATACAAGGGTTTTAAGTGTCATTTCTTCATAGAATGAGGATCAATCTTGTTTGTCTTCAAGTCTTCAAGGGTATTTGATGAAAATTCCATGATTAGGGCCCGGTTCATTGTACGGCTTCGTTTCTCGTGTTCGTTTTTCCTTGTATCTTGTGATCTTTTGTCTTTTTCACGATATCCATACCTAAAATACACATAAACACAAAAGCAAGCATATATATGGTATTTTATGACATTTTTATGCATTTAAAGCCCGAAAAGAACGATGAGATCATGTATAAATGCCATCTCATCAGCTGCATACACATTTTCCGGATTTCCTTGAGTCGAAGGACAATCGGTGTATGAGTGAGGACCGCCGCATGTTTCACAAGGAGTAGTAACAACTTTAACTTGTTGTTGTTGGTTTGAAGCCAAGAGTTGCATACTTCTGCTCATTTCGGTCAACACGCGTGTGAGTTCGGTCATATCAGGGTTTGCTGAAGTAGAGGAAACATTGACTCTCGGGTGGTTCCTTGACGAAGCGGAGGAATCCAAGTTTTTGTGGTGAGTAGTCATGTTCTCAATTAGCTCTCTACACTCCTCGGGTCTCCTTTTCATGAATGTGCCACCGGCGGCTGCATTGATCGTATCCCGATCACGGAAAGTCAATCCGTTGTAGAAAGTATCAATTAAGGTCACAGGTAGCATGTTGTGGTTTGGACATCTATCGATCAAGACATTATATCTCTCCCAAGCATCAAAAAGAGATTCATCAGGATCTTGCATGAAACCGCTGATTTGATTGCGAAGGCTCGTGACCATGGATGGTGGAAAGTAGCGCGACAAAAAGCGTTGAGTCATGTCATCCCAAGTGTGAATAGAATTCTTCGGGAGACGATCAAACCATTTCTCGGCATGATGTAATAAAGTATGTGGAAAGAGTTGTAGGCGAAGTTCATCCATAGTGGCACCAGCCAACTTCATGCTTTGGGTGATGGTAATGAACTTGTCGAGGTGTTTGTTGGCATCATCATCAGGCAATCCTCTAAAAGGATTTGTTTGCACTTGCTGAATCATGTGGTGCTTCAACGAAAACTCAGGAGCGTTGATTTGCGTCGGCGCAACCGGTCCTCCTCGTCCAAACATGGTAGGTTGACAAAGCTCCTCCATGGTCCGAAGATCGGGCTGTGGAAGAACATTGTTGTTATTATTGAGGCGCGGTGGATTATTGTTGTTGTTAACACCTGACATACTTAAATCTTCTTGAGTCTCGGGGTCTTGATAATTAGAAGACCTAGTACGCATACACCTGAAAATGCAAAAGAAAAAGAAACCAAACACAAAGACAATATATATACACAATAAAAATAAAATCTTTTTAGATTTTTGAAATTTTTAATTTTTATGGAGTTTTATCAATTTTTAATTTTTATGGTTTTTGAATTTTTTATGCAAGAAAAATAACGCTCACAAGTGAACCGATCCCAAAAAGCAACGCGTCTTTCACAGAAAACCGTTAATCTTTACGAAAAGAGCCGGCAACGGCGCCATTTGAATTTTAGATTTTGTATGTAAAAAGTTAAAGTTATTGTTCTCGAAATCTTAACG
Source organism: Glebionis coronaria (assembly GCA_025667525.1). Taxonomy (NCBI): domain Eukaryota; kingdom Viridiplantae; phylum Streptophyta; class Magnoliopsida; order Asterales; family Asteraceae; genus Glebionis; species Glebionis coronaria. The sequence goes on from JANFOE010000687.1 coordinate 132,450, forward strand.
AATTGATTTCCGGCTTAAAGTACGACTCAGTTGATTTTGGTGAAACAAATATTTTTGGTTTTTTTTTAAATTTAAATGTGTAAAGACTTAAAAGTAAATGTCGTTAAAGTAAAATGGCGTTTAAAATAAATCTAAATCTAATTAAACGAAATGGTGCAATATTCAAAACTTTGACGGAAATTAAAATAATTAAATGACTAAAAAAAATAAAGCGTGGTGGAAATTAAAATCAGACAAGATATAAAAATAAGGAATTGAAAATTAAACAAATTTAAATAGTGAAAAACCTCCCAATCGGAATATATTCCGATCAGCCTTACCCTAACCTGATCGGAATGATGTCGTCGGAATACCAATCGGAATTGCTGTCACCAATAGCCCAATCGGAATACCACAGACCTACCTGGTCGGAATGTAAACTCACCTTGATCGGAATATGGAAGAGATCTGGTCGGAATGCTGATCGGAACCAGTGATCAGAATATCCAATCAACACCTCGATCGGAATAAGGCAAAAAGCACCAATCGGAATATGTCACTTAATCTGATCGGAATACCCACTTACCTTCCCCTGATCGGAATACCAGCTTACTCACCAATCGGAATGTACAAAGCCTCAAATCGGAATGTTAAAACCCTAGTCCGATCTCTCCAATCGGAATGTAATTCCCTTTTCCGATTTGTCAGATCGGAAAACAAAGGAAAGTACACAAAATTAAGCTAGAAAAATAAGCTAAAGTCAAATAAGCACAAGACGAAAATCCTAAGGTAAACCGTATGAAAATAAGCTACTAAACTGAAATTTAACAACTTTAAAGACACGAAATGAATAAGCTTTAAGAAAAACAACTTTTTATACGAAAATAACTTTTATAAAAATTATATAAACTTGAAAATAAACAAAATAAGCTATGAAAATAAATGATTTAAAACATTCAAAAGCATAAAAATGAAATCTTTCAATAAATTAACAAGACAAACGCGTATAAATCAAAGATTAAAGAAAGGTAGAATGAGATCAACAAGATAAAGTAAAGGTGCAAGAATTAAAAGAGACACTTACTTGAAATTAAATGGTAAATAAAGTGCAAGACATGTAATTAAATGTGCAAGTAATTAAATGTGCATAAAAGTAAAGGTGGAAGAACTAATTGTCACGATTAGTCAACAAAACTAAATGAAATGAAAATGAGAAGTATTTATAGGTGATTAGGGGGATGGTTAGAGGAAGCTTCCTCCCCTCCTTCCTTTCTTCTTAATTGCGCCCTTAAGTCCTTCCTTCTTAATCTTTTTGTTAATCTTGGACTTTGATGACTTTTGGCTCGGGATTTCTTTGGACTCGTCTTTTAATTCTTCGATAAATAAGACTTGAGTTCCTCGGCTTTAAGTAAACTTCCGTCTTTTGACTTTTTCTTCGATAAATCTTCAGAATTGGTCTTGGACTTCCGTTCTTTTTGCACTCTTGACTTCTTGATTTCATCTTTCATCTTTTTTTTCAATAAAAGTCCGTAAATGCCCGTGAATTCCCGTGTTTTCTCCACTTTTCACCTTTTCGTCCTAAATCACAACAAAAACACAAACCACGCATAATTTCGACATAAAAGACATAAAATACACGTTTTGGTCCGGTTATTATTGTAATTAAGTGGTAGAAAAGATGTGTGTTTACACACCTATCATTAGTCAACCGCAACAAGGATGTACTTATTACCACAAGATGATGGGAACGGCCCCATAAAGTCTATGCCCCAAACTTCAAAGATCTCACACACTTGGATGATATTTTGTGTCATTTCATCTTTTTGTGAGGCTTTTCCTTGTCGTTGGCATCAATCACACGACTTCACAAGCTCATGTGCATCTCGGTAAATAGTAGGCCAAAAGAAACCGGCATCAAAAACCTTCTTAGCCGTGAGATTAGCACCATGGTGACCACCCGTGGGTCCCTCGTGACAAGCTCTAAGGATGTTAGAAGCTTCGGTACCAAAGACACAACGTCGGATAATTTGATCCGCACAAGTTCAAAACAAGTAAGGGTCGTTCCAAAAGTAGAACTTGACGTCACGAAAGAATTTTCGTTTTTCTTGAGTCGTCATACCCTTAATGATGAAGTTGCCCGCATGGTAATTTGCAAAGTCCGCAAACCATAGGGTGGAAGTATCAAGCTTAGAATTCACTACACCAAGTGTCTCGAGCGGAAATGTTTCGGTGATTTCCTTGGGCTCGTAAACACTTTGGTGAGGATCTTCCAAACGAGAAAGATGATCGGCCGCTAGATTCTCGGCTCCTTTTTTGTCAACGATTTTGTGATCAAATTCTTGAAGGAGGAGAATCCAACGAAGTAATCTCGGCTTAGCATCTTGTTTAGCCATAAGATACTTGATAGCCGAATGATCCGTATACAATATGCATTTCGTCAAGACGAGATAAGGTCGAAATTTCTCAAATGCATACACCACGACAAGGAATTCCTTCTCCGTTGTAGTGTATTTAAGTTGAGCCTCAGTCATCGTCTTGCTAGCATAGTGAATAGGCAAGAAGTGTTTTTCATGACGTTGCCCCAATACGGCCCCAATAGCATAGTCACTAGCATCACACATGAGCTCAAAGGGGAGGTTCCAATTGGGAGCAACAAGAATGGGAGCTTCGGTAAGTTTCCTCTTAAGGATTTCAAAGGCTCATACACAATCTTCGTCAAAGACAAAACGTGCCTCTTTTTCAAGAAGATGTGTAATAGTTCGAGAGATCTTTGAAAAATCCTTGATGAATCGACGATAAAAGCCCGCGTGGCCTATGAAACTCCTAACTCCCGTAACGGTTTTGGGATGAGGTAATTTGGCGATGACGTCTACCTTAGCTTGATCTACCTCAATCCCCGCTTTCGAAACCTTGTGCCCTAAGACGATTCCACTTTTAACCATAAAATGACACTTTTCCCAACTAAGCACAAGGTTGGTTTCCTCACAACGCTTCAACATTCTCTCAAGATTCGACAAACACGAAGTGAACGAATTACCAAACACGGAAAAGTCATCCATGAAGACTTCCATCATTTTCTCGATCATATCATGAAAAATAGCCATCATGCACCTTTGAAAGGTTCTGGGTGCATTGCAAAGTCCGAATGGCATTCTACGATAGGCAAAAGTTCCATATGGACACGTGTAGTTTTTTCTTGATCACGAGGATCGATGGGGATTTGGAAGTAACCGGAAAAACCATCTAAAAAGCAATATAAATCGTTTCCCGCAAGACGCTCCAACATTTGGTCCATGAAGGGCAAGGGAAAATGGTCTTTACGAGTGGCTTCATTCAACTTACGATAGTCAATGCACACTCTCCATCCGGTCACGAGTCTAGTGGGAATTAACTCGTTGGCATCGTTTGGCACAACGGTCAATCCTCCCTTTTTAGGGACACAATGAATAGGACTCACCCAAGGGCTATCAGAAATAGGGTAAATCATTCCCGCGTCAAGGAGTTTTAGTACTTCCTTTTTTATGACGTCGTGAATTTTGGGGTTCACCCTCCTTTGACATTGGATTGCGGGCTTGTAATCCTCCTCCATTAAGATTTTATGGGTACAAAATTTGGGATCGATTCCCTTAATGTCGGATAACTTCCACGTAATTTCCCCTTTGTGATCCTTTAGAACATCGACAAGTGCGGTTTTTCATCATTTGAAAGTTCTTTCGAAATAATAACCGGCAACTTGTCGTCCTCCTCCAAAAAGACATATTCGAGATGAGGAGGTAAATCTTTCAACTCGAGGATAGGTGGTTCCTCAGTTGAAGATTTGGGCTCGATACTCATAACCTCCTCGGGTGGAGGAAACGGGAAATCTTTAAGAAAATCCTTGATAATCGAGAAGTCCTCATCATTTTCGAGGTCTTCGTTACAAGTACGTGGAACATCGAATTCCTCCAACGTAAAACCACCACCTTCAAATGGAGTGAAGGTTGGTGTCGAGTTATCAAGAATGGGATCTAACATAGTGGGATTACCACTATTTTCATCATCACCAAAACCTAGAACTTCTTGTGAAAATTCCTCGCAAACCACGTCAATCATATCAACGAGGTTTACGGTTGCAACGGAATAAACATGAGAAATTTGAGAATTTTGAGTTGCGTTTATAACAAGTTCCTCGTCGTTGAAACGTAAGGTGATCTTTCTAGCATGAACAACGATCAAAGCCATAGACGTATCTAAAAATGAACGACCTAAAATGAGAGGAACTTGAGGATCCGTGGGAATATCGACAACGATAAAGTCTACCAGATAATAGAACTTTCCCACTTTCACAAAAACGTCTTCCGCCAATCCACATGCGGGAATCGTGGAATGGTCGGCCAACTCGATAGACATTAGTGAAGGAGTAAGATTAGGAAGATTGAGCGACTTGAAGATTGAAAGTGGCATCAAGTTAATGCTAGCACCAAGATCGGCCAAGGCATAGCATTCTTCCATATCTTGGATTGCACATAGAATCAAGAATTTACCGGGATCACCAACTTTTTGAGGTATGCGGTTAAGATAAACCGATGAACAACTAGAAAATTGTTGCAATTTCTCCTTGTTGTTCAACATACTTGTTAATGCAAGTGATGCCTAAAAACATTATTAGTGTTAACTAATCTTTCTTAGTTTTGATCACAACAAACTATACAACACATTTAGTGTAAAACACAAAACGAATTATTTAACTAACACTATCATCAAGGTAATAATCATATCACTAACCTTTCTTAATCATACTTAGTGATCATCAAAATGATTATTCTAAAACTCACTTTTGTTAATATGACAAAAGACTTTTTAATAAACTTTCTTTTTTAGAAAATGTTTTATTAAAATGGAAAATGAAAATTTGAAAATAGCATATTCCAAATGCTGTTAGAATATCCTTTGAAGGCTTAAAATACCTCAGATATTCCTACCCCACTAAAAGACAAAAAACGGAGCTTACTCTAGGGGCGGTACCTTAAGTGGCTAGGCGGTTCCCTAGTGATATGGAACCGCCAGGCTAGATATGGTACCGCGCCCAGATAGCCGTTATATATCCGTTATACTTTGTCTCCTTTAAATAGTGGGTCAAATCTCATTTTCCAACAAGCCTCTTGGACGTTTTTCTCAGCCCCCTTTCTATTTTCTATAGCATAATCATTAGTAAATGATCACTTAAAGTGTTAAGGATGTTTACATATGATTATCCTCTTGATCCCCTCCTTTACCTTGTCCAATGAGAAGATCACTCACTAACTAGTGTTGTGATAAAGACGAATCTATGAGCTAGTCATATTCATCATGATACCCTTTTTGTTTTAGGTCAATCCATTGTATTTATGAATACTTGGACTAGTTATGTTCATCCAAGTTATTTGTGGATACTTGGATTTGTTGTGTACATCCATTTCATATGTGTTTGCTTGGATTTGTGTTGTGTAAATCCAAGCTACATGTGTGTACTTGGATAAGTCTAGTTGAGTTGTAATAGATTTGATTAGTAGTTCTCACTAAACTATAAAGTGATGTGGTTGTGTCTTGTGAGTTCTCACTTAACTTGAAAGTGATTAGTAGTTGTGTTGTGTGAAGTTCTCACTTAGCTTCAAAGTGAAGAGTCGTGAAGATTGGTTCTAGTTTTGGATTAGAACTCGACATCTAGCCTTGTGTCGTAAAATGGTGAAGTAGGCAACGTCGTGAAGATTGGTTCTACCTTAAGATTAGAACTCGACATCTAGCCTTGTGTCGTTAAATTGTGAAATAGGCAACGTTGTGTAGATTGGTCCTAGCTAAAGATTAGGTCTCGACATTTAGCTTAGTGTCGGAAAATAATGTAAGCGACGATGTAAGGTTCCCTCCGCCAAGAAGGGAGCTTGTGGATATAGTGGAAATCTCGAGTAGGTGTACTCGAGGAGTGGAGTAGAAACGAGGATAGAGCCTCGTTGTCGAACCACTATAAATCTTGGTGTCTTCCCACTAGGTTGTCTCCTTCCTTACTCTTTACTTATTTCATTATCATTACACTTACCTATTATCTTTGCTAGTGCATTTGAATTGAACCAAATCATTATGCAACTTAGCTTCAAACAAAAGATAGTTTTGATACAAACCAAATTGAAAGTAATTTTAATTTAGTCACCAATCGAAGAGAAACTATTCAACCCCCCTTCTAGTTTCTACAATTGGTATCAAAGCGATGGTCACTCAAGATCTTTGAAGTATATTGTACTTTGAAACTTGGATCATTCCATTGTCTCCTCAAATTAGAAGGTCAAGTTGTACTAAAGTTTCTCTTTGGTCAAAACTATTTTGTTTTTGAAAAATAGGTCTTTTTATTGATAATATTGTATCCCACTTAAGATTAGTAGTCTTTATGCATTTTAGATCTACTCTTGAAATGTATCTACTAGTTTGCATCTTGCTTTGTGTAGGTACTCATGAAGATCAATCACTTAATTGGTTGTGGATTGAGTTACTTGTACTTGTAGAAGACTCATCTTCATTGATCTTTAAAATCTTTAAATGATTATACCAAGATGATTGGGAATGATACTAGTCCTTGAAGACTTAGTACTCATATTAGTCATTGTTGGGCATAGCATTGATTCCTTGAAGGATTGCTCTTTGTGGCCAAGGTACGCTTTCGTTCTTCCACACGCCCTTTGATCATTCTTTTGATCATTACTTGACTATGTGCTTGTTCTTGGCATCCTTGCCTTGACATTTGTTTGTGGTTTGTGATTCTTTTCTTTTTATCCTCTCAAATCGTCATTTCTTGGATACTTGACTCACTATGGTGATGTAGAGTGAGTTAGTAGTAGCTTAAAGTATCAAGCATGATTTCCATGGTTTGCACCCATACGGTTAGTAGGCCCTTTTGTGGGAGAGAAAGTGATTTAATACCTTGTTGATATTTTGGTTTAGACTAAGACTATTATTGAAAGTGATCTTAGTCTATACATGAATAATTGCTTTGTGTTTATTCATTACCAAAGCCGTTTAACGTTTCGCCGGAAAGGCACGTCTTAAACCACTATATATGACACAAGCTCTTCGTTACCACTATTTGAAGATTGTCATTAATCCCTTGAGCATTGGTCCTAGTCTTGGTTCACTTCCCTTGACTTCTCTCCACTTTTCCGTTTTGCTACGAGTAGTCGTTTGTCCGTTTCGATTCTTTTCGATCTTGATTCAACTCGTAATCCTTCATTAAAACATATTGCCTAGTGTCTTGATGATCCAATGTTATTCTAAAAGGTTCATGATATATTTTTAAGTATCTTAGAAAAACTTGGTTTTTAAAATTTGGCATTTTTCATTGATAAACACCTTCCTCTGTAGGCGGTTCTTTATCTAGGCGGCTCAAACCCGCGGTTCCTTATCGATAAGGTACCGCGGACAGTAAAGTTTGTCAGAGCGCCAGTTTGATTATTTTATTCTTTGTCAAACCACTATCTCTCTTTCCGAAAAACACACACCCGACGTTTTTCATCTTTTCCACCATTGTTGAAGCTTCCAAAACCTTCAATCACTCAAATTAATTGATTCCAAGTTGTGGGTTTCACTCATCCTTCATCTAACATCAATTAATTGTAAGTATTTTCTTTCAATTTCATTTATTTTGATCTAGGGTTCATCCTTTCATAATTAGGGATTTTTAAAATTGAAATTGAATTAAAACCTTAATAGGAATGTGGGTTGACATGGTTATTTTACTATGATTCCTTAGGTTCATATTCATTAAGATTTCACTAAAACCCACTTGTAGAACAAATCCGAATTTTGGCTAAATGATTTTGGTTAAAAGATGGATTTGAGATGAACCCATGAACAAGTAGGTAATGACATTGTTAATGCTTACCTAAAAACCTTGTTTTGAAAAACCAATGTTCTAGTCCATTGTTGATCCAACATAGTTCATATGTTCTTGGTAAATAATGGAAAAGCTACATTGTGAGCATGAGAATGATACGGATTCAATCCTTTGTTTGTCAAGAAATTGATATAACACATTCTCATATTTTTTTATCTTTGATTTTATTTTTCATATGAGTGATTGGAGAAATATTTTCTTGTGTTTATTTAGGTACTAATCATGCCTTCACAATACCAAAAGGATCATCAACTCACCAAACAGTATATGCCAAACCTATCCGACTTTTGTCATTCAACTCACCTTGCCCATACTTTTTCCTCTCTTCAATCTCGTTGCTTTCATGAGGGTAGAGTTGTCCAAAAGGATATCAACAATTATGTCTACATTAAGTCCATGTTTGAAAACATTGGATTTGATTGTTTGTTGAACATTAAGGAAGACATTTATCCTCGATTCCTATTGGAGTTCTTTAGCACATACTCCGTCATTGAAAACAACGATGGAATATTTGTTAGGTTCATCTTGAAAGATCAACTCATTCAATACTCTCTCGAAGTTTTTGGTCAAATTCTTGATGTCCCATTTGTAGGCACTTGTCGCTTCACGAATAAATGGAAGCTTAGTGCTCTCCTTAAATCCAACAATTGTCCTCCAAATGATCATGAGGAAATTGATCTTGACTTCATTGTCGACATTGTCTCCAAAAAGCGTAATCGACCCGTTAAGAGAAGCCTTCATACTAAGGTACGTTCGGTGAAACGTCATGAGGTTCTCTTAAGCGACCTTAATGATAATATGGTTCAATGGACCAATATCCTTAGGGAAAATGTGTTTTGTCTTGGTGAAAACCGGGATCATGTTCCGGCGTGTTTAGTGCATATGTTATATTGCATCTTTACCAACACCAATTACAATTTGGCATATTTTATCGCTCAACGAATTAATTATGCTATTCACAAGCCTAAAACAAACCTCCCTTACGCAATGCTTCTCACTCGCCTTTTTAAAAAAGGTTGGCCGTGATTTTCCAAATCTTGATCTTTCTCAGTTTCAACCGGTCAAACGGGTCATGCTACCTATTCAAGAGGTATATAAGAGAAAGACAAGATGTGATCGTAAATCCGACCAACAAGAGTTCAATGATGAGGACATGGACATGCCAACAAGTGATGGTGATGGCATTGGCAAAAGTGCTCCTATTGACTCTTCGAGTTCTTGTCACCACTCCACAAACTCATTCGTGGATGGTTTAGATGACATTGCTTCCCCTCCTCACCATTCCTCTAGTGAAGTTCCTAATAATCTCAATTTAGAGGAACTTTAACGTCAAAATCTTTGAACCTATGGTGATTTGCATGAACATCGGGTTGAGTCAAGGAAGGGTTTCAAGTTCTTGGGGAATATGATCAAGGGATTGGGCAAAAAGAGAAGGTGAAAGCTTTGAAGTATTTCAAAGAATACATGTTGGTAAACATGTAATGTTGAACAATTTTTTTTTCTTGGATGTGTATTAACTTATGCTACATGTTTGGATTGTTATTTATTTTGATCCTAAATATTGTTTATGCCATTATGTTTGTGATTTACATAGCTTTGTGCATGCCTTATGATAGTTAGCTTCTTAGATTTTAATTAGTAGTTAACTTTGGCTTGTGAATCCTTTGGTAAAAATCTGGGTTAACCAAAATTTAGGAGGTGAAACTTTTGAAAGACGTCTGGTCGCGGTTCCATATCGACCCGTGGATCCTTATCAATAAGGAACCGCCGGTACTAGATAAGGAACCGCCGCCACTGTGTCCGACAGAATCTTTTGCTTTACACTGTTTTCTCAATTCTGTGTGAACACTGCATGATTTTCTGTAATAAACTGCACATTTCCTAAACTAGCTTACCTAAATTCATTATTCAACTAAAATGATTTTAACCCATTACTAGTTTGGATCATCCCCTCACTCATTTAAACCCACCTTTTTAGTCATGTTCTTCACACATCAAACATACTTCCCTAATTCTTAAACAACCATGGTTTGTACCAAAACCTCAAACACTTCCAAGACCTCCACCCCAAGGAAAACACTCAAAATAAGGATTAAGGTAGCCAAGCCTAACTCCTAACCCTTCCACTCACCTAAGAATGAGATGGTTCATATCCTCATTTCTTCATCACCTTCACCACCCCTTGCACCATGCAAGACAACATCCACCCAAGGTACTAACCACTTCATTGGTTCTACCTCCTCTTCATTCAACTCAAGAATGAATGAGCTCTCTTCACCCTTCACTTCAAGTGCACCCTTGGATGTGACCACACAACCCCAACCAATCCAAAGCATTCCTTTTGTGAATGACTTTGATGACACCTTGGTTACTTCACCATTTACCCCTCCTAACTCACCCATTTCACCAATCTTGGAGAACATACCTCCACACTCACCCATTTCCCCTTTAGGGAACATGCCTCCACTCTCACCCACATCACCCTTAGAGAACATGCCTCCTCCACCTCCACATCCACCCAACTCAAACATTCCAATTTTGGGTGTTCCACTTTCCCTCCTTTTTGGTGATCCATACTCTGGGTTTCAAGAAACACATGGTCCTAGTTGTCCATGTTGTCTTTACAACCACTACATCATCCATAACTTTAGGATGGAAATGTTTGGACTACATAGGAGGTTGCAAGAGTTCTTGCTTTCCTTGTTCTCCATGCCTCCTCCTAGGAGATGAATGATGAAGTTTTCTAAATAAATGGTTTTCAACAAAACCAAGCCAAAGAAGACTACTAATCTAGATCTAATGTTAAGCTAGCTTTGTAATAGTTAGTTGTCTTTCTTTTCTATTTGCAATTGTAGTTGCTTTCTTCATGAGTGTTTCATGAAGTTGATTCTATGGATTTAGCTTTATGTGTTTCTACTCTTATGTGCACATTAATCAAATTTAATTTGAAATTAAAATTGAACCTAAATCTATGACAACCTCTAAAAACTTGACTAAAATTGGTTCAAAATGATATCTAAATTATTTTGTCACCCTTTGTCAAGACATTCTTTGTGAATGTGTTGCTTTATGCAACCCTAGCATAATTTGGTGCTAATAGAGGTAAAATTCCAAGATTTGAAACTTTTTGAAAAAGTCTTAGTTTTTACCCAAACCCTGGAAAAACATGGTTTCATGTCCACTGGACGCGGCTCACTAAAAGTCGTGTGGTTGCTTATGTGATAAGGAACCGCCGGTCCCTTTAAGGTACCGCGGACAGAAATCAATTTTTGATGATTTTTTGGTCAAAACTTTTAAAACCCTATACCCCGTCAAGATTCCTTGTTTACTCAAATTGACTAAACATTCCTTGACACTCCACATTTTGTATTCAAATTCTTACCTTTATTACACTTTACTTATACCCCAACCTTGAGATTTCATTCTCACACCTTCCCAACCTTAAGAATTCATTCTCACACAACCTTGATATTTCATTCTCACACCTTCCCAACATTGAGATTTCATTCTCACACCCTCACAATGCCTAACTCCTCCATTCCTAACCTTGACATTTCTTTGTCACAACCCCACTCACCCAAATCTTCCTCATCCAAGCTTTTAAAGAAACCGAAAATCTCGGTTCGACCTATTTGGATCAAGAAGAATGAACCATCTTCTTCCAAACCACCCAAAAACCCTACCTTCTCTCTAATCAAGTATTGGAATGAGACTTATACCATTAACCCCATCACCGGAGCTAAAGAAAATGTTCCCCCACCACCACAATCCTTCAATACCCATCAACTCAATAACCTTTCAACCTTCCCAAACCTCACAAGGCATTGTGAAAACATTTCCTACCCCATTACCTCACCACCACCAAACCCTAAGTTTGATGCCCTACCCCCATCAAATGATTTTGTGTTGCATCATGGATCCTCGTGTGCTTGTTGTCGATTTCAACAAATTGAACTTGCTCATGTATATGAGAAGTTAAATTTCCTTGAGTTCCTCCTTACTCGACCTCCTATCTAATTTTTCATTCCCGTGGACAAAACTTCGAATGATGCATCGTCGTCTTATTTTTCCAACTAAAGGACTAACTACTCTTAGAGTCTTTATTACTTTAGTTGTAGTAGAGTTTTTTGTTATTTTTTTAAGAAATCTTGGAAAATTATCACTATTAGAATAGATTATGCTTAGTGGTTTATTTTCCATATTTCTTGCTTTAGATACTCATATTGTGTGTATGACTATCTACTTTGTTCTGTCTTTTCTTTTTTGTAACCTTTGTGTTGTTTGTGTGTTATTTCCTTAGTTCTATTTTGAGTTGATCATGGTTAATTTTTATAATTGCTTATGGGTGATTCCATCAATACTAAACTTTAACCCATTTACAAGCTTATCATCTTCATTGGATTGAAGTTTGATTTTGTCAGTTACCTTTTTGGACAAACTTAGCAAAATACTTGCTTCTTATTTGAGATTTCTTCTCTCTCTCCCTCTCAAGTTACTTAGTAGGTAGTGATCATATATACATTGGTGTTTCTTTCCTTTCTACTAACCTTTGTGTAGCATGTCACCTTAGCTCATATACTTGGTGCCCCAAGCAAGGGGGAGCAACCACCAAGAGGGAGCTACTAGCAAAGTTCGATGTTCTTCGAAGACTTGTGCTAACCTTTTTGCTACGACAAAGGGGGAGAAATGATAGTGATAAACTCGTTAATAATTCGTTATTTTGTGTTTCTATGCAAATGAGTTTATAGTTTGTCGTAATAAAAAAGGGGGAGATTGTTAATGCAAGTGATGCCTAAAAACATTATTAGTGTTAACTAATCTTTCTTAGTTTTGATCACAACAAACTATACAACACATTTGGTGTAAAACACAAAACGAATTATTTAACTAACACTATCATCAAGGTAATAATCATATCACTAACCTTTCTTAATCATACTTAGTGATCATCAAAATGATTATTCTTAAAACTCACTTTTGTTAATATGACAAAAGACTTTTTAATAAACTTTCTTTTTTACAAAATGTTTTATTAAAATGGAAAATGAAAATTTGAAAATAGCATATTCCAAATGCTGTTAGAATATCCTTTGAAGGCTTAAAATACCTCAGATATTCATACCCCACTAAAAGACAAAAAACGGAGCTTACTCTAGGGGCGGTACCTTAAGTGGCTAGGCGGTTCCCTAGTGATATGGAACCGCCAGGCTAGATATGGTACCGCGCCCAGATAGCCATTATATATCCGTTATACTTTGTCTCCTTTAAATAGTGGGTCAAATCTCATTTTCCAACAAGCCTCTTGGATGTTTTTCTCAGCCCCCTTTCTATTTTCTATAGCATAATCATTAGTAAATGATCACTTAAAGTGTTAAGGATGTTTACATATGATTATCCTCTTGATCCCCTCCTTTACCTTGTCCAATGAGAAGATCACTCACTAACTAGTGTTGTGATAAAGACGAATCTATGAGCTAGTCATATTCATCATGATACCCTTTTTGTTTTAGGTCAATCCATTGTATTTATGAATACTTGGACTAGTTATGTTCATCCAAGTTATTTGTGGATACTTGGATTTGTTGTGTACATCCATTGCATATGTGTTTGCTTGGATTTGTGTTGTGTAAATCCAAGCTACATGTGTGTACTTGGATAAGTCTAGTTGAGTTGTAATAGATTTGATTAGTAGTTCTCACTAAACTATAAAGTGATGTGGTTGTGTCTTGTGAGTTCTCACTTAACTTGAAAGTGATTAGTAGTTGTGTTGTGTGAAGTTCTCACTTAGCTTCAAAGTGAAGAGTCGTGAAGATTGGTTCTAGCTTTGGATTAGAACTCGACATCTAGCCTTGTGTCGTAAAATGGTGAAGTAGGCAACGTCGTGAAGATTGGTTCTACCTTAAGATTAGAACTCGACATCTAGCCTTGTGTCGTTAAATTGTGAAATAGGCAACGTTGTGTAGATTGGTCCTAGCTAAAGATTAGGTCTCGACATTTAGCTTAGTGTCGGAAAATAATGTAAGCGACGATGTAAGGTTTCCTCCGCCAAGAAGGGAGCTTGTGGATATAGTGGAAATCTCGAGTAGGTGTACTCGAGGAGTGGAGTAGAAACGAGGATAGAGCCTCGTTGTCGAACCACTATAAATCTTGGTGTCTTCCCACTAGGTTGTCTCCTTCCTTACTCTTTACTTATTTCATTATCATTACACTTACCTATTATCATTGCTAGTGCATTTGAATTGAACCTAATCATTATGCAACTTAGCTTCAAACAAAAGATAGTTTTGATACAAACCAAATTGAAAGTAATTTTAATTTAGTCACCAATCGAAGAGAAACTATTCAACCCCCCTTCTAGTTTCTACAATTGGTATCAAAGCGATGGTCACTCAAGATCTTTGAAGTATATTGTACTTTGAAACTTGGATCATTCCATTGTCTCCTCAAATTAGAAGGTCAAGTTGTACTAAAGTTTCTCTTTGGTCAAAACTATTTTGTTTTTGAAAAATAGGTCTTTTTATTGATAATATTGTATCCCACTTAAGATCAGTAGTCTTTATGCATTTTAGATCTACTCTTGAAATGTATCTACTAGTTTGCATCTTGCTTTGTGTAGGTACTCATGAAGATCAATCACTTAATTGGTTGTGGATTGAGTTACTTGTACTTGTAGAAGACTCATCTTCATTGATCTTTAAAATCTTTGAATGATGATACCAAGATGATTGGGAATGATACTAGTCCTTGAAGACTTAGTACTCATATTAGTCATTGTTAGGCATAGCATTGATTCCTTGAAGGATTGCTCTTTGTGGCCAAGGTACGCTTTCGTTCTTCCACACGCCCTTTGATCATTCTTTTGATCATTACTTGACTATGTGCTTGTTCTTGGCATCCTTGCCTTGACATTTGTTTGTGGTTTGTGATTCTTTTCTTTTATCCTCTCAAATCGTCATTGCTTGGATACTTGACTCACTATGGTGATGTAGAGTGAGTTAGTAGTAGCTTAAAGTATCAAGCATGATTTCCATGGTTTGCACCCATACGGTTAGTAGGCCCTTTTGTGGGAGAGAAAGTGAATTAATACCTTGCTCATATTTTGGTTTAGACTAAGACTATTATTGAAAGTGATCTTAGTCTATACATGAATAATTGCTTTGTGTTTATTCATTACCAAAGCTGTTTAACGTTTCGCCGGAAAGGCACGTCTTAAACCACTATATATGACACAAGCTCTTCGTTACCACTATTTGAAGATTGTCATTAATCCCTTGAGCATTGGTCCTAGTCTTGGTTCACTTCCCTTGACTTCTCTCCACTTTTCCGTTTTGCTACGAGTAGTCGTTTGTCCGTTTCGATTCTTTTCGATCTTGATTCAACTCGTAATCCTTCATTAAAACATATTGCCTAGTGTCTTGATGATCCAATGTTATTCTAAAAGGTTCATGATATATTTTTAAGTATCTTAGAAAAACTTGGTTTTTAAAGTTTGGCATTTTTCATTGATAAACACCTGCCTCTGTAGGCGGTTCTTTATCTAGGCGGCTCAAACCCGCGGTTCCTTATCGATAAGGTACCGCGGACAGTAAAGTTTGTCAGAGCGCCAGTTTGATTATTTTATTCTTTGTCAAACCACTATCTCTCTTTCCCAAAAACACACAGCCGACGTTTTTCATCTTTTCCACCATTGTTGAAGCTTCCAAAACCTTCAATCACTCAAATTAGTTGATTCCAAGTTGTGGGTTTCACTCATCCTTCATCTAACATCAATTAATTTTAAGTATTTTCTTTCAATTTCATCTATTTTGATCTAGGGTTCATCCTTTCATAATTAGGGATTTTTAAAATTGAAATTGAATTAAAACCTTAATAGGAATGTGGGTTGACATGGTTATTTTACTATGATTCCTTAGGTTCATATTCATTAAGATTTCACTAAAACCCACTTGTAGAACAAATCCGAATTTTGGCTAAATGATTTTGGTTAAAAGATGGATTTGAGATGAACCCATGAACAAGTAGGTAATGACATTGTTAATGCTTACCTAAAAACCTTGTTTTGAAAAACCAATGTTCTAGTCCATTGTTGATCCAACATAGTTCATATGTTCTTGGTAAATAATGGAAAAGCTACATTGTGAGCATGAGAATGATACGGATTCAATCCTTTGTTTGTCAAGAAATTGATATAACACATTCTCATATTTTTTTATCTTTGATTTTATTTTTCATATGAGTGATTGGAGAAATATTTTCTTGTGTTTATTTAGGTACTAATCATGCCTTCACAATACCAAAAGGATCATCAACTCACCAAACAGTATATGCCAAACCTATCTGACTTTTGTCATTCAACTCACCTTGCCCATACTTTTTCCTCTCTTCAATCTCGTTGCTTTCATGAGGGTAGATTTGTCCAAAAGGATATCAACAATTATGTCTACATTAAGTCCATGTTTGAAAACATTGGATTTGATTGTTTGTTGAACATTAAGGAAGACATTTATCCTCGATTCCTATTGGAGTTCTTTAGCACATACTCCGTCCTTGAAAACAACGATGGAATATTTGTTAGGTTCATCTTGAAAGATCAACTCATTCAATACTCTCTCGAAGTTTTTGGTCAAATTCTTGATGTCCCATTTGTAGGCACTTGTCGCTTCACGGATAAATGGAAGCTTAGTGCTCTCCTTGAATCCTACAATTGTCCTCCAAATGATCATGAGGAAATTGATCTTGACTTCATTGTCGACATTGTCTCCAAAAAGCGTAATCGACCCGTTAAGAGAAGCCTTCATACTAAGGTACGTTCGATGAAACGTCATGAGGTTCTCTTAAGCGACCTTAATGATAATATGGTTCAATGGACCAATATCCTTAGGGAAAATGTGTTCTGTCTTGGTGGAAACCGGGATCATGTTCCGGCGTGTTTAGTGCATATGTTATATTGCATCTTTACCAACACCAATTACAATTTGGCATATTTTATCGCTCAACAAATTAATTATGCTATTCACAAGCCTAAAACAAACCTCCCTTACACAATGCTTCTCACTCGCCTTTTTAAAAAAGGTTGGCCGTGATTTTCCAAATCTTGATCTTTCTCAGTTTCAACCGGTCAAACGGGTCATGCTACCTATTCAAGAGGTATATAAGAGAAAGACAAGATGTGATCGTAAATCCGACCAACAAGAGTTCAATGATGAGGACATGGACATGCCAACAAGTGATGGTGATGGCATTGGCAAAAGTGCTCCTATTGACTCTTCGAGTTCTTGTCACCACTCCACAAACTCATTCGTGGATGGTTTAGATGACATTGCTTCCCCTCCTCACCATTCATCTAGTGAAGTTCCTAATAATCTCAATTTAGAGGAACTTTAACGTCAAAATCTTTGAACCCATGGTGATTTGCATGAACATCGGGTTGAGTCAAGGAAGGGTTTCAAGTTCTTGGGGAATATGATCAAGGGATTGGGCAAAAAGAGAAGGTGAAAGATTTGAAGTATTTCAAAGAATACATGTTGGTAAACATGTAATGTTGAACAATTTTTTTTTCTTGGATGTGTATTAACTTATGCTACATGTTTGGATTGTTATTTATTTTGATCCTAAATATTGTTTATGCCATTATGTTTGTGATTTACATAGCTTTGTGCATGCCTTATGATAGTTAGCTTCTTAGATTTTGATTAGTAGTTAACTTTGGCTTGTGAATCCTTTGGTAAAAATCTGGGTTAACCAAAATTTAGGAGGTGAAACTTTTGAAAGACGTCTGGTCGCGGTTCCATATCGACCCGTGGATCCTTATCAATAAGGAACCGCCGGTCCTAGATAAGGAACCGCCGCCACTGTGTCCGACAGAATCTTTTGCTTTACATTGTTTTCTCAATTCTGTGTGAACACTGCATGATTTTCTGTAATAAACTGCACATTTCCTAAACTAGCTTACCTAAATTCATTATTCAACTAAAATGATTTTAACCCATTACTAGTTTGGATCATCCCCTCACCCATTTAAACCCACCTTTTTAGTCATGTTCTTCACACATCAAACATACTTCCCTAATTCTTAAACAACCATGGTTTGTACCAAAACCTCAAACACTTCCAAGACCTCCACCCCAAGGAAAACACTCAAAATAAGGATTAAGGTAGCCAAGCCTAACTCCTAACCCTTCCACTCACCTAAGAATGAGATGGTTCCTATCCTCATTTCTTCATCACCTTCACCACCCTTGCACCATGCAAGACAACATCCACCCAAGGTACTAACCACTTCATTGGTTCTACCTCCTCTTCATTCAACTCAAGAATGAATGAGCTCTCTTCACCCTTCACTTCAAGTGCACCCTTGGATGTGACCACACAACCCCAACCAATCCAAAGCATTCCTTTTGTGAATGACTTTGATGACACCTTGGTTACTTCACCATTTACCCCTCCTAACTCACCCATTTCACCAATCTTGGAGAACATACCTCCACACTCACCCATTTCCCCTTTAGGGAACATGCCTCCACTCTCACCCACATCACCCTTAGAGAACATGCCTCCTCCACCTCCACATCCACCCAACTCAAACATTCCAATTTTGGGTGTTCCACTTTCCCTCCTTTTTGGTGATCCATACTCTGGGTTTCAAGAAACACATGGTCCTAGTTGTCCATGTTGTCTTTACAACCACTACATCATCCATTACTTTAGGATGGAAATGTTTGGACTACATAGGAGGTTGCAAGAGTTCTTGCTTTCCTTGTTCTCCATGCCTCCTCCTAGGAGATGAATGATGAAGTTTTCTAAATAAATGGTTTTCAACAAAACCAAGCCAAAGAAGACTACTAATCTAGATCTAATGTTAAGCTAGCTTTGTAATAGTTAGTTGTCTTTCTTTTCTATTTGCAATTGTAGTTGCTTTCTTCATGAGTGTTTCATGAAGTTGATTCTATGGATTTAGCTTTATGTGTTTCTACTCTTATGTGCACATTAATCAAATTTAATTTGAAATTAAAATTGAACCTAAATCTATGACAACCTCTAAAAACTTGACTAAAATTGGTTCAAAATGATATCTAAATTATTTTGTCACCCTTTGTCAAGACATTCTTTGTGAATGTGTTGCTTTATGCAACCCTAGCATAATTTGGTGCTAATAGAGGTAAAATTCCAAGATTTGAAACTTTTTGAAAAAGTCTTAGTTTTTACCCAAACCCTGGAAAAACATGGTTTCATGTCCACTGGACGCGGCTCACTAAAAGTCGCGTGGTTGCTTATGTGATAAGGAACCGCCGGTCCCTTTAAGGTACCGCGGACAGAAATCAATTTTTGATGATTTTTTGGTCAAAACTTTTAAAACCCTATACCCCGTCAAGATTCCTTGTTTACTCAAATTGACTAAACATTCCTTGACACTCCACATTTTGTATTCAAATTCTTACCTTTATTACACTTTACTTATACCCCAACCTTGAGATTTCATTCTCACACCTTCCCAACCTTGAGAATTCATTCTCACACAACCTTGATATTTCATTCTCACACCTTCCCAACATTGAGATTTCATTCTCACACCCTCACAATGCCTAACTCCTCCATTCCTAACCTTGACATTTCTTTGTCACAACCCCACTCACCCAAATCTTCCTCATCCAAGCTTTTAAAGAAACCGAAAATCTCGGTTCGACCTATTTGGATCAAGAAGAATGAACCATCTTCTTCCAAACCACCCAAAAACCCTACATTCTCTCTAATCAAGTATTGGAATGAGACTTATACCATTAACCCCATCACCGGAGCTAAAGAAAATGTTCCCCCACCACCACAATCCTTCAATACCCCTCAACTCAATAACCTTTCAACCTTCCCAAACCTCACAAGGCATTGTGAAAACATTTCCTACCCCATTACCTCACCACCACCAAACCCTAAGTTTGATGCCCTACCCCCATCAAATGATTTTGTGTTGCATCATGGATCCTCGTGTGCTTGTTGTCGATTTCAACAAATTGAACTTGCTCATGTATATGAGAAGTTAAATTTCCTTGAGTTCCTCCTTACTCGACCTCCTATCTAATTTTTCATTCCCTTGGACAAAACTTCGAATGATGCATCGTCGTCTTATTTTTCCAACTAAAGGACTAACTACTCTTAGAGTCTTTATTACTTTAGTTGTAGTAGAGTTTTTTGTTATTTTTTAAGCAATCTTGGAAAATTATCACTATTAGAATAGATTATGCTTAGTGGTTTATTTTCCATATTTCTTGCTTTAGATACTCATATTGTGTGTATGACTATCTACTTTGTTCTGTCTTTTCTTTTTTGTAACCTTTGTGTTGTTTGTGTGTTATTTCCTTAGTTCTATTTTGAGTTGATCATGGTTAATTTTTATAATTGCTTATGGGTGATTCCATCAATTCTAAACTTTAACCCATTTACAAGCTTATCATCTTCATTGGATTGAAGTTTGATTTTGTCAATTACCTTTTTGGACAAACTTAGCAAAATACTTGCTTCTTATTTGAGATTTCTTCTCTCTCTCCCTCTCAAGTTACTTAGTAGGTAGTGATCATATATACATTGGTGTTTCTTTCCTTTCTACTAACCTTTGTGTAGCATGTCACCTTAGCTCATATACTTGGTGCCCCAAGCAAGGGGGAGCAACCACCAAGGGGGAGCTACTAGCAAAGTTCGATGTTCTTCGAAGACTTGTGCTAACCTTTTTGCTACGACAAAGGGGGAGAAATGATAGTGATAAACTCGTTAATAATTCGTTATTTTGTGTTTCTATGCAAATGAGTTTATAGTTTGTCGTAATAAAAAAGGGGGAGATTGTTAATGCAAGTGATGCCTAAAAACATTATTAGTGTTAACTAATCTTTCTTAGTTTTGATCACAACAAACTATACAACACATTTGGTGTAAAACACAAAACGAATTATTTAACTAACACTATCATCAAGGTAATAATCATATCACTAACCTTTCTTAATCATACTTAGTGATCATCAAAATGATTATTCTTAAAACTCACTTTTGTTAATATGACAAAAGACTTTTTAATAAACTTTCTTTTTTACAAAATGTTTTATTAAAATGGAAAATGAAAATTTGAAAATAGCATATTCCAAATGCTGTTAGAATATCCTTTGAAGGCTTAAAATACCTCAGATATTCCTACCCCACTAAAAGACAAAAAATGGAGCGTACTCTAGGGGCGGTACCTTAAGTGGCTAGGCGGTTCCCTAGCGATATGGAACCGCCGGGCTAGATAAGGTACCGCGCCCAGATAGCCGTTATATATCCGTTATACTTTTTCTCCTTTAAATAGTGGGTCAAATCTCATTTTCCAACAAGCCTCTTTGACGTTTTTCTCAGCCCCTTTTCTATTTTCTATAGCATAATCATTAGTAAATGATCACTTAAAGTGTTAAGGGTGTTTACATATGATTATCCTCTTGATCCCCTCCTTCACCTTGTCCAATGAGAAGATCACTCACTCACTAGTGTTGTGATAAAGATGAATCTATGAGCTAGTCATATTCATCATGATTTTGTTTTAGGTCAATCCATTGTATTTATGAATACTTAGACTAGTTGTGTTCATCCAAGTTATTTGTGGATACTTGGATTTGTTGTGTACATCCATTGCATATGTGTTTGCTTGGATTTGTGTTGTGTAAATCCAAGCTACATGTGTGTACTTGGATAAGTCTAGTTGAGTTGTAATAGATTTGATCAGTAGTTCTCACTAAACTATAAAGTGATGTGGTTGTGTCTTGTGAATTCTCACTTAACTTGAAAGTGATTAGTAGTTGTGTTGTGTGAAGTTCTCACTTAGCTTCAAAGTAAAGAGTCGTGAAGATTGGTTCTAGCTTTGGATTAGAACTCGACATCTAGCCTTGCGTCGTAAAATGGTGAAGTAGGCAACATCGTGAAGATTGGTTCTACCTTAAGATTAGAACTCGACATCTAGCCTTGTGTCGTTAAATTGTGAAATAGGCAACGTTGTGTAGATTGGTCCTAGCTAAAGATTAGGTCTCGACATTTAGCTTAGTGTCGGAAAATAATGTAAGCGACGATGTAAGGTTTTCTCCGCCAAGAAGGGAGCTTGTGGATATAGTGGAAATCTCGAGTAGGTGTACTCGAGGAGTGGAGTAGAAACGAGGATAGAGCCTCGTTGTCGAACCACTATAAATCTTGGTGTCTTCCCACTAGGTTGTCTCCTTCCTTACTCTTTACTTATTTCATTATCATTACACTTACCTATTATCTTTGCTAGTGCATTTGAATTGAACCTAATCATTATGTAACTTAGCTTCAAACAAAAGATAGTTTTGATACAAACCAACTTGAAAGTAATTTTAATTTGGTCACCAATCGAAGAGAAACTATTCAACCCCCCCTTCTAGTTTCTACAATACTCTTAAAGTTAGCGGCAAATCGAGGCATCATGACCAAAGCATCGGCGAAACTCACATTAAAGTCCATATCACAAAACATTTTCATAAAAAGATCAAATTGGTAATTGTCGCACTCTTGACGTTTCTCCTTTCTAAGTCTCGATGGATAGGGAAAAGGTGGTGTGGGTTGAGGCATAGGCATAGCCTTTGGAATCTCGGGTTCCAATGTTGGTAATGGGTCAACCGTAGGTGTGGCATGAGCGGTAATTCGTGGGATTGGGACATGCTCCTTTTCGACCACAACCTCGGGTTCTTCCTCTATTGCTTCCTCCGTAGGAGCAATTGGTTGAGGATTCGGTTCCTTAAGTGTCTTACCACTTCGTGTGGTAATCACTTTCATCTCACCCTTAGGGTTTGATATGGTGTTACTAGGAAGACTACTCGAAGACGGTTTGCACATAATTGCCTCAAACATAGATGAAATTTTATCTTCAAACATGGATTGCCTATTCTCGGCTTTAATCATTTCTTGCTTAATTTCATGTTGCTCTTGTTCCATTTTTTGTTGGTTTTGTTGTAACCTAGTTACATTTACCTCCATTTTGTTTGTATGGATTTTAAGCTCATTTGCTAACTCGTTTTTCAACTCTTTCTTCAAGTCGGTCTTAAACTCGGATCTTAGGTTAGTGATTTCTCTTTGAATGTTGTCAAACCTAGCATCATTTCCATTAGCGTATTCAACAAATTCATTTGGAAGATCTTTCAAAGTTTGCAAACTCTTGTTGTTGTTTTGAAAATCACTTTGATTTTTGTTTGAAACTTGATTATTAGCACCTTGATTACCATAGTTTCCCTTGTTGTAATTGTTTTTGAAACCAACTTGATTGTTTCGATAGTTGTTGTTAGCATTTTGATTTGAAGCAAAACCCGGTGGAGTCAATTGATTAGAGCGGGTAAATTGACCGTTTTGGTTGTAAGTTCCTGTGGCCGCGTAGGCACTCGAAGTGTTACCACCGTTGGTAATGCAATCGGAGAAATCATGACCTCCACCACAATACATGCATGAAACCTCAACCGCTTTAGCCGTAGCGGGAGCACTTTGTTCTCCAACTTTGAATTCGATTAAAAGTCCTTTAAGCTTATCAAAGATTTTGTTTTCCAAGTTTGCCTCAATTTGGCAAGAATCGATGGTAGTAGACAAAGAAGGTGAAGCCGAAGACGAAGGCTTACGAACACTCGACGTGTTACGAGGACTATACACCTTAGATCTATTCTCAATTATCAACAACGCTTCCTCAACCGTTTTACACAAAAAAATTACCATCCGCGGCGGCATTAAGATAATCCCTTTCGTGATCATTAAGTCCATTGTAAAACGTGTCAATTTGATGCAAGTCGGAAAAACCGTGATGAGGACACTCATGTAACATTTCCTTAATCCTATTCCAAGCCGTTGAAAAACTCATTAAATTCTTGTGAAAATTTTGAAATCTCGTTTTTCAAGTGCGTAGTCTTAGAGGGCGGGAAAAATTGGTTCACAAACTTTGAAACGAGATCCTTCCACGTCAATATATAATTGGGTGGCTCTTTCTCTAACCAAATTTTAGCGGGCCCCGCTAAGGAATACGGAAAAAGCATCATCTTAATCGAGTCATTAGCAACATCCTTAAATTTGCAAGTGGCATAAGACGATTGAATTGGCGGATATGGTTGTGCGGGTTGTCCTTTTCATCACCACGGAATTTGTTGTTTGGATCATCGACAACAAAGCCGATTTCACTTCAAAATTCCCCGCAAGGATAGCGGGAATCACAATAGCCTCTCCATAACCCTCGGTGGGTGCTTGAAGTAACTCCATCATAGTTTGATTCGCCATGGTTGGTTCTTCTCTTACAATGGGTTCGTCAATAGGAGACTCCTCACTAGAAAGATTAGGAGTGGTTTCCTTTCGGTTTCTACGTTTACGTGCACGTCTTGCTTGATTGCGGGTTTGCATAAACGTCACGTACAACGAGGGGATGAGCAAAGAAGATTCTTTTTGGTGTTTTGTATTTTTCCAATTTTTTTGTGGTTTTTGATTGTTTTTACTTTTTTTTTGGATTTTTGTGATTGTATTAAGTAGACCAAAATCTACAAATCTCCTCCTTAATCAAATCTCTTGATTAAAGAAGCCTCAAGGAATGAAAACGATCACGTGAAGTGAACGCCTTCGATGACTTTAGAACGTTGGTGGAACACCAAAACGTTCAAGAGGGTTTAATCAAATAAAACCAAGAAAGTATATATGATACTTAATAATACTTTGGGCGGCAAAACCCTTGATTAGCTCTCAAAATCAAAATACTCACAAGCAAGCGGGGAACGAGGCGGCGCGAAGCACTTAAGAGCCTTTTTCCTTAGGGTATATTTTATAATACCCGCCTTATACCCACCTTATAGTTTGTATTTTTCAAAATCGAGCTTCACGAAAGTATTTATCTATTTTTGCCTTTTTCTTTTGGTTTGAGATTCGAATACAATGATTGGGTAATGACCTCCCAAGTCAAGGTTGTGTTTTCACACTTTTGGAGTACTTGTGAATTTATTGTTCTACGTATACAATATAGTAATAGTATTCACACAAAAAACAAAAACCGATAATACGTATTAGTAGAGTGCTACTAATACAAATAGATATTATGGCTATATATATAAAAACAACAATTGCCAAATCAAAACACAACACGCCTCCCCGGCAGCGGCGCCAAAATGATGGTTGTAAATTTACGTCTTTTAGGAAAAAGAGCGTAATTAGGGTAAGTGTTAACAAGTGATTTAGGAAAACCACAAGTTATGACCCAAAGTGGGGATCGTTCTCAAGGAGGCTAGCGTGTTGTGTAGAGAGATGATTAACTTTGTGATTATATTGATTATGAGAGAAGAAAATAGAAATGGGATAAGAAGAGAATGACGGTTACGATGACGGATTAAACTAAGACGAAAAGGTCATACACGTAAAACCGTAAAAAGTAGCAAAATTAAAAATTTACCCTAAAAATTCCTAGTAAATTGCAATAAATCCTAAATACTGTACTAAGAGTTTACAAGAAATCAAAATTCACTCAAACCTTTTAATTAATTAAATAATAATTTTTATGCTAATTAAAGCCCAAAAAAATCAAAATAATTAATAAAAATCCCAAAATGAGATTTATCACTTTGTAAACCTCTAAAATACCCTAACTTAATTTAAAACTATTTTTGAAAATTTTAAAATTAATAAAAACTAAAACAATTAAAAACTATTAAAACTTAAATTAATTATAAAAATTAATCTATGAACAATAAAAATATTCTAAAAACTGGAAAATTCCTAATTTAATGTATTTAACCTAAGAAAAATGTAAAAACTTGAAAAATCTAAATTTTAGTTTTTAATAATAAAATAATAATAAAATAATATTAAAAATCCAAAATTTATAAAAAATTCTAAAAACTTGCTAACTAGCTTAATTTAACCTAAGTAACACAAAAATGAAGTTGAAATTACAAAAATACCCCTAATGGGCCTTCAAATGGGCCAAAGTCCAAAATAGACCCTTATTGGGCCAAAATAAGCCCAATAAGAAAAATGTTTATAAAAATGGCCCAAAAGCTCCTATCTGACTTAAAATTTGATTCTGAACACAATTTTTCAAAGGCCCAAAAGCTGAAAATGTGAAATAAGCTTACTTATATCAAACAGCTTATTCTTAATGGGCTTTTTGGTCCATTAAGCTATAAGCTGATGCCATAAGCTCAAATTAGACACACAAGCTTCTTTTGAGTTACTTAAGACTTCTGTAAAAAGAAATTTGAAATAAGTCCAAGGAATAAGCCTGAAAATGCAATAAGCAATCTACACAAAACGACAAAATAGTCGTTTTCGAGTTCTAGGTTATCCCAAGAACTGATTCAAGTTTCAAAAGCTTTTAAATGACTTAACTAAGCTTAATCAACAAAAAGTTTTCAAATAAGTTCACTCAATAAGATGAAATAAGCAAATAAACACTTCTTTAAAAGTCAACTTTGTGAATTTTCTAGCAAAAAATCAAAGTCAAAGTCTAATAAGCTCCGGTTCAAACAAATGGGTCAAATGAGGAAGGTTGATCAAAAAAAGTAAGTTGTTGCAGGTCTGGATAAGCCAATATGGCTTATTAATAAGCTGAATGCAAATTAACACTAGCAGGGGCTAGTTTTTATGTCTGAGCAGTGGGAAAAGTTTCCACTGCTTGACTTGTTTGACTTTTTGTCTTTAGTGACTTTTTTGGAGATTCAAGTTACACAGAGGCACCCAAATGATCAGTGGATCAAGAGGAGTCAATTACAACAAAGAAATCACAATCACTAACAGCCAATTAGTACAGTTTAATCAAAACATCACCAGATATGCACCAGACATGAACAAATAAGCAGTTAAGCACTTATAAGCTGTTTTAGCAAATTTCAGCCACCCAAATTGCACCAAAAGCATACACAAGCTATAATAAACTTAAATGAACAAGTTTAAACAGGTTTCATGCAATGACACAAGGCCTAAATCAAGATTCAAGCACAAATAGGTTACTTATGAACACTAACACAAGCAGATTTTACTTTTGCTGATGCAATTGACCAACAAGCCAAATTTAACCACTCAGATCTCTAAGATATTTTATAATAACTTTGATTTAATAGCTTATATCCCTAAACATGCATATACTCTAGGTATTACCAAGATTTTAGGTCAAAAACAGTCAAATTCAATAAGCTATGGCACAATCTTTGATTTGAGGTTTTAAACCCAATAACTTGCAGCAAATAACTCTCAACCAAGTATATAGTAGATACAAAGCACAAACACAAACTTCCAACCACAAAATAACACACTATGATCTTAAACAGGTAAACCCAAACACCCCTTTAAATTTTCAAAACAAGATTTTCAAATCAAAAGTGCATTCCAAGGTTACCCAAGCATTGTTGATCCCAAACTTAGATCGATTAGCTTTGTGTATACGAGATTAGATCAAGTAATACACGTAGAGAAACCTTTGTATATGCTTTGTGAATCTAAGTGTTATGCGGAATTTAACACTTAAATAAGAACACACAAGATATAAACAAACTTTCACTTTGATTATCAATATCAAACTTGCTTACAATGAAAGATGTTTACGAACGAAAACTTATATGAAAACTTAATTATTAAACATTAACCTAAAGGTCTTCTTTTATAGACATAAGAAGCCTTGTACAATAATCTACGTATCATCTATTCTAGGTAAAGATAAATATAGAAAATACATTGTCGTTTCTATCCTTACTAGAAGTATTCTAGAATATAATAAACGTGTAGATTACATCTTCCATCAGTGCTTGTCTTCAATGTGTCAACGCTTGACTTTAACTTGTCAACGCTTGAGCTGTCAGCGCTTGTTTTGTTCTTGTCAACGCTTGTTTTGTTCTTGTCAGCACTCAAGTGATCTGGCCTTAATTTATTCCCAACAATCCTCCCCTAAACTTGATATCCACTCTTATGATCAAGTTTCTGAATAAGCATTAGGACTAGGAGGAATCTTACAAACCTTCTAATATTGGTAATGAATAAATCTGATCAAATCTTTTGCCACGTCACTTGAATAATCTATTTCCAGCTGAGTGTCCTTCATCTTTTCCAAAATAGCCTTGGATATGAAATACTGAGCATCCACAAGTAAATACTCAGCAAACTTTGTAGAGCTCAAATGATATACACCAGCAGCTGAATATAACCTCCATTGAAGACCACTGAGGTCATCTTCAAGATCCTTCCATATTGCAGGATCCTCATCTTTTGGTCCACACATTCTTTTGAATGTGGTCCAAAGTTTTATTCCATTGGCTGAATTTGGTGCTTCAGCCTCATACTTGGTCTCCAACAACCTCCAAAGGTCCACCAAGTCTTCTCTATCACAACTTGCAAACAAAGATAGGAGAGTGGTAAAAGTGTGTACCTCCTTGCCAAATCTGCCAATCTTCCAGAACCCACATTCATCTTCTTCATAGCTCACAATTGGGTTCCTGGAATCTAATGGTAACACTTGCACCATATCTGAAGCTTCCAATGGGGAGAGCTTGAGGCTCATTCTTATAACTTCTTCACTTGGATATAGTGGATCCATATCTTTTGGAAACTCAAATAAAATTCCCTTCTTCACTGGCCTGGGAACCATCATAGCTTTCTTGATTTCCATTTCTTCTACAAGTTCCTCCTTTCTTTCATCTGAAAGAAGTCTGAGAGTGTTTGCTTCGTGCACTCTCACCCAAATGGGATAAGCCCTGTTTTCCAACTCATCAAATGTCAAAGCTCTTAACTTCTGATATGTCCATCCAACTCCATGACATCTGAGCAACATAAAGTAGAGCTCCCTTCTATCCCTTTTCAACTCTGAGAGAATATTGCTTGCCTTGTGTTTCAAAATTACCTGGCAATCCTTCTGAACTCTAAGAAGAAGCTCCAAACCCCATATTTGATCTGAAATGGTCAAGTCTAGATTATCCATGCATCTGTCTTCCCAAGCATTATACATTTGAACCACCTCTGGCATGTCATAGTTAACCTGCAATTTCAACTCTCTCAGCTTCTCTTTGGCCAACTCATCACCATACTCAAGCCTTTCTGGTTCTATGATCATCACACTTGAGTCTGAGCTAGCTCCATCACTTTCTTCTTTTGAAGTCACAACAAATGGTGACTCCTTTTTATCTTGTTCCATGATTTGTGCAGCTAATCTTCTATCAAACTCAACTTGAGCTGCATCTTTTGGAACATATTCTTCTACCAAAATACCCTTACCCTTATCGGATGGTGCAATGGTTGGTAAGGTAGATGGTAATACCTGAGTAGAAACCTCCTTGATGATAGATGATGACTGGGATACATCACCTTCATGTGCAAGTCTATCAACGCCCAAACTTGTCCTATCAGCGCCCAAAATACTTCTATCAGCGTCCAAATTTTCCTTGTCAACGCTCAAATATCTTCCCTCAGCGCCTTGTGTAACCTCTCTCAACATAGCTGTATATGATAAATTTAAGTTGGTGGGAGAGACTAAGGACGTATCAAAACCTGTTTGTTTCTTCAAATTTGTAAGGGCTTTAGCAACATCCATTGATTGACCATCCTGGCTGCCCTTATCACTCAGATTTATTTGATCTTCCTCCCCTTTGGAAGATTCCTCCATACCCCTCCTAGCACGATCACTTTCCAAAACAACAATCCTCTCCCTCAAATGCTTGAGTTCAAGGCCTTGTGAGCTGACAATTTGTACTAAGTATGCATTTTGCTTTTGCAAGCTAATGCAGACTGCCGTCAATTCCATAAGAGTCATTGGTTCCAGTCTGCCCTCTTCTAAAATGGGGATTTGACCTCCCAAGTCAGATTCATTGGGCATGGATGAGGACTTAATTATGGTGGGACTGCCTTGGCCAGCATCTAAGCCAGAGCCAATAGTCCCATCCTCATCCAGGTCACCAGCCACACTTGTGGTGGTGGTTCTCTCTGCTACATGGCTAGGACCACCAGAGGAGAACACTCCAGTAGTCCTTTGGCGTTTTATCAACCTATATTCAGGGGATTTGGAAGATGGTCTGGAAGAATGAGTAGATGTGGGTTGGTTAAGGGGTGTTTGGGATTGTGAAGGTTGTGTGTCAGCGTTGGAAATAGGCACGTCAACGCCAACATTGAGTGTGTCAGCGTTGAAGGAT
This sequence comes from Glebionis coronaria, assembly GCA_025667525.1. Classification (NCBI taxonomy): domain Eukaryota; kingdom Viridiplantae; phylum Streptophyta; class Magnoliopsida; order Asterales; family Asteraceae; genus Glebionis; species Glebionis coronaria. Next base: position 162,471 of record JANFOE010000687.1, read on the forward strand.
TCTGAGTCAATTTGCATTTGTTCAGGTGAAGGTAAAGGTTCAGGAATTGGTTCAAGTTGTGGTTGAGGGTCAATTTGAGGTTGGGGGTCTGGTTGAGGTTGTGCTGCTGCAATAACAGCAAGCATGGCTTGGGTTAAAGGTAGGTCTCTATGAGGTGGGGAGTCCATCTTCATAAAAATAGCTTTCTTTTGCTCAGGGATCTTATAAAAATCATTGTGATCCCTTGAGCAGTAACCTTGATCATCAAAAACCATTTGCAGAAAACGGGGATAAGATAAAGTCATTTTTGTCCCCTTATTTTTACACATCCCCTCAAAAATCATTTTAGAATAGTTATATTTTTGCCCTGTTACAATGCACACAATAGCACTTGCAATGGATCTATTGATCTCATTGTGTGTATTACATTTGGGACTCAAACATTGAAGGAGGACATGTATGAGGTACTTCCAGGCTGGGGGAAATTCCTGCTTATGATACTTATTTAGAGTACCTTCATCAGGAAAAGGATATCCCAAAGCCCTAAGCCCTTGTTCTATTTCATGGATAGGAAGGGTGGCTATACCATCAGCATCATCAAGATGCAATGCTTGGCGTACCAAGGCCTCAGTAACCACCCAAGGTCTCCCATGAACAATAGAAGTCAATGTGGTCACTCCATTAACTGTTGAGGAACTAACATTGTTCCGAAACTGCTTAATGTGTGTGACTGGAATGAGTGGTGCATGAGAAAGAGCATACCTTAATGGGGATGCGTTCAAATACGCCACCATTTGTGTGTATTGGGGAAACAGAGCATCATCAGCTTCAAGATAAGCAATCATGTTGTGTTGTGATCTGAACCCCAATTCCAATTCTGCGGGTTTAAACTTTGGTGCCATTGATAAAAGCTGTTAATTTTAAGTGAAGAAGATGAAGTTGATAAGAGAAAATCGTTAGACAAGAATTATAGATACCCTGTTTAAAATAGGAGCCAAATTTATAGGAGAAAAAGAATGCATGTGATTGGCCCAAAAATAGGCAAAGATTTTCAAAAATCAATCATGAAAATATTAAAAAAGTTATAAGTTATCTCATGCATTAAATAAAAGTAACAACTCCTAAAATTACGGCCTAAAAATTTGTCAAAAAGTAACAACTGGGTAGGTCCCATTGAGAGTCAACGGTCAAAAATAACCCATCAACGCCCAACGGCTATAATCTTGTCAACGTTCGCCTATAGCCATGTCAGCGTCCAATTTGGTCACAACAACGCTTGGAAAATTCTTGTCAGCGTCCAAAAATAAAAATATGTTAAAAGTGAAAAATGACCTTAACAAGTAATTTATCCTAGAGAAGATAACCAAAAGCTGATAATTATTATAGGGCGGCAAGCACTGTCCAGTTATGCACACTTGCATAAGCAAGATAGACATAACAGTCCTCTAGTGTCCCTTGCTAACCAAAACTCTTAACAACCAAGTTACCTTATAAAATCCTTGTTACTCCCAGGTAAATCCCATATCAAAATCATTCCCAAGTCTCCCAACAGACCACAACCAACTCTAGGCCAAAAATGTCTTGGCAGCATGCACAGTATATCAACTTTGCATGCTACAGTGCCTCATGATTTAGTAGAAACTAACTCACACTCACCTGTGGACACAATCTAGAATTGTGATAAGAGTATCATATGGATACCCAAACATCCTAAAGGTTCCTCAAACCTCCCCTTAAACTATGATACAAAAAGTTTGCTAAAATCAAGTATGAACATAAAAAATTTATGTCAAGATAGGAATGAAACATTCCAACCATCATCCATAAATAAAAACTTGTCCAAATGCTTCTCCATTGATCCATAAGCAACTCTGTATCCAATGGTATACTGCTAACACCATCTGCACATTTAGATTGAAAACCACAAAACTAACATTGTTGCTGACAACGCCCCGATAACACATGACAGCGTTGAGGGAAGCTTTGTCAGCTTTAGACAATTATATTGCTGACAACGTTGCAAAAACACATATCAGCGTTCAAGCAACCTTTGTCAGTGTTAGAAAAATATAGTGGAAAATCTAAATCATCAATAAGACCAATAATAATAATGCATCATCCTGTACATACTTTTACAAAAAGAATCCAAAACACATATTATGTGAGATTGACCATTCCAATACTTGTTACCAAGTATTGAAATCTCCCAGCATCAAAAGTTTAGTTAATAAATCTGACACATTTTCCTCAGTGTCAACCCTATCTGGTTGTATTAAACCTTTCTCAAAGCAATCTCTTATAAAATGGTGTCTAATTTCTATGTGTTTAGTTTTAGAATGATGTACAGGATTCTTAATGATGCATAAAGTACTATTATTGTCAACAAATATCTTAGTATGCATGAAATTATACCCATAGTCCAACAGCTGGTTCTGAATCCACAAAACTTGACCACAACATGCAGCTGCAGCCACATACTCTGCTTCAGTTGTAGAATTAGCCACCACTGTTTGTTTCTTGCATTGCCAAGATATTAACCTGCTCCCAAGAAACTGACATCCACCAGTTGTGGATTTCCTATCAAATTTATCACCTCTATAATCACTATCTGAATATGCAATCAGCTCCAATGGTGAATCCTTTGGGTACCACAAACCAAGACTAGGATAGCATCTTAGGTACCTAAAGATCCTCTTCACATCATAAAGGTGACATTCTTTGGGAGTCACTTGATGGCGTGCACAAGCACACACAACAAACATAATATCAGGTCTGGAGGCAGTAAGATACATCAAGGATCCAATCATGGATCTATAGTGCCTGACATCAACATCTTTCCCGTCTCCAATCTTTCCCCAAGGGTGTTCTCTATCCATAGGAGTAGTAGCCCTCTTTTCATGTGGAGAAAAGCCAAACTTCTTCAAGATCTCAGCAACATATTTGTCCTGGGAGATGAAGATACCATCTTCTTTCTGCTGAACTTGTAAACCAAGAAAGAAGTTCATCTCCCCCATAGCACTCATCTTGAATTTGTCTGTCATAAGCTTGGAGAAATCCTCACTCATCTTTGGATCAGTAGACCCAAAAATGATATCATCAACATAGACCTGCACAAGCAACACATCCTTGCCTTTCTTCTTTGTAAATAGTGTCTGATCTATGGTGCCTCTTTTGAATCCATTGTCCACCAAATAGGTAGACAAAGTACCATACCATGCTCTAGGGGCTTGATGAAGGCCATACATAGCCTTTTTGACTCTATACACTTTATCTGGATGCTCTGGATCCTCAAAACCAGGAGGTTGCATTACATATACTTCCTCAACAATGGTGCCATACAGAAAGGCACTCTTGACATCCATTTGATAGACTGTGAAGCCCATGCAGGAGGCATAGGCTAGAAAAATCCTAATAGCTTCAATCCTTGCAACTGGTACAAAGACCTCCTCATAGTCTATCCCCTCCTCTTGTGTATAACCTTGAGCCACTAACCTTGCCTTGTTTCTGACCACAATTCCTCTTTCATCTCTTTTGTTCCTGAGAACCCATCTTGTCCCTATAGGTCTGACATATCTAGGACAATCAACCAGCTCCCAAACATCCTGAATTGCAAATTGGTGAAGCTCATCCTGCATTGCTTCCACCCGACTTGGTTCCTTGAGAGCATCAAATATTTTATTGGGTTCTTCTTGTGACAGAAAACATGCAAACAAACATGCTTGCACAAGAGGGGTATCAACCTTCTTGTGTATATTGGCAATAAACCCACCAAGACCTTGATGAGACCTTCTAGTCTGAACTGGAGTCATAATATCACCAATGATTTGGGATGTGGGGTGATTCTTCATTGTGGAAGTGAGAACCCCTCCTTCAAAAAGTCTGGTGTCCTCAACCTCACGCTCCATGTTGCCAATATCTTCTTCATCAGACTCTCTTTGATCAATGTGAACTTCTTCAAGAATATTGGAAGGTCCACCTTGTTCAAAACTGGAAGAGAAAAGATGCCCATAAGTGTTGTCAACGTCTGATTCTTGGTTGTCAGCGTCTGGGCTAACAGCGCTTGAAATGTTGTTGTCAACGTCTGAGCCATCAACGTCTGAATTGGTCTTGTCAGCGCTAGATTTGCCTTTGTCAGCGCCTGAAGGACCATGCTTGTTTGTATCTGGTGGTATTTGGAAACCACCATTATCTTGTCCAGCAGCAGCAGCAGCAGCAAAAGCATCTGTCCAAATGGGAATTGTGACATATTCTAATATAGGAGATGCCTTTTCTGCTTGTGATCCAACCTTCTCATGAACCTGTGTACCTGAAACATTAACAACTTGTTCCTCCAAAACATTTGAAGTTACCTTCACAATGTCTGGATTAGTGGCAGGCATATAATTTAAAGTTCTAGATAAGGGTTCCAAATCAAACAACCAATTAGGACCACTTTCAGGATCACTAGGTTTATTCTCTAAGAACCTAACATGTACTCTTTCAACTATACGTTTGTCCTCTTTAAGATAAACCCTATAACCCTTGCTCTGCATTGAATACCCCATGAAGTAACCCTCATCACCTTTTGCACTAAATTTCCTTAAGGCATCACTAGTATCCAATACTACTACATGACAACCAAAAGGTCTGAGAAAACCAATGTTAGGTTTTCTTCCCCAAAGTAACTCATAAGGTGTTTTGTTCTGAATTTTGTTAACCAATGCTCTATTTTGCACATAGCAAGCTGTATTAACAGCTTCAGCCCAAAAGGCTATAGGAAAGTGAGCATCAGCCAACATTGTTCTGGCTGCTTCAATTAGGGTTCTATTTTTCCTCTCAGCAACCCCATTTTGTTGTGGGGTTCTAGCAATACTAAATTGCCTTGTAATTCCTTTCTTGGCACAGAAATCATCTAACTTCTTGTTCCTAAATTCTCCACCATTATCACTCCTAAGCATTTTAACCTCATTGCCAGACCTCTTTTCAATCTGAGTGATAAAATCAATAAGAACATCAGATGTGTCACTCTTCATACCTAGAAAGAATGTCCAAGTAAATCTAGAAAAGTCATCTGTGATAACAAAGCAATAAGACTTACCATTCAAACTTTCTATATTTGTTGGACCAAAGAGGTCCATGTGAAGCAAATGAAGAGGTCTGGAACTAGTATGCACCTGTTTGGACTTGAATGAGACCTTGTGCTGCTTGCCTTTAAGACATGCAACACAAGAGTGGTCATTGTGGAAGGCCTTCTGAGGCAAACCATCAACTAAACCAAGCATCACAAGTCTATTTATATTTTTAAAATTTATGTGCCCTAGTCTCCTTTGCCACAAATTACTCTCATCTACTGAGGCCTTAGCATAAAAACAAGACATATTGGTATTCATTTTAATCCCATTTAAATTCACATTATATATGTCCTTATGCCTAGGTGTTCTATACTCAATATATTTCTCATCAGGGATCTTAAAATCCTTGCTTAACACCAAACACTCAGTATCAGTAAAAAGAACTTTATTTTTGTTATCACAAACCTGTGATACACTAAACAAGTTGTAATCAAGTTCTTTTACCAGGAAGACGTTCTCAAAACGCAGATTATTGGTGAGAAGGGTTCCTTTGCCTGTGATAGTTCCATATACACCTCCAAAGTATACCTTATCACCATCTTTAATAGGGGTGAAATTCGTCAGATAGTCTTCCTTCCCTGTCATGTGCCTTGAGCATCCACTATCCCAATATCCATAATCATTGATCTGTCTTTGAATGCCCTGCACATAAAGAAAACAAATTAGTTTTCTTTGGGAACCCAAGTCTCAAAAGACTTGGATTCATCTGGTTGTTCAATAAGAACAGACTTAGTTCTCACAACAACCCCATTCTCATCCTTTTTAGGATGAAATACCCAGTTAACCCCAATAGGTTTTGTAATGACCTTTGAAATGTAATTAAATCTATTGCAAGTCATTGAAATCCCATTATCATTAGGGTTTTGATCTTTCTTGGGTCTCCATGTTAAGCTTGAAGAAGCTTTAGACCCCTTACCTTGTGGTTGCAAATATTTAGGTCTGGTCACGTTTCTGTCAGCGTTAGATTTTGTCCTGTCAACGCTGAAATTACCCTTGTCAGCGTTGAACCTAGGGTTTGCTACAGAAACCCATTGCCTATTTGACCAGGTGTTTGTCTTTTGAAAGGGTCTTTGTCCATGAGTGTTAGACTTTCTAGTAAAGAATGGGGCAGGTCTAATCACTTATGGACTATGCTACACACAAGGTTTGGGTCTGACAACGTTTGACTTCCTAACAATGTTGACTTTGTTCCTGTCAGCGCTGAAATTGTTCCTGTCAGCGCTGGCTTTGGGAGCGTTGACACACTTGTATGCCAAGTGTGAAAAGCTACCACAAGTGTAACAAGCTTTTAGACACAACCTTAGGTCTAGAGGGAAAGAAGCCTGTTCCATGATTGCTAACTTGACTCTTGGGTGACCTAGTATTCCTATACATCTCTGCATATTTAATGCTAGGTCTTCTAACAGTGTTTGAGCCTAGGTCAACAACTTTACCAGTGATTGGGTTAGTAACCTTAATGGGTGGTGACTCATTGGGACTTTCACATAGCAAGCCACCCTTGACAAATAAAGTAGGGTTAGCCTTTTTCCACTCATTCAGGTCAGTCAGTTTTTGTTGATACTCTTCAACTGGAGTGACAACTCTTGGTGGAGGAATGAATTCCTCCTCTTGGAGCTCTGGTAAACCAGTCCAAGATAAGTCCCTTTGTTGGACACCATAGAAGTCACCAGCTGGTGGTGGAACCAAAGAGTAATCATTCATCCCAATCCCAGTCATGTCCTTAGGATCCCTTTATTTAGCTACACAGTCTCCTAGGGTTTGGGTGGCTCTATCAAATCTTTGAATTTTAAGGCCAACATTGTCTTTGTTTTTAATGGCCTCATCTAACTTAGCCTGTAATTCACCATTAACCCTTTCCATGATATTTCTAATATCCATACTAGCATCTAACTCATGTTTTACAATATTGATTTTATCTTTTAAATCAAATTCCATTTTCTTGTATTCAGAAACAGTTTTCTCAGTTTCAGTAAGAGCTAGTTGGTAATTAGACAATTTACATCTTTCAGTACTCATATCATCTAATAATCTTAACACCTCTTTGTTAAGTCTTTCAGTATTTAACCTACACCCTTTGCTACAAAAAGCATCATCATATACCTCATTATCAGATGAAGAGGAGGAGTGTGCCATGAGAGCATGTTCAACATGCTCTTCTTCTTTAATATCAGCAACCAAAGCTTTATCCACTTCAACATTCTTAGCCAGATAGTGATGTAGCTTTTTGTATACCCTTTTAGGAAAAAGGATGACAAATAGTGGTTGTATTAAGTGTCGGTTTAGGAAAACCGAGCACTAATGACCAAGCAAGTTCGTTTCCCAAGGAGGCAAGTGCGTTGTGTTAAGAGTTGATATATGATGTTTGTGATTATGAACAAGAAGAAAAGAAATTAGAAAGGAAAGAAAAGACGGTTACGATTACGAATTAAACTACGACGAAAAAGACGAACACGTAAATCCGTAAAAACTACAAAATTAAAAATTTTAACCTAAAAATTAGTTATAAGCTAAAACAAGTCTAAAATAATATAAATAAGGAATAAAATCCAATAAAAATATTTTAAAACCTTTTATTAATTAAATATTCAATTTTAAATGCTAATTAAAGCCCTAAAATTAAATATAATTAATCAAAATGTCCAAAATATGATTTTATTGAACAAATAACTTACTTATATTATCTAAAAACTAAAAAGTATTTTTTTGTATTTTTAAATACTATTTTTCTATTTTTAAATTACTAAAAACTATTTTTAAACCAAAATAATTATAAAAAATAATAAAATAATGATAAAAATAATCTACCAATTTTAAAAATCCTAAATCACTCTAATGAACAGTAGAAAAATGAAAAAGCTTGAAAAATATTAAATTTTCCACTAAATGACAAAACTAGTTTAATTAAAACCCTAATTAACTTAAATTAATTCTAAAAATTAATAAAAAGATGAACAGTAAAATCTTTTTATACCAAAAACCTTAAAATATTATTCTAAGTCTAGGAAAATTGATTAAACTGAAAAATATTACTTTTTTACACTAAATTCCAAAAACAGTATTTAAAAAGTTAATTAAAATAGCAATAAAACCTAAAAATTACTTAATGAAGAGTAACTTAAAAATAAATTAAACTGAAACATCACAATTTAAATAAGAAAAATAATGACACTAGTTTGAAACCTTAATTCCTAAAATAGTCCACAAAAGACAAAATTTTAAGATTCTGAAAGTGACATGTGATGGTTTTCTGTCTTTTAGTAGAACAGTGGGAACACAAGTGCTAGCAGTGGGAAAGGAGTTCCCACTGCTTGTGTTAAAAAACGGGTCTGGTGGTTTGGAGCTTAGGAAAGCTCTTGTTTGTTGGAATTAAATGGCAACAAAGGCACCCCCACACTCATGGAAGTGAGGGGAGTCAAGCTAAGCAGAAAAACACACAAGTCCAATTCAAAAATCACACACAAAGGACCAGATTGCAGTTACTGTATACAGAAACAATGGCCTGGGGTGTTTTGCTGGTCTAAATGGTAAGCATATGAATTCTAGATGCCAAATTCTTGCATACCACCCAACCCAAAACACTTACAATTGATCTAAAACCCTAGCTAGACCTAACCTCTAACATACTTCACAAACTTGGTGGCAAAAAAATTTTCAAAACAGGCAGTAAAAGATACTTGCTGATTTTAGCAACTTTTTCCAAGTTTTATCATTCAATTTTGATTTTAAACCTACCAAACTTATAAGCAAGCTAGCCTATGACCTATAGATATCAGAAGGATTATGTTTAACTAAAGGACGCTCAGACCTAACCTCAATGGATGCATTCCGAGTTAAAGGGCACATTTTTCCATCTAATGTAAAGGTCCTACCAGTGGGACGCCATTGCCAGCCAACTTGGGCACGAGTTCTACCCGTTGGCTTCCATTCAAGACCATTCTTAATAGCATTCAGTTCATTCACGTGATCAATCAGACACAAATCATGACGTTGGGAAAACATACATTCATTACAATTCCAACAATTTAAATCAGAATTCACGAATGGTTTAGGCTGCTGCACAGGCGCAGAGCTTTTAGTCTTAACATGATTCTTTTTATTTAAAACTGAACTAGCATTCCTATTGTGAACTTCTACTTTCTTCTTTGTGGCACTACTAGTGGAGGGCTTGATCTTATCTTTCTTGAGTGGCGATCCTTTAGCCTTAGTAGTCTCTTTTAATCCTGTAGAAGGCAAAGTGGGAACATTAGCAACAGATTTTAAAGGTGTCTTACTTGATTGTGCCAATGACGGTTTCGCTCCTGGAGTCTTATTAAATGGAGTGACAGCAATGGGCCTATTATTAAGTAGTGTCGAACCTGGTGTACCTATGTATTGCAAATATGCTAAGCAATATTGAACTCGCTTAATATATTCATGATCCGAATAATAGTCGCTACTTGAGGGATCTAAGGCATAAAGATCGTCTAAAATATCCCTAAGAAGATCGACATGCTTAATGGCATTCCTCATATAATCATCATAGGTAACCGGGTTTCTCTTATGAAGCGGATTCTTATAAAGCACTACTGACTTGGTTGTTGGAGCACTAGTGGACGGTGCAGAGTCGGTAGCTAAGTTATCAACAACTTCTTGTCGGGTGAGAAGAAGTGTCTCCTTTAACTCAGCCAAAACCATATTTTTTTCAATGAGCAGGATGTTCAAGTCAGAGATTTCCTCGCACTTTTGGTTCAGTTGTTCAACATAAGATTGTTGCTGTGTCGCATTAAAAGCGAAGCGTTCTTCTAGTGAACCATAAAGAGCGGATAGTCCCTGTCTTGTCCGATCCATCTCCCCTAGAACAGACGAAAGTCTAATTTCTAAGACCTGGTTTTTAGACTCTGCAGCCTCTAGTTCCAATTTTAATGTTTCCTTTGATGACACCTCTCTCTTCAATCTCATGATTTCTTCCTCTAATGTCTTAACAATTGCAATCTTCTTGTCACTAGTCTCAACACCGTTTTCACAACCATTTGATATCAAAAGATCCTCATTTTGAGTTTGTTGTTTTAATTCTAAAGATATACAATGTTGTTCTAGTTGATTAAAGCGTTTTGAAAGTAAATTGTAAGAATCTTGTAGCTTTAAAAACTCAGCGTTAGATTCGTGACAAGAATGATTATCTACCTCATTTATAGTATCAGCAACATTTACAGAGAGATCACAAACATCATCACATATATGCACATCATCACAATTAATCATAGCGGATGTAAGCTCATTCGAATAATTAACATTTACAGTAGTAAGCACATCACACGAGATTACTGCAGACAAGAATCGGTCATATTCGGTTAAAATCTTTTCTTTTTCAATTAGTTGTAGTTCGTAAGCGGTGTCCATTTCATAAAACACTTTTTGAACTTCACCAATTTCAAACACAAGATTTTCCTTAAGAGATGCAAAAGTTCCTTTTAGACTTTCGACAAACGGATTGATCTCATTTTTAAACACCTCGTTCATATGTTCGAAAGCCCATTCTCCGGCATTTAAGCCATTTGAAGTCGTACATTCCAAAATGACCTTGTCAAAATTAGTAAAGTATTGATTAATCTCTTGCAAGTTTAACCATACAGTGCTAACAAGTGGAAGATCCTTTGGAATTTCCTTAGGACCTTCCATATTGACAAGTGTAGGAAATGTACTAGGGTTTTCTTCATCTAATATGTAAGTCGGTGCTGTTATGATATCTTTGTCCATATGGAAGCGAATTCTAAAATCCGTTTTTGCAAGCTCCTTATTCAGTTTAAAATAATCACACTCGGGATATTTTGCAGAATTGTATGACCGATCCTCATCAACTAGATCCTTACTTGTTCGATCATCGGGAAAAACAATCGGGTCTAAGGCCAATCCTAATTGAGTTGCATTATAAAGTCTAGGACTATGTCTTAAAGCTTGTTTTGCATACCGTGGATTAGGGGGAAGGCCTTTTAGACGAGATAAGTTAAATTCTCTAAACGAAGCATCAAATAAGTGCACTAGTTGAGAAGCAGCGTATTGTCTTAACAGCAAGTAATCTAGACTTCTAATCTTATTAGTGGCATTAATCTCCATTTCATTCTTCTTAGACTCGAGTGATTCAAAATCCGTTTGAAGTTTTTGAAAATTAGTGACCACTAACTCCTTTTCTTTAAGTTCATTAGACAGATTTGCTCTTAAGTTTTCAATTTCTTGCAAGTGATCCATTTGTTTGTTTCTAAAATGATCATATTCGGGATTAGTTAGAACAGTAGACGAAGGCACTAATTCCAAGGTTTGAACTTTCTCATTGCTTAAGGCAAGCTCATCAGACAAATTCTTATTCTTAGCTAAGGTTTCTAAGAGTGCATCATTCATTTGGCTAAGTAATGTAGCAGGAACCATGACCAAATCTTGTTGAGCAGGAGTAGGCGTATGCGAAATGGGTCCCGGTTGTGATTCACTCAAAGTTTGGGGACTCACATTGATATTGCTATCATTGTTTGTCTCCTCATTTGAAAGACTCACCACCGAAGATTCATTCGAATCAGCACTCTCTTGCACAACTTGATGTGGTTGAATACTAGCATCAGTGGTATTATCGGTGGTATTAATAAGTACCTCAGATCTCTTTTCTGGCCCTAAGCTGGAGATAGTTGCCATGAGAGCAGCCTTTGCAGATTGAAAGTCATCACAGTCTGAGTCATACGCATCGAGATCATCTGCTTGGTATGCTGCATTCTGTGTGGTGACCGTGTCTTGTTCAGCAATCCCTGGATCAGCAAGAAATGCAAGCTCCTCTTCATCAAGTTCCCTTCCTTGTGCCTGAGCATTCACCAGATAGATCTTTTCTGCAAACCATTGTCCATCCCTTCTCCTCTTGGGTTTCTTACAATCCCTGGACATATGACCCTCTTCCTTGCAGTTGTAGCATGTAATCATTCGCAACTTGCCCGTGGAATTAGCCCGTGGAGCAGGATTGACCATTGGAGCCTGATTGACCGTGCGAGCATTGGTAGTTGATGTGGTAGGTCTCCCCTGATATGGTTGAATAGGCTGAACCATTACCCTGCCATTCTCAATAGTAGCTTGTTGGCGAGAATTGGATGAATTCCTCAACTGATTGTTGGTAGGAGCTGATCCCCTAAATCCTCGTTTGCTTAAAGTCCTTGTGAGATAAGCAGACATAGTGGTTAACACTTCAACTGGATCAGCACCTTGTTTGAATACAGGAACGGGGACTTCCTCATCATCACAGTACATTGCTTGGTCTTGATCTGCATAATCACTAGAAGGAATACTCATTTGATCAGGGTAGCTTGTTGGATATGCTGCATTCTCTTGATAAGAAGAATATGAAGATTGAGCATAAGGTGCAATACTTGTTGGGTGAGGTTGTGTAGCATATTGTGATGAAGGTGTACTGAACCGATATTGTTGCTGATGTGAGGTGGGTGGTTGTGGTAAAATCGAGTATTGGGGAAAGGCTGGTGTCATGTAAGGTGATGGATGATAGGCTTGATGTCCCAAAATATAAGGAGTGTTGTTGTGAGACAAGCTTGGTTGATTCGCCATCAAAGCTAATGAATCAGGGTACATACCTCGTGGAGAACGGTGCATGATCACATGTTTCTCATGCTGCTGAAGAAAAGCATATAGTTGATCCAAATTGCACTTATGCAGATCCCTGGTTAACTTAACATCGGTAATATACTCACCCCATTCAGCTTGAGGTAAAGTATTCAAGAATTTGGTGTTAACCTGGAATGGAGCAATCACCAGATTGTATACATTCAGATCATTCATGACTGTGGTGAATCTGAAGTAATAATCGTGAAGCGTTTCCCCTGGGTTGTAAATGAATCTGTCAAATAGGTCATACAACTGACATTCCCTTTCCTATTTGGTGAGAGACGTGCCTTGTAGCAACACCTTAAGACGTTCCCATAAATCCTTTGCCACCGTATACTGACTTACCATCCTATAGATGTCATGGGGAAGAGCTTGGAGAATTGTTTGAAGAGCTTTCTCGTCTGCATCAGCAACAAGTTGTTGAGCTGGTGTAAGTTCTTCAAATTCTCTTGGTCGAGACACATTGTTAGCCACGATGGTACCATAGTCAAGTGGACCATTTAAGATTGACTTAACCATAAGCCTCCCATAAACCGGTTTTCCCTTAAGATAAGACATCATCCGGCCTTGCCATGCTTCAAAAACTTCTTTGATGAGCATTGGCGGGCGATTATCCGTACCCGTAATGACGGAAATATCCGTAAGTGATGTCATCTGAGGCATTACTGAATTCGGATTCATTTTGTTAACTTCAAAGAGACAAAGATTATCGGTTGATCGAGCAGTGAAGTAAAGCTTGTGAATTGTGTTGAGTTTTTGTTGTAAGAAACCAAGATTAAATCCTCTAAAAAATCGTCGAAAAAACAAGCAAAATAACCCTTGATTCGGAACTTTTTGTTGATTCGGAAGTTTGATTTGGAAGATTTGGCTTGGAATTACCTTGATTCGGAACTTTTGGCTTGATCCGGAACTTCTTGATCTGGAACTTCTTGGTTCGGAACTTTTGGCTTGATCCGGAACTTCTTGGTTCGGAAGTTCTTGGTTCGGAACTTTTGGCTTGATCCGGAACTTCTTGGTTCGGAATTTCTTGGTTCGGAACTTCTTGATCCGGAACTTCTTGGTTCGGAACTTTTTGGCTTGATCCGGAACTTCTTGGTTCGGAAGTTCTTGGTTCGGAACTTTCCTTGGTTCGGAACTTTCCTTGGTTCGGAACTTTCTTGATCCGGAACTTTCTTGATCCGGAACTTTCTCGATCCGGAACTTTTTCGTTCGGAACTTCCTGGTTCGGAACTTTTGGTTGATCCGGAACTTGTTGGTTCGGAACTTTTGCTGGGTAATCAGAAGTTTTATAACGATGAACAGTCGACCACTAATATGAAGATTAAACCCATATTTTGACCAAATAACCCAAAAAGTTTTGTGATTTCTACAATAATAAGTAAAAACTAATACTTATCCACTAATCCCAACCACAAAAACACCAAAAACACCAAGAATCAAGATGAATCTTTTTAAAGAACACTAATACAATCAAAAACTAAAAAACCACACAAATCACTACCTTAAATCACCCCATAGCTCTTGATACTAAATGTAGAATATTGATAACCTATGAATCTATGAAGGGGGTTGATGATTTCTAGAGAAAGAAAGTTAGAGAGAGAAAGTGAGAGAAACTATGTGTTATTTCATTAAGTGGAAACTAGAAAATGACAACAACCAACCCCTTTCCATGGTGGAAAGGGGTATTTATACTTCCAAGCTACATGGGCTTGGGCCGGTCCATGACAAGCCCATGGACCGGTTCTTACTTAACTTAATAAGCAACTAACAACTATTTGTTAACTACGAGCTATTACAACATAAATAATATTGTGGAGTGACCGATACTTCTAATATACGTAAAACGTATTTCTAACATGTCACAAAATCCAGTTAATCCACAAATCCAAACACTCCCTTATATATTCTTTTTCAACTTTTTTCAAACAAAATCAGCACAAACCTTTACCAAACTCGAATAAAGAACTTAAATCATGCATATAACATCTAGAGTAAGCAAACACAAGCATTTAAACAACTCCTTAACAGCTTAACATGAAAAATCACATAAAGCATAAAAAATCAGAAAAAATGAGAATTGAAAATAGACAACAAGGACTACCTTGTTGGGCTTACTTCCAAGCCCAACAGTGGCTGATAAGCCACCTCCAATACACTCGGGTGTATGCAGACCCTTTAACAAATCAACTCATTTAATCCTGCTAAGAAGAAAATAAAAGAACAAGCCAAATATCTATAATCTGTTTTCTTTCTTTCTTTCTTAAAATCTTTTCCACAACTTTTCCAATGTTTAAAACCACTTAACAACACTGATTAATCTAAATGAACAAAACTTTGAAACAAATTCTTACCAAGAAATTTCCAATTTTTAGAAACCTTCTTGAAAACTTTTTTTTTTGAAAATTTTAAAAACACAAACTTGAAGAAAAGTGAATTCAGGAAAAACAAACTTTAAAACATGGAATACTGGAAATTAAAATGGTCCTCAGTCATATGTAGGATAAACAATTTTTCATTAATTCATAAAGGAAAAAATTTACATAAAAACTGGAACAAGTCAAATGGGATACAAGACATCCCATTTATACTATGCTAGAGACTATTCTAGAATGTAAATAAAATATTACAAATAAAAGAGAAACCCTAAACCCTAATTCGTGCTTTTCCAGTCTTGCCCCTTGTTGATTCTTGGTCAATCTTCATCATGTGATCGTCCTTGGTGTTGCCAGTTGGATTGGTGCATCTTGGACGTTTATTTTGAGTGGGGAATACGTTCTTCATCTCAAACATTGATCCTGTCCCCTTTTGGGACTTTGGGTGAAAGAGATGGGGCAGGGGAGTGCTTGGGTGAGGACCACAGCCCACGTGGCGTGTTTCTGGGTGTGGGGATGGGTTTAAAAAGTGGTTAATTACTGATTTGGAGGGGCTTAGAATAAACCCCTTTGTTATGAAGGAGATTAGTGATTAGGGTTTGTTCTTAAGTGTGTGTTGAGTGTGTGTGTTTTAATCAGGTTTGGGGTGATTAGATTTTTAAAAACGAGTTTCCCCCACTTTTAATAATTAAATGTGTTTAATTAAAGTGAGTGGGTTCAAAAAGGTTTTGTGATAGGGTTAAAGAGTTGTGGACTGGTTCGTTTAAATAAAATGGACTGGTGGGGGTGATGTGTCAAATTTTGGTTGGGTGGTGGATTTTGATTGTCTGGCAGAAACACCCCCTGAACTCCTTCCTTCCTGTCTCTTTGATTCAATCAGCTCAAAACACAACTCCCTTTGTAAATAACTTTGTTGATTTGTCATTTTTGGCACAATCTTTTTATAATCTTGAAACAAGGACTAAACATGCAATTTCTTTATATTCCAAGGACTGATTTTGACATGTTTTCAAACTTCAAGGCTTTGACTTGTTGGTTGACTTCTTGGAGGACCATATTTGACAATTTAGATTTGTTGAGGGACTAAATTTGCCAATTCTTCAAAGTTAAGGGTCCTTTTTGTAATTTTGACAAACTTTAGGGACCAAACTTGTAATTATGAATATACAAGGGTATAAAGTATCAATTCTTCAAATTTGGAGGACCAATCTTCAATATTCTTCAAATATTCAAGGGTTTTCTTTGGAAAATTCTTCATTAGGGCTTGGTTCATCGTACGGCTTCGTTTCCCGTGTTCGTTTTTGCATGATTCTTGTGATCTTTTGTCATTTTCTCAATATCCGTACCTAAAATACACAAGCAACAAACACAAGCATATATTTGGGTATTTTGATGATATTTAATGCATTTTAAGCCAAAAAAGAACGATGAGACCATGTATAAAAGCAGTCTCATCACTCCCCCATACTAAACCATTGCCGTGCCCTCACGCAATGCTAGAATAAAGTATCGTAGCATCTCCAAAATTCATTTTATTCACTTTATTGAAATGATAAACTAGCTACACTACTACTATTAGTACTACTTGTGTTATAGACATAATGTATGATTTTCATCGCAAAATGGGACGTTTAGGTTCATAGAATAAGAACACGTGAATGCTTCGTTAGAAATAATTTCATCGTCCTCGATTTTCACTTCAATTCCATGCCAAGCGTGCAACGAGATCATTGTCATTATAAGTTAGTAATGCTAACACTACTCATATGCCCTAATCACGTACTTATTCTCCCATTATTCCTAAGTTGTATCTCTTATATTTTATGATGTCTTGAATGTTTCACGAGGATACATTGTTTGACTTATGCGATAATAGAGATTTAGGTCTAAAAATAGAGTCCTAACGGTGTAACTAAGACCATCAAATCAATAACCCCTCCTAATAGACAATGATGTTAAAAAATTAAGTTGACAAGAAGAATCGATAAACACGGTTTTATAACGGTTTTGAACATGAGACTTATTACCAAGACTTTTATACGCCCCCTAACGGAAGGGCCTTATTATCTTTGGTTTACCTCCATCTTTTATTCAACTTCGCCATGAAGCTTTTATTATGACTTCGGTCTTGCCTTGCCTTTTATTATCCGCCTCATCGGTGGTTTTATTAGCCAAAGACGTATATCCTCACGCTAAGGCGAATTTTGGATCTTTAAAGCTTCGAAGATTAAGGCTTGATTCACTTTCAATTTTTGCATAGATTTTAGGCCTTGTGGGGCTTCAAATTGTTTACTAGATTTAGGTGAGCACTTGAAATCTTATTATTAGGTGAAGCTTTTGATTATTCGGGTGCCAATACTTCAAAACCGTGACGCTGGCGATACCTTAATGTCTTCCCAATTTAATTACACGGAAGCTACTAGAAAAGACTAGAAACCCAACAATCCTAACTAAACCGCTAAGTCAATATTTATTAAGCAAAAAATATTTACATGCGAAGGGAGAATAAGCAAACAATGAGAACACATGAGTTTTTGAAAGAATACGAGTACTCTACGTTTAGCATAGTAACTTATAATTAACTCTATCATTTCTCGTCCTCATTTAAGAGACTTAGCCTAATGTGTAGTTAAGGAATCAAAGCTAAGTGCTCAACACGCACGGTCGAGTCAAAAATTACTCTTATTCTCGCCATCGGAAAATCTACATTCGTGTCTTCAAATACTTATAAAACATGAGAAAAATTTAAAATTTGGCCATTTTTAGCCTTATTTTGCAACAAAACGATAAACAAAAAGATAAACTTTGGAAAGCGTGAAGGTTTGGCAAGGCAAGTATCTATTTACCCCCCCCCCCATACTAAAGTTAAACATTGTCCTCAATGTTTCGAGTCTAGGGGTGCAAACACCCCCATACTAGAGACGTAGTCGAATGCCTAATCTAGCATGGAAAGGGTGTAACCATTAAATTAATAGCCGTTTATGAAGTGTGCTAAAAACCTAAGGTTAGAACATCAAAAGGATATATCATGGATATTGAGAAATGTCTCCAAAGCAAACGATCGAGTGCTCCCATAAAACGAACACGAGAGGCTCCAATCGTGAAGATCATGATCTAAAAACCACAATTCACAAACAACCACGGAACAAAGGTTGGAAGGGCACAAATCCCCACACGTAAGCTACATTAGACTAAGAAAGCGATAATATGTACATAGGATAAGCATGGGACTCCCCCACGAGGCACCTCGTTTTTGATTACCGAGTCATGAGCTCGACTCGATCCCCTCAATACTAATTATCATTGGGGAAGGTAACTTGGTCGAGGTAGTTCAAGGATGGAACTTCCCCGCCAAAGTAGTGCTTCAACCTATGTCCATTCACCTTGAAGTTAGGACCATCATCTTGAGCTAGCTCGATGGTCCCATACGGAAATACTTGAGTCACGGTGAATGGACCGGACCAACGGGATTTCAATTTACCGGAAAATATTTTCAATCTTGAATTAAAAAGCAAAACTTGATCCCCAATGTTAAAAACCCGGTTTTTAATTTTTGAATCATGCAACTTTTTAGTTTTCTCTTTATAAATCAATGAATTTTCATAAGCAATATCCCTTAATTCATCCAATTCATTTAATTGCATTTTCCGGTGTTTTCCCGCGGTCTCCATATCATCATTACAATGCTTTAGGGCCCAATAAGCCTTGTGTTCTAACTCGATAGGCAAATGACAATTCTTTCCATACACAAGCTTATAGGGAGTGCACCCAATGGGCGTCTTATGAGCGGTCCTAAAGGCCCATAAAGCATCGTCTAACTTATCCGACCAAGATTGTCGGTTTTCCCCTACGGATCTCTCCAAGATCCTCTTCAATGCTCGGTTTGAAACCTCGACTTGCCCACTCGTTTGTGGGTGATAAGCCGTAGAAAGACGATGTGTAACCCCATATTTCCTTAGAACCCTTTCGAATTGGTCATTACAAAAATGGGTTCCACGATCGCTTATGATCGCACGAGGGGTTCCAAACCGAGCAAACAAACTTTTCAAGAACTTAACTACCACACGAGCATCATTAGTGGGCAAGGCCTTCGCCTCCACCCACTTAGAAAGGTAGTCAACCGCAACGAGAATGTACTTATTACCACGAGATGATGGGAACGGCCCCATAAAGTCTATGCCCCAAACGTCAAAGATCTCACATACTTGAATGATATTTTGTGGCATTTCATCTTTTTGTGAGGCTTTTCCTTGTCGTTGGCATGAATCACAAGACTTCACAAGATCTTGTGCATCTCGGTAAATAGTAGGCCAAAAGAAGCCGGCATCAAACACCTTTTTAGCCGTGAGATTAGCACCGTGGTGACCACCCGTGGGTCCCTCATGGCAAGCTCTAAGGATGTTAGAAGCTTCGGTGCCAAATACACAACGGCGGATGATTTGATCCGCACAAGTTCGAAACAAGTAAGGGTCGTTCCAAAAATAGAACTTGACATCACGAAAGAATTTTCGTTTTTCTTGAGTTGTCATACCCTTAATGATGAAGTTACCCGCATGGTAATTTGCAAAATCCGCAAACCATGGGGTAGAAGAATCAAGCTTAGAATTCACTACACCAAGTGTCTCGAGCGGAAATGTTTCGGTGATTTCCTTGGGCTCGTAAACACTTTGGTGAGGATCTTCTAAACGAGAGAGATAATCGGCCGCTAGATTCTCGGCTCCTTTTTTGTCAACGATTTTGTGATCAAATTCTTGAAGGAGGAGAATCCAACGAAGTAATCTCGGCTTTGCATCTTGCTTTGCCATGAGATACTTGATAGCCGAATGGTCCGTATACACTATGCATTTTGTCAAGACGAGATAAGGTCGGAATTTCTCAAATGCATACACCACGGCAAGGAACTCCTTTTCCGTTGTAGTGTATTTAAGTTGAGCCTCGGTCATCGTCTTGCTAGCATAGTGAATAGGCAAGAAGTGCTTATCATGACGTTGCCCCAAAACGGCCCCAATAGCGTAATCACTTGCATCACACATAAGTTCAAAGGGGAGGTTCCAATTTGGAGCAACAAGAATGGGAGCTTCGGTAAGTTTCCTCTTAAGGATCTCAAAGGCTCGTACACAATCTTCGTCAAAGACAAAACGTGCTTCTTTTTCAAGAAGATGTGTAATGGGTCGAGAAATCTTCGAGAAATCCTTGATGAATCGTCGATAAAAGCCCGCGTGGCCTAGGAAACTCCTAACTCCCTTAACGGTTTTGGGATGAGGTAATTTGGCGATGACGTCTACCTTAGCTTGATCTACCTCAATCCCCGCTTTCGAGACCTTGTGCCCTAAGACAATTCCACTCTTAACCATAAAATGACACTTTTCCCAATTGAGCACAAGGTTGGTCTCCTCACAACGTTTTAACATTCTCTCAAGGTTCGACAAACACGAAGTAAAGGAATCACCAAACACGGAAAAGTCATCCATGAAGACTTCCATCGTCTTCTCGATCATATCATGAAAAATAGCCATCATGCATCATTGAAAAGTTCCTGGTGCATTGCAAAGTCCGAATGGCATTCTACGATAGGCAAACGTTCCATATGGACACGTAAACGTAGTTTTTTCTTGATCACGAGGATCGATGGGAATTTGGAAGTAACCGGAAAAACCATCTAAAAAGCAATAGAAATCGTTTCCCGCAAGACGCTCCAACATTTGGTCCATGAAGGGCAAGGGAAAATGGTCTTTTCGAGTGGCTTCATTTAACTTTCGATAGTCAATGCACACTCTCCATCCGGTCACGAGTCTAGTGGGAATCAACTCGTTGGCATCGTTTGGCACAACGGTCATCCCTCCCTTTTTAGGGACACAATGAATAGGACTCACCCAAGGGCTATCGGAAATAGGGTAAATCATTCCCGCGTCAAGGAGTTTAAGGACCTCCTTTTTGATGACGTCGTAAATTTTGGGGTTCACCCTCCTTTGACTTTGGATTGTTGGCTTGAAATCCTCCTCCATTAATATTTTGTGTGTACAAAATTTGGGATCGATTCCCTTAATGTCGGATAACTTCCACGCAATCGCCCCTTTGTGATCCTTTAGAACATCGACAAGTGCGGTTTTTTCATCATTCGAAAGTTCCTTCGCAATAATAACCGGCAACTTGTCGTCCTCCTCCAAATAGACATATTCGAGGTGAGGAGTTAAATCTTTCAACTCGAGAATAGGTGGTTCCTCAAGTGAAGATTTAGGCTCGATACTCATAACCTCCTCGGGTGGAGGAAATGGGAAATCGTTGAGAAAATCCTTGATAATCGAGAAGTCCTCATCGTTGTCGAGGTCTTCGTCACAAGTACGTGGAACATCGAATTCTTCCAACGTAAAACCACCACCTTCGAAAGGAGTGAAGGTTGGTGTCGAATTATCAAGAATTAGATCTAACATAGTGGGATTGCCACTAGTTTCTTCATCACCAAACCCTAAAACTTCTTGTGAAAATTCCTCGCAAACCACGTCGATCATATCAACGAGGTTTATGGTAGCAACGGAATAAACATGAGAAAGTTGAGAATTTTGAG
Source organism: Glebionis coronaria (assembly GCA_025667525.1). Taxonomy (NCBI): domain Eukaryota; kingdom Viridiplantae; phylum Streptophyta; class Magnoliopsida; order Asterales; family Asteraceae; genus Glebionis; species Glebionis coronaria. Next base: position 184,130 of record JANFOE010000687.1, read on the forward strand.
TTGCGTTTATAACAAGTTCCTCGTCGTTGAAACGTAAGGTGATCTTTCTAGCATGCACATCAATTAAAGCCATAGACGTATCTAAAAACGAACGACCTAAAATAAGAGGAACTTGAGGATCCGTGGGGATGTCAACAACAATAAAGTCTACGGGATAGTAGAACTTCCCCACTTTCACAAAAACGTCTTCCGCCAAACCACATGCAAGAATCGTGGAATGGTCGGCCAACTCAATAGACATTCGTGAAGGAGTAAGATTAGGAAGATTGAGCGACTTGTAGATTGCAAGTGGCATCAAGTTAATGCTAGCACCAAGATCGGCCAAGGCATAGCATTCTTCCATATCTTGAATTGCACAAGGGATCAAAAATTTACCGGGATCACCGACTTTTTGAGGTATGCGATTAAGATAAACCGACGAACAACTAGACATTTGGTGTAATTTCTCCTTGTTGTTCAACATACTCTTAAAGTTAGCGGCAAATCGAGGCATCATGACCAAAGCATCGGCGAAACTCACATTAAAGTGCAAATCATGAAACATTTTCATAAAAAGCTCAAATTGGTAGTTGTCGCGCTCTTGTCGTTTCTCCTTCCTAAGTCTCGATGGGTAAGGCAAGGGTGGTGTGGGTTGGGGCATAGGCATAGCCTTTGGAATCTCGGGTTCCAAAATGGGTGATGGGTCAACCGTAGGTGTGGCATGAGCGGTACTTTGTGGGATTGTAATATGCTCCTTTTCGACCACCACCTCGGGTTCTTCCTCAATTTCCTCCACCGTTGGAGTAATTGGTTGAGGATTCGGTTCTTTAAGTGCCTTACCACTACGTGTGGTAATCATTTTCATCTCTCCCTTCGGGTTTGAAACGGTGTTACTAGGCAAACTACCCGAAGTAGAGGCTTTGTTCCCCATGACGGCTTCTAAAATGGCATTAAGCTTAGCATAAAAATTATTAAACTTCACATCTTGGCTAGCGGCTTTTTGGTCAATCCTTTGTTCAAGCCTAGCATGACTTTGCTCTGTCTTGTTGTTTTGACCTCGAATTTGGTTAGCAAAATCATTTTTCAATTCATTTCTCATGGCTAGATTTTCCTTAATAAAATTAGCTAACTCCTTTGAGTTCTTAGCCGTGTCCCTAGCTTGAGTAGCCATTTGCTCTTGAATGTTTTCCAAAATCTTATCATTTGAAGTAGCGTAATTCAAAAAGTCCAATGGAAGTTCTTTATTATTTTGAAGACCTTGACTCGTGTTTTGAAAATTACGGTTTTGATTTTGATTTTGCAATTGGCTACTACTACTCCCTTGATTCCCATAGTTGTTATTACCCTTATAATTGTTCCTTTGATTGCTTTGGTAACCAACTTGATTGTTTCGATAATTGTTAGCATTTTGATTTGGTGAAAAACCCGGTAGAGTCAATTGATTAGTGCGAGGAACTTGACCGTTTTGGTTATAAGTTCCCGCGGCCGCGAAGGCACTCGAAGTGTTACCACCGTTGGTAATGCACTCGGAATAATCGTGAGCTCCACCACAATACATACAAGAAACCTCAACCGCTTTAATCGTAGCGGGAGCGGGTTGTTCACCAACTTTAAACTCAACTAACAAGCCTTTCACTATATCAAAAATTTTATTCTCCAAATTAGCCTCGACTTGGCAAGCATCAACGGTGTGTGACAAACTAGGTGAAGATGAAGACGAAGCCTTACGAACACTCGATGTGCTACGAGGACTATACACCTTAGACCTATTCTCAATGATTAACAATGCTTCCTCGACCGTTTTACACAAGAAATTACCACCCGCGGCGGCATTAAGATAATCACGCTCATGATCGTTCAAGCCATTGTAAAACGTGTCTATTTGATGCAAGTCGGAAAAACCATGATGAGGACATTCGTGCAACATTTCCTTAAACCTATTCCAAGCCGTTGAAAAACTCTCATTATACTCTTGCGAAAACTTTGAAATCTCGTTTTTCAAGTGCGTAGTCTTAGAGGGCGGAAAAAATTGGTTCACGAATTTTGAAACGAGATCCTTCCAGGTCAATATAGAATTGGGTGGCACTTTCTCTAACCAAATTTTTGCGGGCCCCGCTAAGGAATACAGAAAAAGCATCATCTTAATCGAGTCGTTTGAAACATCCTTAAACTTGCACGTGGCGGTGAGACGATTAAATTGGCGAATGTGGTTATGAGGGTTGTCCTTTTCGTCCCCTCGAAACTTGTTGTTTTGAATCATGGACAACAAACCCGTCTTAACCTCAAAATTCTCCGCAAGGATAGCGGGAATCACAATCGCTTCTCCATAACCCTCGGTGGGTGCTTGAAGCAACTCCATCATAGTTCGATTAGCCATGGGTGCTTCTTTCACTACAATGGGTTCGTCAATAGGAGAGTCCTCACTAGTAGGAGTGAGTGATTTGTTTCTTCGTTTACGAGCACGTCTTGCTTTAGAGCGAGTTTGCATAAACGTCACGTACAACGAGAAGGCGAGCAAAGAAGATTCTTTTTGGTGTTTTTTACTTTTTCAATTTTTTGTGGTTTTTGATTGTTTTTAACTTTTTTGGATTTTTGGAATGTATTAAGTAGACCAAAATCTACAAATCTCCTCCTTAATCAAATCTCTCGATTAAAAAGGCCTCAAGGAATGAAAACGATCACGTGAAGTGAACGCCTTCGATGACTTTAGAACGATGGTGGAACACCAAATCGTTCAAGAGGGTTTAATCAATAGAAACCAAGAAAATATATATATGATACTTAATAATACTTTGGGCGGCAAAACCCTCGATTCACTCTCAAAATCAAATACGCACAAGCAAGCGGAGGAAACGAAGCGGCGCGAAGCACTTAAGAGCCTTTTTCCTTTAGGTCGTGAAATACAACCGCCTTATACCCACCTTATAGTTTGTATTATCAAGATTAAGCTTCACGAAAGTATTTATCTATTTTTGCCTTTTTTCTTTGGTTTGAGATTCGAATACAATGATCGAGTGATGAAATCCCGAATCAAGGTTGTGATTTCTCACGTATTTGGAGTACTTGTAAATTTATTGTTCTACGTATACAATATAGTAATAATATTCACACAAAAACCGAAAAACGATAATACGTATTAATAGAGTGCTATTAATACAATTACTTTTATGGCTAATATAGAAAAACAACAATTGTTCAATCAAAACACAACACGCCTCCCCGGCAGCGGCGCCAAAATGATGTAGCTTTTTGTATACCCTTTTAGGAAAAAGGATGACAAATAGTGGTAGTATTAAGTGTCGGTTTAAGAAAACCGAGCACTAATGACCAAGCAAGTTCGTTTCCCAAGGAGGCAAGTGCGTTGTGTTAAGAGTTGATATATGATGTTTGTGATTATGAACAAGAAGAAAAGAAATTAGAAAGGAAAGAAAAGACGGTTACGATTACGAATTAAACTACGACGAAAAAGACGAACACGTAAATCCGTAAAAACTACAAAATTAAAAATTTTAACCTAAAAATTAATTATAAGCTAAAACAAGTCTAAAATAATATAAATAAGGAATAAAATCCAATAAAAATATTTTAAAACCTTTTATTAATTAAATATTCAATTTTAAATGCTAATTAAAGCCCTAAAATTAAATATAATTAATCAAAATGTCCAAAATATGATTTTATTGAACAAATAACTTACTTATATTATCTAAAAACTAAAAAGTATTTTTTTGTATTTTTAAATACTATTTTTCTATTTTTAAATTACTAAAAACTATTTTTAAACCAAAATAATTATAAAAAATAATAAAATAATGCTAAAAATAATCTACCAATTTTAAAAATCCTAAATCACTCTAATGAACAGTAGAAAAATGAAAAAGCTTGAAAAATATTAAATTTTCCACTAAATGACAAAACTAGTTTAATTAAAACCCTAATTAACTTAAATTAATTCTAAAAATTAATAAAAAGATGAACAGTAAAATCTTTTTATACCAAAAACCTTAAAATATTATTCTAAGTCTAGGAAAATTGATTAAACTGAAAAATATTACTTTTTTACACTAAATTCCAAAAACAGTATTTAAAAAGTTAATTAAAATAGCAATAAAACCTAAAAATTACTTAATGAATAGTAACTTAAAAATAAATTAAACTGAAAAATCACAATTTAAATAAGAAAAATAATGACACTAGTTTGAAACCCTAATTCCTAAAATAGTCCACAAAAGACAAAATTTTAAGATTCTGAAAGTGACATGTGATGGTTTTCTGTCTTTTAGTAGAGCAGTGGGAACACAAGTGCTAGCAGTGGGAAAGGAGTTCCCACTGCTTGTGTTAAAAAACGGGTCTGGTGGTTTGGAGCTTAGGAAAGCTCTTGTTTGTTGGAGTTAAATGGCAACAAAGGCACCCCCACACTCATGGAAGTGTGGGGAGTCAAGCTAAGCAGAAAAACACACAAGTCCAATTCAAAAATCACACACAAAGGACCAGATTGCAGTTACTGTATACAGAAACAATGGCCTGGGGTGTTTTGCTGGTCTAAATGGTAAGAATATGAATTCTAGATGCCAAATTCTTGCATACCACCCAACCCAAAACACTTACAATTGATCTAAAACCCTAGCTAGACCTAACCTCTAACATACTTCACAAACTTGGTGGCAAAAAAGTTTTCAAAACAGGCAGTAAAAGATACTTGCTGATTTTAGCAACTTTTTCCAAGTTTTATCATTCAATTTTGCTTTTAAACCTACCAAACTTATAAGCAAGCTAGCCTATGACCTATAGATATCAGAAGGATTATGTTTAAACTGAAATTAGCACCAATATTTGTCACAAAATCCAGTTAATCCACAAATCCAAACACTCCCTTATATATTCTTTTTCAACTTTTTTCAAACAAAATCAGCACAAACCTTTACCAAACTGGAATAAAGAACTTAAATCATGCATATAACATCTAGAGTAAGCAAACACAAGCATTTAAACAACTCCTTAACAGCTTAACATGAAAAATCACATAAAGCATAAAAAATCAGAAAAAATGAGAATTGAAAATAGACAACAAGGACTACCTTGTTGGGCTTACTTCCAAGCCCAACAGTGGCTGATAAGCCACCTCCAATACACTCGGGTGTATGCAGACCCTTTAACAAATCAACTCCTTTAATCCTGCTAAGAAGAAAATAAAAGAACAAGCCAAATATCTATAATCTGTTTTCTTTCTTTCTTTCTTAAAATCTTTTCCACAACTTTTCCAATGTTTAAAACCACTTAACAACACTGATTAATCTAAATGAACAAAACTTTGAAACAAATTCTTACCAAGAAATTTCCAATTTTCAGAAACCTTCTTGAAAACTTTTTTTTTTTGAAAATTTTAAAAACACAAACTTGAAGAAAAGTGAATTCAGGAAAAACAAACTTTAAAACATGGAATACTGGAAATTAAAATGGTCCTCAGTCATATGTAGGATAAACAATTTTTCATTAATTCATAAAGGAAAAATTTTACATAAAAACTGGAACAAGTCAAATGGGATACAAGACATCCCATTTATACTATGCTAGAGACTATTCTAGAATGTAAATAAAATATTACAAATAAAAGAGAAACCCTAAACCCTAATTCGTGCTTTTCCCGTCTTGCCCCTTGTTGATTCTTGGTCAATCTTCATCATGTGATCGTCCTTGGTGTTGCCAGTTGGATTGGTGCATCTTGGACGTTTATTTTGAGTGGGGAATACGTTCTTCATCTCAACCATTGATCCTGTCCCCTTTTGGGACTTTGGGTGAAAGAGACGGGGCAGGGGAGTGCTTGGGTGAGGACCACAGCCCACGTGGCGTGTTTCTGGGTGTGGGGATGGGTTTAAAAAGTGGTTAATTACTGATCTGGAGGGGCTTAGAATAAACCCCTTTGTTATGAAGGAGATTAGTGATTAGGGTTTGTTCTTAAGTGTGTGTTGAATGTGTGTGTTTTAATCAGGTTTGGGGTGATTAGATTTTTAAAAACGAGTTTCCCCCACTTTTAATAATTAAATGTGTTTAATTAAAGTGAGTGGGTTCAAAAAGGTTTTGTGATAGGGTTAAAGAGTTGTGGACTGGTTCGTTTAAATAAAATGGACTGGTGGGGGTGATGTGTCAAAATTTGGTTGGGTGGTGGATTTTGATTGTCTGGCAGAAACACCCCCTGAACTCCTTCCTTCCTGTCTCTTTGATTCAATCAGCTCAAAACACAACTCCCTTTGTAAATAACTTTGTTGATTTGTCATTTTTGGCACAATCTTTTTATAATCTTGAAACAAGGACTAAACATGTAATTTCTTCATATTCCAAGGACTGATTTTGACATGTTTTCAAACTTCAAGGCTTTGACTTGTTGGTTGACTTCTTGGAGGACCATATTTGACAATTTAGATTTGTTGAGGGACTAAATTTGCCAATTCTTCAAAGTTAAGGGTCCTTTTTGTAATTTTGACAAACTTTAGGGACCAAACTTGTAATTATGAATATACAAGGGTATAAAGTGTCAATTCTTCAAAGTTGGAGGATCAATCTTCAATATTCTTCAAATCTTCAAGGGTTTTCTTTGGAAAATTCTTCATTAGGGCTTGGTTCATCGTACGGCTTCGTTTCCCGTGTTCGTTTTTGCATGATTCTTGTGATCTTTTGTCATTTTCTCAATATCCGTACCTAAAATACACAAGCAACAAACACAAGCATATATTTGGGTATTTTGATGATATTTAATGCATTTTAAGCCAAAAAAGAACGATGAGACCATGTATAAAAGCAGTCTCATCAGATAGCTCAAATCCCATCCTGTACCATCAATTCCTTGAACTGCAACCATGGCTTTGGAATCCTGAGCTTTAACAACCTGACTTGAGGGTTTACCAGCATCAGATCTTCTAGGAGATCTGCATTCCCTCATGAAGTGCCCCATACGATGACAGTTGTAGCATTCAACTTTGGATTTATCAAATCCAGCTGTGTCTTTAGCATTGAAGGTCATCTTCTTTTTAAACCTTCTGTTCCACCTATTTGCTCTTATACTAGCAAGATCCATGTTCCACTTGATGTCCATCTCTTCCAAGTGCTCATCACTTATCTGCTCAAGGTCCTCATATGTAATCACTGAACCATTGGGCAAAGAAGCAATGTAAGCACAAACAGTATCCAAGTCCAAACCAGCAGGTTTAACTCTTGGGGAGTTACTTTTGAATGTGTCAGCGTCTGAATAGGAGACGTTGACAGGACTTGTTCCAACGCTGACATATGATGATCCAGTAACTGGATGAATGTAAGAGTCCTTCTGATTGAATTGGCCTTCACTATGAGAGAAGAAGGCCATGTTGCTGGTGGTAGACTTGCTTCCATGCTCTAAAAGAGTTTCATCCTCCAACAGCCTTAGTTTGTTGTAGATGTCATCAAACGAGGAGCTCTTGTAAGTATTATTCGCAAGAATAGATCTTGCCTCAATCTTCCATGCCTCACCAAGACTTTTAAGAAAGGTAGCATTAATATCAACATCACCAACTTGTGTCCCCATGAAGGACAACTTGCTTTTAATGTCAAGCAATCTGCTTCTCACACTACTCAGTTTCTCATTGGGTTGAGCTTTGAAGACAGCATAATCATGCATGAGTTGCTTTTTCTTTTCTTCCTTAGTGTCTGCATTGCCACCATGTGCAACTTCAAGAGCTTCCCAAAGGTCTTTAGCAGATTCATAACTTTTGTATTTATGCTGATTCTCTTGTCCCAAAGAGAGCTTCAGAATATTTAGGGTTTTCATGTCAACCCTTCTCTTTGCTATGTCCTCAGCAGACACAGCTCTACCATCATCAGGTTTTTCCCTCTTATCAGCTTCTGAACATCCAGCAACAGTTGTTCTTGCAGTAATGGCATTAAGAATCTTTTGAGCCTTATTGAATGTGTTTCCATATTCAATAACCTCCCAGAGTGTGTAGTCATAGATCCCCAGATATTGTTCAAAGTTGAACTTCCACTGATCAAAGTTGGTTGGATCAAGCATAGGAATCTTGATGTTTGGTAAAGGTGAGGAGGAGGAGTTGGTGATTTCTGGAGTTAACATGATATTGTTTAGGGTTTTTGAGAAAATTAGAGTTTTGGTGATTTCTAGGGTTCTTGTGTTCTTTAAGATCAAAAGTTTCTCAACAAGCTCTGATACCACTTGTTGATCCCAAACTTAGATCGATTAGCTTTGTGTATACAAGATTAGATCAAGTAATACACGTAGATAAACCTTTGTATATGCTTTGTGAATCTAAGTGTTATGCGGACTTTAACACTTAAATAAGAACACACAAGATATAAACAAACTTTCACTTTGATTATCAATATCAAACTTGCTTACAATGAAAGATGTTTACTAACGAAAACTTATATGAAAACTTAATTATTAAACATTAACCTAAAGGTCTTCTTTTATAGACATAAGAAGCCTTGTACAATAATCTACGTATCATCTATTCTAGGTAAAGAAAAATATAGAAAATACATTGTCGTTTCTATCCTTACTAGAAGTATTCTAGAATATAATAAACGTGTAGATTACATCTTCCATCAGTGATTGTCTTCAATGTGTCAACGCTTGACTTTAACTTGTCAACGCTTGAGCTGTCAGCGCTTGTTTTGTTCTTGTCAACGCTTGTTTTGTTCTTGTCAGCGCTCAAGTGATCTGGCCTTAATTTATTCCCAACAAGCACAAATCAACACAATAACAGATGAGATATGCAGATTAGAACAAGATTAAGCCACAAAATCAGCAAGAACACAAGTCACACACAAAATCACCAAAAATCCAAGTTTTTAACAGATTTTGGGCAGAATGGTGTGTACCTCATGGATGTACATCCACACCCACGAATTTTGATCTTATGTACTAGCAAGAACAAGTACAAGTTTCCACAATAAAGCCTGCTAAGATTCAACAAGGTTAAGAGAAAAATATCAAAACAGAAAGATGAAAAATTCTTGATTAGTGCAACCTTAGTTCCCCACACTTGATTATCCCCAAGTTATAGGCTTCACCACACCTTGATAACTCAATATCAGGATGCTATGATCAGCTTTATAGCCCAAGAATTCCAAGGTTTGAACAAGACTTAGCAAAATATCAAGAAAAGTGGAAAATGTGCAAACTTTTGCACACTCCTTTTGAAAACAGGTTTAGGATTCAAGAACTAGTAAACATCAACAACAATAAACAGATATTAAGGTTGGCACTTGAGTTTTCTTCACCAAATTCGAACACATTTCGTTAATGAATATATGATTTACAGATTTGTGAACCAAGGAAAATTCAAGAGCAAAATCTAATGTACTCAGTCCTATGCCTTATATAGGCTACAAACTACTTGCTAAGAGGCTAAAAAAACGTAAACCCTAAAGCTGTAAAGTCCCAGAAATGCCCTTGAGGTGTTTTGAACTTTGAAGATCATGTGACTGATTCTTGTTTGTTTTGGAGCTGGCAATGTGAAAAGTTGATCAAAGGGCTTCAAATAAGCTTAACTTCCAAGCTTTGTTGTGGGACGTTGGATGACTGTCCAAAATTTGGTAGTATGCACAAAGGTGTGTAGCAGGAAATCTTGTATGGGGTGTGGGGTAAAGTAGCATGTGTTTTCAATGTTGGGATGTGATTAAGGGATGCTTAATCATGAATTTGGACAATCTTAGGGTCTAATTTCAACAGGATTAAGAAAACCCAAAATTGTTCTTGAGGTGAATAGTGGAGGTTTTGATCCGGATTAGGGGTGAGTAAGTTTAAATTTTGTGTTAAGGCGCCAAGGTTAAATAATTATTTAACCAGGTTTAGTGGATGGGTGAGGTGGAGTAATGGTGAACTCTGATTGGTTGTGGGGTGTTAGTGGGGCACGTGTCAAGCCCTCATAGGTCTAGGTATCTTTGCTGTCTGCCACATTTAACCCTTTATCTTTCATTCTCTTTTCACTTGCAAATAAATAAGAACAAATTTGTTTTCCTTTGTAAGTGAAGTTTCCAACTTCACACTTTTGCCCCAAAAAGTTTTGTAAAATAATTTCAGTGGTATTTCTTGCCAATTCTTGATTCTTGAAGGACTGATTTGGTGTTTTCTTCAAGGATTATGGTCTTGATTTGTATGATTGACATTCTGGAGGACTGAAATTGCCAAATCATGATTAATGAGGGACCATTTTTGCCAAGTCTTTAAAGTCAAGGGTCCTTTTGGTAATTTTGACATTTTTAAAGGACCAAACTTGTAATTCTTGTAACTTGAGATTCTTCATGGTATGTTTGACTTTGAGAAGGACTAATATTGACATTTTAGTTTTGTTGAGGGACTAAAATTGCCAATTCTTCAAAGTGGAGGGCCCTTTTTGCAATTTTGACAAACTTTAGGGACCAATCTTGTAATTATGAAGATACAAGGGTATAAAGTGTCAATTCTTCAATATTGGAGGACCTTTCTTCATAAATCTTCAAATCTTCAAGGGTTTTCTTGGAAAATTCTTCATTAGGGCTTGGTTCATTGTGCGGCTTCGTTTCTCGTGTTCGTTTTTGCATGATTCTTGTGATCTTTTGTCATTTTCTCAATATCCGTACCTAAAATACACAAGCAACAAACACAAGTATATAATGGGGTATTTTCATGATATTTTATGCATTTAAAGCCCTTTTTGGACGATGAGACTATGTATAAAAGCAGTCTCATCAGCAAGTTAATTTTTAATATGGATCGAGATGCATTAGGTTTTGGTAAGTATATAACTCAATTTTTAATTTTTAATTGAGATTATTAGGTTTTGATTTTATGTTAGATGTAGTAGCTTATGTTAAATTGAGATGAGGCATGGGTGAAAATGATTGAGTGTGCCTTGTTGTGTTTTTGATGAACTAGAAGTATGAACAGAAGTGCAGAAAGATGTACGTTGATGTTTATATGCATATGTGGATGATGTATACAAGGTGTTTGATATAATGCCTCAATAAGACTTCATAACATTGGTATGCTAATTTTATATTTCGATGCACTAGAAATGACACTTTAATGCAGTAAGTTATTGTTGTGGTTCATAAAAATGATTTATTTTAAATGTGGCTTGTTATTCTTAACGTTATTGATTGTGTTCTCATGCTTATGCATGTGATGTGGTAGAAAATGAAATGTAATTCAGTAGAAAATAATAATGTACTAAGAAATATAAGACTTTTATTTCTTTAACATCATAGTGTTAATATTAGTACATTAGTGAATATAGGTGTAATGTAGTAGAATATAAGATTGTAATGCAGCAGAAAACAATGATTTTCTGGAAACTATTAAACTGTTATTTCTATTGCATCATAGTGTAAAAACTAGTACATTAGTAAATATATATATGTAATGCCATAGAATATGAGACTGTAATTCAGTAGCAAGTAATAACGTATTAGGAATATAAGACTGTTATTTTTATTGCATGATAGTGTAAATACTAATACATTAGTGAATATAACTATAATGCAATAGAATATATGACGGTAATGCAGTAAAAAACAATGATTTACTATAAAACAGAAGATTGTTATTAAAATTCCCTCATAGTGCTAAAACTAGTACATCAATACTTTTGTAAAAAAATAATTTAACATATAGATGATTTGTGGTATACTTAAATTCGAAACTTTAATGCACTAGGTTGTAACTTGTTGTTCTTAGAGATGATTTATGCTTATTATGTGTATTATGCACTAGAAATAAAAATGGTATGCAATAAGTTACAGTTGTTGTTCATATGGATAATTTATGGTAGAGTTTATAACTGTGATGTGGTTATATTTGAACAGTAATGCAGTAAGTTGTAACTTTTTGTTCTTATTGATAATTTAGGCTTATTAAGTGTGTTATGCACTTGAAATAAGCCTGTTATGCAGTAGGTTATTATTGTTGATCATATGGTATATTAGGCTAAATGTACTGTGATGTTTTGTTGCATATTTTGCAAGGATTCAGAACAATTGTTGATGCCTTGGAAGACAACCTACAATAGTGTTGACTATAGAGTCTTTCTCGTATAGCACATTGAAACATAGGTTGGTTGCGAGATATGTTGTGAGAATGCTAGAAGGAAGATGCGGGTCAAAAGTTACAAATGAATATCCTTCGTGCCAAATACGTGGAAAGGATATTACCCATCCGTTCTAATGAGAAACAGACATAATTACTAATAGTAGTATAAGCATACACGAAGAATCAAGAAAATAGTTTATGATTTTAACAAATACGGATCTCAAAGTGGATCAAGATTTGATTAAAAGGTTTAACGAAACACTACTAAAGACACTTGGATAGTGACCAGGATTACTAAAAATATGAAATATTTTGGATGTATTTGAGTGAATGATCAGTGATTAATGGTACTTTTACATTTTGATAATGTTTGATGCAAGCTAAGTACATTTAGTTTTAATAAGAAGTCGTTGTTATTACCTGTATTTATGGATTTTGTTTGATTGTAGTAGAATGTTGATACTGTAATGCACTAGATTGATAAGTATGATGCACTAAAAATGTTAGTGCATCACAAATTTATAAAGCTATTACATGACTGTTGAAGAACCTTGAAATGTTGTTTTATGTTTTATATCTAATATTACTGGATCACTATGTTATTGTACTAAATTACTTTACTTCATCACAATGTATAATATACAATATATTACAATGTAAAAGCTACTGTATTATAATGCATAAGATACCGCATTAATATCTAAATGCTACTACATCACAATACAGTAAGCAAAAATAACAAAATATATAATTTAATAAATGATAAGAAAAGATACACAATATATTCTAGAAACAAATGGGATAGTCTTGTATGTAGTTCGGTAAAAATCATATACGTCTCTCAAAATAAAATAAGTCTTCTAACCAATCTTTGAATATCTATACAGTTGTTTGGAGATATTTCAAGGAAAAACATAATCCATAAATCATGTTGGGAACACTTAGATGTTGTAAGACGAGTTCTTCATGGCAGTTGTACTGTTTTCTTGATTTTCTTAGATAGTTGCAAAGGCTTAGCATTCGTTTTTGTTCAAGTATTTCTGAGGAAACTCCTTAATGGTCATTTTTAACACGTAAAAGATGTGCCGCCAGAGATGACCATATGTCTCATAGTGCTTACTCCTCCATTCAACTTCCATTGTAGATTTATAGAAATCAACCTGCAATATGTTTTTAAGAAATCATCCAACATGATGGTATAAAACCTACTACATGACAATGTATAATCTAATGCATGAGATTACTAAACCTACTACATGACAATTCAAAATCTAATGCATGACACTACAAAACCTACTACATTAAGCGTTAAAAGCCACATAGAAACTCTGAAAACTCAAGATGATAATCTTAGTGCATCACATTCATTGTTCTATATCCGCTACATCAACCCTATTAAAAAATGTTATACATTAAAATACATTATATAAAACATTTTGTAATGGATTATCAAAGTATAATGTTACTACATCACAATACTATAAAGTTCAATATTATTTCTACAACATCAAAATATCTCTACTGCATCAATCTTATATAAATCCAAACTTATAATTTTAATGCATCATTGTTTTAAATATACTGCATCATAGTAAAAGAACAATTGAAATTAATATTGTAAGAACCATATAACTTAATACTGATCATCATTTTATCTCTACGCATTACAATTATAAAATATCATATAAAATTTTTATCAAACACTTGGTGTGCAAGTTTTATATACACGCTTTTCATATTGTTTTTCTTTAAAACAACCAAATGGATGTGTAACTGTATTACGATGCAGTTGATGTTAAGATTTGACGCAGTATGTTATAATTTGTAGCAAATAGTTTTGTCCAACTGCATGATGGTACACAATTGAAAGTTGATGTAATAAAATATAAAATAAAATGTAGTAGAATATAAACTACGTTATAGTAACATTAAACTACAATGCAGTAGAATATAACCTACAATGCATTAACATGTAAACTACAATGTAGTCGACTATAAATTATAGTGAATTACAAACTACATTTAACTTAAATCACTATTAAGTACACCAGCGACATATTACTAATAATCCTTTGTATGGTGCATTGTCTAGCACATCACAATCTTATCTCTACTCCATCATAATGAAAGAACTACTGAGCTTAATACTGTAACAAAATACCACATCACGATTTTATATCTAACGCATTATAGTTATAAAATATCATATAGGAATTTTATCAAATACTTGGTGTGCAAGTTTTATGTACATGTATTTCATCTTGTTTTTTAACGTGTTGAATGAATATTTAGAATCTAACATCATATTAACTACATCATAGTTACAAACATAATTTACCACATCTACTATATCATATTATAATAGATACAACATCAAAACATATTAAAATTCATAACACAAAACGATAAACATAAAAAGAACTACAAAATTTGAATAAACTACTCACAATAAGGCAAAGATGATGAACTAGACTCGTTATTTGTTGATGATTTAATAGACATATTGTGAAATATCAATGAGATAAGCTGTTAGTGGCGGAGAAAATGGTGAAAAGGATAAGGAAGGTGGTGGTTAACAATGGGGAAGATAGAAAGGTGGTGGTTAATAGTGGTGGTTAATGATTGTGCTTCACGGTGGTAGTTATCGAGAGGTTAGGGAAGAACTGTGTGAAAAAAATTCAGAGAATGAATTAAGTGTGTGTAAAAATACGCATTATATAGAGTTATAATTAATTTACAGATATACCCCTGAACTTTGGTATAAAAAGACAAAAAGACCCCTGTAGTTATTAGAAAAAAAGGTGGGGGCCAAGTGGACACGTGGCGGCTTGTGGTTTCACCTTACCCTTTTTATTATAAAATCTTTTTTATTTTACCCTAACTCTCTCTCTCTCTCTCTCTCTATATATATATATATATATATATATATATATATATATATATATATATATATATATATATATATATATATATATATATATATATATATATATATATATATATATATATATATAGAATTTAGTTAAAATGGTTTAGCCCTCTAAAATTGTTAAAATAAAACGTATTATGAACCTTTAGATCTTCTAGTTGGTTTAAGATGATAGCTATTTATTTAAAAGAAAACAAAAATTTAATTAAATTTTTTTTTATCTAATTAAGGGTATTTTCGTACTTTGATTCTCAGTAACCCACCACTACCTTCAATTACGTTACGTTTTTTTCTTTCCATCTATTCGAATCTCCGTTTCTTTCTTCAGATCCATCTAAACAATCCGATCCACCCCTCTAAACTTTTCTGGTGGGTTTTATGCATTCATATTTCGTGAGCTTAATAGTTTTTGGTGAAACTTATCGGCCCCCAAATCGTCACTCTTTGTTTGATCCTTGATCATGGTTACGATTCTTCTCTTGATTGTTGTGTTTGATACCGTTGTAATTGGTGGTTAATCTAGGTGTACGATTATTTGTCACGTGTTACCACCGAAAGATTCATCAAATGATATTCAGATTGTCAACTATAGGTTCGAAACAAATTTGATGTGTATCATCTTTGTCACGTGTGATAACAATGCTTTACAACGAATGTAGACTGGATTTCAAGTGAAACCTTAACCACTTGCTTGTGTACCATCTGTTGTACCATGTTTCATATGTGAAGAAGTAGTTATATCCATCGTGGTTGACAAAGAGTTTGTGTAAGAAAAAGCTTATGATTCGCTAGGCATTTATTGTGAAAAAAGGTTGTACAACTAGAGCTTACGGTCATTTATCATTTAGGTTAGCTGGTGTACGAATTGGTGGCATGTATGAGTTGTACGTGGAGACTTTCGAGTTCACCATCTTGTACGAGTTCGTGTTGTACGAGTTGGTGGTGTGTTAGTCGGTGGTTTACAGGTCATTTATGGTTCATCTTGAGTTTACCATGGTGTACGAGCTCGTGGTGTACCAGCTCGTGGTGTAAGAGTCGATGGCGGACAAGTTGTGTGTATTGAAGCTAGAGTTCCACATGGTGTATGAGTTCTAGGTGTACTAGTCGGTGGTGTACCAGTTGTTTGACGCGAGGCTCAAGTTCACCATGGTGTACGAGTGGGTGGTGTATAAATAGGTGGTTTACACGTAAGTGATTTACGAGTCATGTGTGGCGAGCCTCAAGTGCACCATGGTGTATCAGATTTATGGCTCCTGTACAAGTTGTGGTCTTGTGGCTCATGTACGCATTGTGTATTATTAGTAGTAGTTTGTCGCTCTTGTATAGGTTATGGCTCATGTACCAGTTCTTCTTCTCATGTATGGGCTGTTGCTTATGTACGGGTTGGGCTCATGTATGAGTTGTGTATTAGTAGGAGTAGTTTGTTACTCGTGTACTGGTTGTTGGTCATGTATAGATTTATTAAGCTCGTGTTTGTTCAACTACTGTATATACAAGTTGTTTCATTTTTTGTATACGTGTATGAGTTGAATCTTAATTATAAATATTGTGTTGTATTTGTGTATCAGGAAGTAGATTACTGATGAAACATGTATCAAAAAGTCGTCAGCAAAAATATGTAAAAAGAAGTTGATTTTTATGTAAAATAATAAAATTGCTTTATAATATTAGTATAATTAAATATGAAATATTTTACTTGAGAGAAAATTTTATACGAACATGTTAAGAAGATTATAGGCTAACGTGAACTTTTTCACTTGTGTATCACACTTTTTTCAAAAGTTATAAAAGTTTAACTTTTGTATCATGGTAGTTATAAAAGGTTACATAGATTACAATAGAAAAAAGAGAAAAAACGTAAATTGTGTCATTCGATATGATACAAAATGTCACTAATGTTCACAGTTATTACACTAATGCCATCAAATTAATTTTTAGCAAATGACACCATCATCTGTTCATCCAATGGTCCATGTAACTTTTTATTTTAACAATTTTAACCTATTACACCATAATAACCTAACTCTCTCTCTCTCTCTCTCTCTCTCTCTATATATATATATATATATATATATATATAGTGTAACTTTATTTACAGAACCCATCTTAGTGACAGAACTTGCAGAACTCTTGTTTTTTAAGGCAAACATGTATGTTTGAAGGAGTACATGTATGTTTTTAGAGAATATATGTATTCACGAACCATATTCGAAGTTCTTTTTGTCAAAATTAAAAAAAAATTAAAAGAGATATCCAAAAACATACATGTTTGAGGACGTGCATGCATGTATGTGCACGCATTTAAAAACATACATTTTTGAAAGCGCGCATGCATGTATGTGCACCGATATAAAAACATACATGTTCGCTTTCATAAACATACATGTAAGCCATCAAACATACATGTTTGCCTTCAAAAACAAGAGTTCTGCAAGTTCTGTCATTAAGATGGGTTTTGTAAATAAAGTCCCCCTATATATATATATATATATATATATATATATATATATATATATATATATATATATATATATATATATATATATATATATATATATATATATATATATATATATATATATATATATATATATATATATATATATATATATATATATATATATATATATATATTTTTATATATATATATATATATATATATATATATATATATATCTCACACACACAGATCCATCACCAGCACCACCTTATACCATCGATGTCATCACCACAGTGTCACCATCAAACCTGATCTAAATCTTCATCTCCAATTCTAACAAAAAAACTAATCTTTATCCTAAACCAACCAATATCAAAGCTGTACTAGAGAAAATGGGCCTTGAACTTTTCCATTTGGATCCAGGTAATGCCAACCACCACCGACACCCTATCAAAGATACAAAACCGGATCTTGATATAAAAAAAATAAAACACAGATCCATATCATTCATTTCACAACCACCAAGTAAAAAAACAGATCCCAACTAAAACGTCATCACTATAAAAAAACACGCTTGTGTGTTTATATCCAAATCACGATCTTCAAAACCAAGATCCGGTTACTCAATAAAAAAATAATATCCCACGATTACCAGAAAACCATAACACTTTAAACATTAATCAATTCAAAAATGGATTCTCTCCTTTTTGGCCATAATGACGAGATTTATGTATTGATAAAGATTGATTAGTTTTTGGAGATGGGTATCCTTGGTGAATAAAGAGTGATGCTAGGTTACTGATGAGGAGATATGATTTGGTGGTGGCGGCGGTTATTGTTAATAAATCAGTGGTTGGTGTTGAAAGAACGTGGGTGGCTGTGAATGAAGAAAGGGGTGCTGGAACTGATTAAAAAATCAGTTGGTTAGTTCAGTATTAATATATACTGATAGAATATGGTTGTTCAGTATTATATATACTGATTGGATATAAGGTTGCCAAGGTTCGGGCATTCACGAGAACCACCTGCTGATGTTGTTTGGATCAGACCGTTCACGACACCACCATCTTGAAATCATCAAACACCCCCCCCCCCCCATTAAGCATATCTTATTTGCACGTGACAATAGATTTGGTGTGGGTTTTTTTAGGATGAGGGTAACGATTTTAACAGATCTTATTTGTAGGTTGTGGATTTATGTAGCTTAGGATCTAGTTTTGATTGAATCTGGGTTGAGATTAAAACACGTGAGAGAGAGACTGAGAGATGTGAGAGATAAGAAAGAATTTGTTTTATGAATATGATTTGGATATTTGTTATGAGATGGTGATACTTTTTTGTTATGAATTTGTTTTTGGTTTTATGGATCTGTGACGGTGGGTTTTGTTTCTGGGGTAGTGGTTTGATATAAAGATCTGGGTTTATATCTTCTTCATTCATGATGAATTTGAGAGAGAGAGAGAGAGAGTTAGATTTAAGAAAGAAAAGAAAAAAGAAATAATTGAGCTTTTATTTATTGACATCGAAAAGACAAAAATACCCCTCAAATAAGTACACTTAACTGGCAAATCTAACGTCCATCGAAGATAGGAACTATTTTGATCAAAATTGCAAACGATAGGGACGACTGGTGCACTTATTTTGAAATAGGGACGTGACTTGATTATCAGTGCAAACGATACAGACTATTCTTGAAATTTTTTCTTTTAATAATTGTAACTAAGGAAACAAATGAAACATAAACCCCTGACAATTCCATGTCTAACACGTACACATATATATGGTATAGACTATGAAACACATGCACGAATATGGTAACTTGGAAAATATTTTACTTTGACAATATTATATGCATAAACCTTTGACAATGCAAAGTTATAGGTATCTATATCTTTGATATGGAAACTTCTAACATATGAAAACTTTGACAATGCATAGTTGTATGAAACACATGCTTGAATGGGCAGGAATACATGCATGTATTTTAAAATTTAAACCATAAATATTCACTTATATAAACTACATCTTAGGGCCTCATTAATTTGCATAATAATTTTGTTGATAAAAGTGACACCGGACTGAAACAAACCCGAAACTAAATATGAAATGCATATAAAAGATGACACACACATGTAACGTGGAAAACCCCAAACGGGTAAGAACCACGAGCAAGGAAAGATACGTTTCACTATGATGTAAATAAGGAGTTACACCTTCTCTAATTACAAGGATTCTCTTGTAACTAGGAACTACTACAAACTCTCTAATAGATTCAAATGTTGGGAGAGAATACACATAAGAATATGTAAAGACAAGAAGATAATGAGATATCAAATGATGCTGTTAGATGCTCTATTATAGTATTGGTGAATCACTACAGTCTACAAGAACACACAAGGAATTTAGGCATATATCATGCCACGTTTATCTTTCCACATCCTTTCAACTTGTTTTTCCAGTTGAAATGCTTACGTCATGTTTTCTAGAAAGCAAGATATATCAATGATCTCCACTTGAAGATTCGATTGAAGCTCAATCAATCTTCACATCGTTATCCTTCCTTGCACCTTCATATTGCTTACGTTTCTTCTAGGCCGCATGAGGATCGACACCATGTAAACTTGTCACCATTGATTGCTTTCGTTAGATAATCTGCCACGTTATCATCGGTATGAATTTTACGCACATCCAGGTTTCCTTCTTGCACTTTCTTACGCACAAAGTGATATTGAACTCGTATATGCTTTGTCTTTGAATGAAATGCTAGATTCCTTGCAAGATACAAGGCAATATGGTTGTCACAAAACAGAGTAATCGTCTCTTGTTTTTGCCCAAGATCCTCCAACAATATCTTCAACCATACTGCTTCTCTGCTAGCTTGAGCCGCTGCAACATATTCTACTTTTGTTGTTGAGATGGCCACAACTGACTGTAGTTTTGAAGCCCAGCTTACAGTTCCGCCACAAAGTGTGAACACATACCTGGTGGTTGATTTGCTTCCATCAACATCACCTGCATAATCAGAATCAACATATCCTTTAACAATAAGTTCCGACTCCCCAAAACATAATGAAACATCTGAGGTTCCTTCGAGATATCTAAGGATCCTTTTCATAGCTTCCCAATGCTCTCTACCAGGTTCTACCATGTACCGACTCACTACTCCCACTGCATGTGTAATGTCTAGTCTTGTACATATCATCACGAACATTAAACTTCCCACTGCTGATGCATACGGTACTCGAGACATCTCAATCCTCTCTTCTTCACTGCTATGACTCATTTTAGAGGATAACTTAACAATAATAGAAAACGGGGTTGATATCGGCTTACAATCTTGCATGTTAAACCTTTGCAAGATTTTCTTCACATAACATTTCTGTGAAAGCCAAACTTTCCTACTAAGTCTATCTTGGTGAATTGGCATCCGTAGAATCTTGTTTGCTGGTCCCAAGTCTTTCATCTCAAATTCCCTGGCTAGTTGATCCTTTAGTTTACTCAAACGATCTTTGTTGGGGCCTGCTACCAACATGTCGTCAACATTTAACACCAAGATGATAAAATCATCATTCCCAAACCTCTTGAACTATGCACAAGGGTCTGCATGCAATCTGTTATATTCAAGGCTCCTGATGACAGAATCAAATCTCTTGTACCAACATCGTGGTGCCTGCTTTAAACCGTAAAGAGATTTGTTCAACCTGCAAACCAAGTTCTCTTTTCCTTTTTGTTTAAAACCTTCTAGTTGAAGCATATAAATTTATTCTTCAAGATTTCCATGAAGAGATGCAGTCTTCACATCTAGCTGCTCAAGATGTAAATCATACGTAGCACACATTTCCAGAACCACCGGAACAGTTGTCATTTGAACCACATGGGAAAACATTTCTTTGAAGTCGATTCCCTCTTTATGGATCATATCCTTTGACCACCAGTCTTGCACGATATATTTCCACTTGATCATCATCGTTTCTCTTAATCTTATACACCCATTTGTTTCCAGTGGGTTCCTACCTTTTGGTAGTGGAACCAATCCCACGTGTTATTCTTATGAATAGCTTCAGTTTCTTCTAGCATTGCTTCCTTCCAGAACGAAGCATCTGGATTGTTTAGTGCTTCTTGAAGAGTTGACAGCTCTCCTTCCTCCGTTAGAAGACAATATGAAACATTGCTCTCCATGAAAAAATCTGAATTCCACGTTGGACGTTTCCTTTCCCGATTAAGAGTACGACTCATTGGAACTTGAGACTCGGTTGTCTCGTTCTCCTTGTGCTGTGGTACAACTTTAGGAGAATCATTCGACTAAAATTCATTTTCTACATGTATTGATGTAAGTTCTCTTGTAGTACTATCACCTTCTTAATTTTCTTAAATTTTGTCTTCTGTAAAGACAGTTTCTCTGCTGACGACTACTTTGTGGGCAATGGGGTCCCACAAGCGATACCCCTTTACTCTATCCTCATACCCCAAGAACAAACACTTTCTAGATTTCGGATCCAACTTTGTAGTTTCTTGAGAATTGTACATCACGTACACAGGACTCCCGAATATATGAAGGTTCGAATAGTTGTCCGACTTTCCTGTCCACATCTCCATCGGTGTCTTTAACTCAACTGCAATTGAAGGCGAAAGATTTGTCACATAACACGCGGTATTAACTACTTCCGCCCATAATGACTTTCCTAAGCCTCCTGTTGCCAACATTGCTCTTGCTCTTTCTAGCAAGGTTTTGTTCATCCGCTATGCCACTCCATTCTGTTGAGGAGTGTATGCCGTTGTGAACTTCCTTTTCATTCCTTTCTTGCAAAAAGTATCAAACATATCGCCAGTGTATTTACATCCATTATCCGTCCTCAAACACTTGATCTTCTTTCTATAATTAAGTACAACCCGCACTTTTATAAACTTTGAAAACTTCAAACACATCCAACTTCTTCTTGATTGGGTACACCCAACATCTCCTGGAATGATCATCAATAAATGATAAAAAATGCTTTGCTCCTCCCAGGGACTGAACCGGTGCTTGCCATACATTAGAGTGAACTAATTCTAGAACTGAAACACTTCTAGAATTTGATGTCTTGAATTTTAGGCGATGTTGCTGCTTGAATTTCAGGCGATGGTACAAGTTTGCAGCTACCTTTGCTCCTTTCATAAGTACAAGCGCACCTTTTATGACTTTCATGATCTTGTTTTGTATTTCTATTATATAACCAAGATCATCCAATTGCCATATAGATAATAAATTCTTCTTTCCACGTATAGCACATCCTGAATAGTAAACCTTACCATCATGCATCTTCACCATAATACTTCTAATTCTAATGATCTTTAGTTCATGATCATTGCAACTATACATAGATCCGACTCCATTGACTAGTTTGTATTGATGTAACCATTCTTTTCTTGTGGTCATGTGAATAGTACGAACCGTATATGGGTTGATGGCTAGAGTGAGCATACCATATAAACGTTGGAGATTGTGCTCGAATTATGTGCGATAGTTTTGATGAGGTTGGAATGCTCACCTTTCGTGAGTTGGAAAATTCTTATAATGATAATTCGGATATGAGATGAGCTGCTTTGAGGCATCGTACAGAAGGGAGTATTGGTCGACTGCTTTATAGGTCGAAGATTAAGAACGTATGTTGATTTGACATGAGTTGGTGCAATAGATGACCAATAAGGTAGTTGGGATTAAGTTGATGTAGAAAGGAACTTTTAAAGTTTAATATTGTTGATCATGCATCGTGGAAGGTCCTACATTAGAATGTGTGGCACGTTGTGGTAGAAAGGGTAAGATGGGATTGTGAAGTATAGGTCCATGGAAAACCATGTGGGGATTGATCGTGTAACTTGTAGATTGTGATTGTCTATAGAATTGAGAATTGTGCATGACACATTCCAAGTGTAAACTTTGAAAATGGCCGACTGATACAAAGTTTTCATGTATTGTTAGATGAGATCTTAAATAATAAGACACTTTATATAGTGTAAGGAATTCTTGAGATAGTATGTAGAAACGTGATGGGTTTGGTCATGAAATGAGTTGGTCAGTTGTGAAAATTTGGAAAACTAAGGTTGGGAACTTGAGGGTTCTTTAGACCTGAGAATATGTGGTTAAGCTTTTTTATGAGTTTTGATTTATAATATTTATGAACAAGTCTGAGATCGAGGGCGGTTAAGGTTCATGGGTAGTTTGTTGAAATTTCTTTGATGTAGACTGAATTCGTGTTTGACCGTGAATATGTAATGTAAGATTTGTTTCCCCTTTTATCGTTGAGACTGAGTTCGAATTTGAGAGTAAATCTCGGGACAAGGTTTCTATTAGGAGGGGATTCTATGACAACTTGGGTTTTGACGGGTTAGTTGTCATCCGTTGACTTCTATTTATGTGTTGGATTATGTGAACATTGTGTTTTATGTGTGATATTGTGATGCTACGTGAATGGACGAAATGAGGTACATGATTCGTAAATCATGGTACGGGATGGGAATGAAATGTGGTGAATTGAGATCAGAATGAACTGCGTGAAGTTCAAGTATTTCTTTTATAAGGTTTCGAGTACGTATTTAATTACCGTGTACGTAAGATTATATGTAATCATATATGTAAACATTTAGTGGTATAGGTTAGTAGCTTCGGGTTAGTTAAGAAATTCTCCTAGATTTATTTTGGAATCGTAGATAGTAAAATTTTATAAAATAAAATTTTAGTTGACGAAAAGTTTTAAAAATAAAATATATAAAAGTAAACATTTGTTTAAAATTCTTATAAAATAGAAGGTTTTAAAATAAATGAAGAGTTTTTATAAATAAGGAAATATTTTGAGCAAACAAAATTTAGACAAAATAAAAGTATAAAAAAAAGGGACGGAGGTTTTAAAAAAAAATAGGGGACGGCTGGAAAAAAAGAAGAAAATAGGTTTTGAGGTTAGACTAGATTTATATATAGGGAGAGTAGTATTTCTTAATCAAATCAAACAAAAGAAAAGGAAAAAATATCGGGAGAAGGAGATAACCGACGGCAGGAAGAGAAAAAAAAGAGAAAAGAATTTTGGGGGTTTTGTTATTAAGGTATAAATTTTGATTTAACTTTTGTTATTATTTAACCAATCATGTTAAAATCATGTAATTAATCATGTGATATATTAGGATTTTTAATTTTATGCAATTAAAATAAATTAGACTTGAATTGAGTAATTAATAGGGAATTTATAGGGTTTAAAATTGGATTAGGTTTAATTTAGCCAGACTGTCGCTAATCTGCCAGAACAGTCGCTAAACTGTCACAGAACCGTCGTTGATGTCTGGACATATTTGGGAAAAATCGGATATAGGGTTTTAATAGTCGATCTGTCGTTGAGTCATCACTAAATTGTTACAGAACTGTTGTTAATGGCTAGGCAGATTTTGGGTAAAATCGTTTTGGTCATAACTTGCTTGTTTTAAAAGCTTTTTTGGTGATTCAAAAGCCTAAAATTATGTACTCGAAGTCTACTTTTCAAATATGCATAGTTTATGGTCATTTGGGGTCAGTATCGTGGTCGGAATCTTTGTACAAGTGTCGGAGTCGAGGCTGATTTTCGGACAGCAGGGTTCAAACTTATATTTTTGAGTGTTTGGGGTACTTAGTCTTTGAGTTAAGCCTTGGATCATTATGATGGGCTTGTTTATATGTTATATGAGTCACGTTGTAAAGGAGAAGTCATTTGAAATTAGTTAAGGTCGTCTGCTAGAGATAAACTTTTGGGTACATACTTATGGTTTTCAAGGACTAAAAGTTGGGGCTGTTTTGAGTAAATAATAAACGGTTTGAGTTATGAGCGTAATTGGTATGAGGAACACATAGAGGGTTGATATGAGGCTAAGACATGATAGATATTAGAGGTATCCATCATAGAGATTGTTACATTGATTAAGGAGTAGAGTCTTTGGATCAATGTTAATGTGTGTCTTTTCGAATGTGTTATAGATATTGTTTGATCGTGCGTTGTCTTTTGGATTGCTATCGTAAGGTGAGTTCATAGTCTCATCTTTTAATGATTCGTAAATATTTTACTTCCATTATGGGATGGAAATGATACTTGTATGTATCAAGATGTTGTGAATGGTTTTTATATCATGTGTGATGGACATATATGTGCTTATATTGTGGTGTGATGTGACTATGGTTTGAATTGTATGGTTTTTGGACATTGTCTCTTTGCAGGCAAGATTACTCGACGGGGATATGAGACAACTTCCACAATGATGTGGGAAATATCCGGATAGTTTTGGACATTGTCCATTTTGATTGGGGCAAGATACCTCTTGAAGGGGTATAGTGTGTTGTATGAATTGTGGTCATGACTGGTACTTGATTGTAGTTGCATATAGCATGATAACCGCATTTGGTCAATTACTTTCGAGACGTTTTGGTTATTGATTTTTCACAGCGGTGTGTCAAAGATTTTATGTTATTGTGGTAGTTTAAACTTATGTTCTCACCAACTTCATGTTGACAAATTTTAGTATATTTTCAGGTGAGCTTAGCGGTGATAGAATCTTTAGAGAGCGAAGGGTTAGAGAGACCATAGGATTGCATTGCAGAGTTTATGTTTATTTGTCTGTTTATGTTGTGCACTATATGAGATTGTTGTATGTTTATGGCGTTGTTATATGTTTATGACGTTGTCATAACACGCCCTTTTATTGTATGTCATCTTTTAGTTTATTCTCTATTACGATATCATTGTGTTGTGACGATGTCCATGAAGTTTCACCTCACGTTTTCGCCAAGGCGGGATGTTACAATTTTTATTGGATTGATTTTAATTTAGGTATTAAAATCTACATGTATATGACTCATTTTAAACTAATACAAGTAATTAACTAGTTTTTGAAGCCAAAAGAGTATGCATTGAAACTGATGTGAGAGTACATATTAAAGACATCATTAGCGAATGGAATATTGCGTGACAGAACGTAAACATTATAGCAAATTCTTCTAGGGGTGAGCATCGGTTCGGACCGGATCGGACCGGACAAGATCGAACCGGATCGAGGACCGAAATAGTTCGAAACTTCGGACCCCGGTCCGGTTCGGTCCTCGGTACGGTCCGGTCCTATTAGGCATAATTGACGAGATTTTGGTAAGACCGAATCGGACCGGAATTGCCCGGTCCGGGTCGGTTTTGGGTCTGCCATGCTCAACCCTAATAGTGTGTATTAAACACGAACAAAACCCATCGTCGGTTTCGGCTTTCGAATAGGTAAGTTGTAACCCAAACCCTCCATTTACAAGAAAAGTTTTTTCAACTATTTGGAAAAACAAGGATTTGTGACCTGCACTTTGTTGGGGAGTAGTTTGAACCATTTGAGTTAAACACTAGCGAGACTCGCCCATTAATATGTAAATGGGTCAAAAATTGCCAGCAACAATGATCCCAACCAAAACGCTCTTTTCATATGAAAAGCATTACGCAGAAAACAACACTTAGTGAGTGACTTGAACATTAAACCAAATACAATCATTTACTCAGCTGAGTACTACATTAGGCCCAAAAATGTCCTAGAAAAATGCAGGGCATTAACTAATGAAGTATGCTTTTCGTATTTATAGTGATTTTGTAAAAAATGAATTATTTGAAATCTTTTATATAATAAAAGAATTAGATATTTTAAGAATTTTGGTCAAAAATGAAGGTTATAAAAAAATAATTAGACCATAGCTTGATATAAGCAAAATAGAGCTATATGATTGGTGAAAAAAATCAAAATCGTATTCAATTTAATCAAAATAAAAAAATTTGGTGGAAAATTTGATGAAAACACACAAAGATATATGTGTTAAATTTATGTAAATAAAAACTTATAAAAAAGGTGGGGATCAATTAACACTTTAGTAATTGAATTTTAAATAAATTAGATAAACATAAGTGTAAATTTATCATTTTCCATAATTTTTAATAACTTTAGAAAATAAACAAAATAATCCTTTAAACTTTATACCCTCAATATTTTATATTTTAAAAATATAATAGGTAAAATTAAAAAATCAACAAATCACATGATTATGAATATTCAATAAATACACAAATTATTGTCTATTTATGTTTTGACACTTAACAAAGTCAAGTAATGCGATTTACGTAAATTATTATTAAATAAATATAAATATCAAAATGAATGCATGGCCTTAGACATCGGTGTAAGATGGAAATAAATAGACGAGCTTCTATATATTACAACAACAAATATTTTTCAATGTCATGATTTGTTACTTAACACACAATGTCTAAAAAGATTGCTAACATTTTAGTTAAACAAAGTTAAATCCTTTGTGCTACAAATAGTTATTCAAAATATTAGTTAATATTATCACACAATGAAAAAATAAGTAAAACTCGTGGGTCAATGAGCATCGTAACTATTTGAGTATTAAAATTTTAATATTGTTTTATATAATAATATTAAACATTACAAAATCATGAATTTATAAATCGTGTACGTGTAAGGTTAATGTAAATAGTTTGTTGATTAATAACTAAGATATAACTATTTAGAATAAAAATATCGAAAGTAAAAAGAATAAAATTCCGAAAAATAAAAATTAAAGTGCATTTATATTAATTCGTGCACAGTAAAATAACAACATAATCAAATATATAAACATTAAATGTTTTAAAAAAACATATATAATATACATAAAATTACAACAACAAAAATATTACAGAATATATCTTTTATGTTCAAGTCTTGTGCGTGAAGGAGCATTAAAACTAGTTGTAAAATAATAGCAAGTGATTACATATAATTTACTGACCTAGGCCCAAAAATGTCCTAGAAAAATGCTGGGCACTAATGAAATGAAGTATGCTTTTCGTATTTTATAGTGATTTTGTAAAAAAGAAAGGGATAATTACCCAAATAGACTTGTAATTAAATCTTTTTGCCAAGATAACCCATGTTTTTGACATTTTCCTAAAATAGACCGATGCGACTTATGCTACACTATGCAACCCATGCTACCATATGCTACCTAAGCGACTTGTGTTTTTTCCAAAAAAAGTACTATTTGTGTAAGAAACAAGTACAATTGTGTAAGGTACCTTTTTATGCGACTCAGAATATTTTATTATGCAACTTTTTAATTATATTATTTTTGTAACATATTTTTATTATATTTTAAATATTAAAAATATTATGCTACTTTAATTAAACTTATGCGACTTCTGCTTTTGGTGTAAGAATGTGTCATTGTACTCTTTAAGCGACTTGTCACTATTGTGTAAGTGTACTATTTAAGCGACTTGTACTTTTATAATTAAATATTAAAGTATTTAATTTTTATAATTTAATTTTTTTATAAAGTATTTAATTTTAACAAATAAAAAATAATGCATTAGTTAGTTGTACATTGGTAATATTTACTTGTACATTGGCTAATACCCCCCCCCCCCAATTTCATTTACCATTTCAATATACCCCGGTCCATGCAGATCTGTAACAACAAACCTATAATCCATCTCATAGTTTAAACCCACACCGCCCAATAAATCGACCACCGTAACCTCCATTAATAATTCAAACCCAGAAAATCCAACGGCAAGTTCTTGTTTTTAGATCCTTCATATTGTTAATCCGTCTTTTTCGTAGTTCGATCCAAACATGTTGTGGGCACAGCTTAGTACAAAATCAACAGTTTTCATCTCTTATTAATCTTTATTTTAGATATATTAAAATTGATTACAATAGTTGTGTTTAAAATGTGATTTATGATCTGTTTGAAGCATATATCTAAACTATGCCCACAAAGTGTTTGACAAAATGCCTCAACGAAACGTTGTTTCGTATAGCTCGCTTATGTCTGTTTTTTACCAAAATGGGTATGATTACGAGGTTTTGAAGCTCTTTAAAACGATGGGTTTTGAGGGGAATGAGTTTATATTTGCGAATGTTTTCTCGGCGTGTGGGAATGTAGGGGAGGTGGTAAGTGTCATGGGTATGTGTTGAAATGTGGTTTGGTGTTTTTTCAGTATGTGACTATAAACCCTTTTTCTAAGCTGACTAATGAGGATTTTGCAGGTGATACGCCGCCTTGGGCTTTGGGGTTTATTGGGTATTCTGATTCGTATTCCTTTCCTAAGTCTAGGAGTCAAGGAGCTATGAGGGTTACTGAGAATAATAAACGATATTGTCAGAACTATGCTACTTTGTTCATCCTGTTTTTTGCTTGCTCTTTGTAAGTTTCTTTACCTAATTTTGTTTCGGCTACTTGTTTATTTATGTGTCAATGTTTTTTAAAGGACCTAGTAGCTTGGTGGGCAGGGGCGCTCGGGGGTCTCGCTGTTTTTATAAACTACACTACGAAATGGTTCTTAGGGGGGGGGCAGATTATAAAAAAGAAAACACAAACATTTTCAAGAATTTCCACTACAATTTTTTCGCTTGGGGGTCAAATGACCCTTGTCACCCCCCCTTTGTCTCCGCCCCTCTAGGTGGGTGCTTGGTTTAGCTTATTTTTTCGGGCTTATGAGCTTACTTGATTTTGGAAACACTAGTAAGCCCATTTTTTTTCAGCTTATGAGCTTATTGCTTATGGCTTATAGAAATCCATAAGCAATACTTGATAAGCTCATAATCTAGAAAAAATTGGGCTTACTAGCCTATTCCAAAATCACAAAATCATCCTCACAAAATGAAATGCCTGCCACACTCCAGGCCCGTATCCGCTGCCACTTTCCATAGTGAAATATTTCATTTTTTTTTTGCTCTAATCACAGAACCCGACTTTCAACAAACAAAACATCACTGGAAATTGAAATAACTTCAAAGTTTAATTGTGGGATTTAGATATAGATTTAGTACTGGTTTGTATATGGATTTTTAGTGTGATTAGTGTTTGTGGATATGGATATGGGGTGTTGGTGTTCGTGGCTTTTGATTTAACCAGAATGTGGGTGGGAGTATGCCGTCACACTTGTGCTCATTCAATTAGCAAAGATGTACATTTTCAATCTAAACTTCAATTAAAACCCCATTATTTAAATTATTTAATTTGTGTATTTAACGTTAGACAGATTAGAAGTAATCGTTGGATGTCCAGATGTGCTACCTTACTTCCTCTTTATAAATGTCTAGTGGTTTTTTAATATCAGTAACTAGCTAAGGTGCAAAAGAATATTATATCATGTCAAGAAGTGCTACCTTACTCTCTATTTTTAATATCAGTAGCCAGCTACGAGGCGCAAAAGATATTATAAAATTGCTGACCTTAACAAGGCTAAACTAGTTATATATATATAGTTGCTGCAGTTCTTGTTTCACTTGTACAAATTCCATTATTATAAACTATGGCTGAAGTCATTGCTTCTACCCTCATTGAAGCTGTTTTTCAGAAGCTGGCCAACGAAGCTGTGAAGCAAGTTGGCCGAGTCCAGGGGATTCGTTCCGAGTTGAAGACCTTGGAGAAGACATTGTCCCGTATCCAAGCTCTCCTTTTCGATGCTTCTGGCAAGGAAATAAAAGAAGTTCTTGTTCAAAACTGGCTTAATGATCTCAAACATTTGGCATACGATATAGACGACATTCTAGATGATTTGGCAACCGATGCTATGCATCATGAGTTTCTCAGTAATTCAGGAGCGAGCACAAGCAAGGTACGAAAGCTCATTTCATCTTGTTACACAAATTTCTCACTATGTACTTGGACGCACCACAGGTTAGATAATATTAATCTCCAGTTACAAGATCTAGAAAAGGAAAAAGGAACACTTGGTTTGACGGTGAAGAATGGTGGATTAGAAGTTAGGAATAATAAGTCAAAAGATAAAAATAGAGTTTTAGAGACCTCTTTGGTAGATGCATCTAGTATTTTTGGTCGACAAGGTGATAAGGATGAATTGATTGACAAGCTCTTAGGCGATGATCCACGTAGCAAAAACTTTAGCATTGTGCCCATTGTTGGTATGGGTGGGGTAGGGAAAACAACTCTAGCTAAAATTTTGTATAGCGATAAGCAAGTGAATTCTCAATTTGAGCTTAAGGCATGGGTTTGTGTCTTTGATGAGTGGGATAGTTTCCAAATAAGTAAAAGTATTTATCAATCTGTGAGTGGGGAAGATAGGAAATTTGAAAATTTTAATTTGCTTCAAGAAGCTCTTGTCAATAAACTTAGGGAAAAACAGTTTTTAGTGGTTTTAGATGATGTATGGACGGAGAGCTATATGGATTGGGAAACCTTAGTGCGTCCATTTGGTGTATGTGCTCGTGGAAGTAAAGTTATCATAACAACTCGGAAGGACCAATTGCTCAGAGAGTTAGGTTGCAGTCAACTAAACCAATTGCAATGTCTCACCCATGATGATGCCGTGTCTTTATTTTGTCAACATGCCTTGGATGCAAATAACTTCGATTTGTATCCAACACTCAAAGCACATGGTGAGGACATTGTGGGAAAATGTAAAGGCTTGCCTTTGGCTTTAATAGAACTTGGAATGTTATTAAGGAGAAAAGGAACAGATGATGTAGGATGGAAGGAAATGGTGGATAGTGAGATATGGAGCTTAAAAGAGGGAGGTGGAATCATTCCAGCTCTTAAACTAAGCTACTATGAACTCTGGCCTGCATCTTTGAAGCAGTTGTTTGCATATTGCTCCTTGTTCCCCAAGGAATACTTATTTGACAAGGATGATTTGGTTCTACTATGGATGGCAGAAGGATTTTTGAACCAATCAGATCCAAGCAAATCAGCTGAAGAACGCTTAGGCCATGACTACTTCGTAAATATAATCTTGTGCTCAGGTTTAATTGCCAAACACGGGTTGATTTCAACTATATTTTTATAGCCAGGTAAAATAATATTACGTAATTTTAGTTACTTACCACTTACCAACATAGAAAAGTTAAGTGTCTTTGGGTCACTTACTTACTTTGACCCAATTCGTTTCTATTTGATGCTCACAAGAGGCTCTTTACTGTTCGAGTGTTACTTTTGGTACATTACTTTCGGTTTAAGCTCTTAGATATGAATTCCATATCTCAAAAGAAATGTGTTTTCAAGTTTCAACCCCCTTCTAATTCACTTTTCTTTAGTATTTGATATAACGTTGCTTCATATCTATTGCTTGTTATTGTATATCTACAACCTATTCCTGATTCCCTACACATAATTTCTGAGTTTATGAACCGCATGGAGCGAGCATTATCACAAAATGGTAATACCTTGAGAATATGATTTTCCCTATAAGCATAACTATTTATTGTACAGTTGTATAACATTTACTTTTGTACCTCTTTGCAGGGTACCGACCTTCTAGTTGTCCAGAAGGCGTACGAGCACCAGCTGAACTACCTACCAATGCTCGTGGCTTATTATCACCTGCAGCATTGGCAGTAGTGTATTACATGTAGGATGTTCATGGTTTGATCGAAACCAAAGCAATTGGGCCTGTTTGGCTGTTAAAATAGTTTATTAGTGTCCGGTCGCTTGAGAAATCCTTAAATTGAGCTATGTGATTCGGTTAATGTATAGACGTCATCGGTTCATGGGACTCGATATCTTCTCTTTCTTGTATATATTATTGTAGAGTGTCACTTATGTATAAAGAGTTTGTGGTACACCTATGTCTTTGGATTGGAGAATTTTCTTTCATTATAGTTGATGAGTACATCTTTTTACCAGTGCAATTAATTAATAAGGTGACATCAAACCTTGTAAATTAGTCGATCAAAAAAATCAGAAATGAAGGATACCAAGGTGCAACGATACAACATGTGTAGGCAGCGACTTACCATCACCAAACGTGACCAGTCGGCTAGAACACAACATTCTCCCAGTCAACAGTACATCTGTTTATAAAATACTTTCGACATAGTTTTATCTACATTGGTCATGGTATAGTTTTAACAATAACACGTTATCTAGCATAAATCTTCAGGGATATGAACAAAGATCAAAACCAATACGAAGAATGTGAAAGAATTTAAATAGCTTTTGTAACCTGAATGAATCTTCAACTACACCACAAACAGTCTATACGAAGTAAAGTAAAGTAAAGTTATCGGCTACAACACTTTAGGACAGTGACATTATATTGTCGACATTAATAGAATGACCAAGATGAGCTATCCTTATCAAGAAATAACGGTCATCTTATAAATCAACACAAGTTTGGCTACTAGAAAAAATAAGTACACGTTCTTTACTGCATCTAGATGTACAAAATTATTTATCACTCCATCTAAATGTACAAAATTGTGTCTTTCAAACTAATTTCACATTCTTTACTGCTTCATAAATCTCGTGGAGTTGTGCTTTAGATCACCCGAATTTGATTGCAACCGTGTAAAGTGAGAATCGTCTTTTCCATAACTTGTATTCTTAGTTAACGAGCCTTGTAAGCATACATGTAATTTCGCAGTTGTTTAACTTCCTCGGATGATTCATTCAGAAGAGCATCAACATACAGACAAAACCCTGCTCCACTGCAACAGGATTGACAGCTTGTTTAATGTAAGCTTTACAATCAAATGAACATAGGGAAGATAAGAAATTTTAGTACCTTAAGGGAAACAGACTGACCCATTCTGATATGCACCAATGTCGACCCATTACCCAATATACCAACCCGCCAATTTTCTAGCCTCCTATATGGTCATTGTGTAGTTTAAAATGGTATAAAGATGCAAATCTTCGCATGCACATAAAAAAATATGTATGGCGTTCTTACTTGAGCATATTATATAACCAGAAAACAGCTAGCAAAACACCAGAGCAGCAAGAAACCCAAAGCCATTGTCTACGAGAACTTGAGCTACGAAGCAAGCCAGCAATAGCCATTAAACACACTAGAACAGCCACCCAGTCTGTAAATCGTATGGCAGAAAGTTATTAGGCGATATAGTGGTTGCAAACTTGCAATTACTGGACACTGTTGTATCAGTCATCAAATATCTAGAATGAAGGCACATTTCAAAACTTCAAATACTATTCTTGGTCATATTCACGCCACAAGATTGATTTCAAGGTATGATAGAAGGCAGATGTAATAATCATGCCACCATATGTAATGTCACCCAAGAATCGTGAAATACTTGATGTAAATTTTATGTACTACAGATTTACGCTTATTAAAATTCTATGTTCCTGAGAGAACGCAGTTACGGCAATGGAAGGTAAAACACAACCTAATAATTTATGGCTACTAAACATGTACGTAACAACCGTGTACCTTTGTCTATTAAACGAGTATGCTTTAGCAAATATCTATGTTCCTAAAAGGCAGTAGTTTTGGCAATGGAAGGTGAAACTGATACATGATCAAGATGAATAACATAACTTATCATTCATGGCTAAATGATATAACGATAGTATTGAACCTTTGAAACGATATATAGAGAAGGAGTATACATTGAAATGGGTTCATATACATGTATTAGAATTCTAGTAAGAAGTTCAAGATTAAAGAGTATTGGAAACGGGGATCAAGTAGGAAAAAATAGCAGCTACGCCATCAAGCAATTTGAGTGAACTGACCTACAGCAATCACTGCCCACGATTCAATCTCATCCATGAAGTATGCGTGATAACGCTGTTGTAAAAAACAACATCAATGCACAATATTCATATAGAATACTTATTAGTGACAGACGAAGCAGCCTACAGAGATGGTGAGACATATTTGCGTATTAGAAATGTTTGCAGATATAACATACCAGTTCCCATGGCATTGTTGTTTGACCATAAATGGAGAACATGAGAAACGCCACGAAGCAGAAAAGCAATCCCGCAAAAACATGCTACACGAAAAACATAAAACTATATATACGAATCATAATTCAAACCAAAAGACATGTTGAAAATTCTTACTAAAATTTACCCAAATTCTATGGTTTACATTTCGAATTGGACAAACTCAGACCAACATTTTGGATCAGAATTAGTAAAAATCAAATACCAAAATCATTCATCGTCT
This sequence comes from Glebionis coronaria, assembly GCA_025667525.1. NCBI lineage: Eukaryota > Viridiplantae > Streptophyta > Magnoliopsida > Asterales > Asteraceae > Glebionis > Glebionis coronaria. Next base: position 219,493 of record JANFOE010000687.1, read on the forward strand.
TTAAGTAAATTTGGGACTACCAATACAATGGTTTTGAATTGGCATAAAAGCATGCGCGATTTAAATATAAATTAATACATGCTGATTTCAAATTAAGCAAAAAAACTTGGAGCTCAAACGGAACACTGAACTATACAATTGCTCCGATTCAATATCCGACACGAAATTAAAGATAGAATAAACCCCCCAACATAGAGTACCAGCCTCTTGTTCCTTACAAGATGTGTAAACTAACACTCATATATAGCTCTATGGGGGTTGTTAAAAACGCTTATCTAGTTTTTCTTATACAATAAATAAGCAGTTTTGAAATTTAAGTATTTAGACTGCTTATCTATCTCCATCCCAAGATAAGTGTCTATTTTCGGTCACAATGGTAAATATGAAATTTTATTGGTGCACAATGTGATTTTGGCTTATATTTTAGACGGACAAATTTGATAACACTAGTACACTAGGGGTGTTTGTTTAAGCTTATATTTGGTTTTACGAGCTTATGTGATTTTGGCTTATATTTTAGAAGCACACTTTTCCTGCCTAAATTAGAAACCTCATGGCTAATATAAGCTTATTATAATATACTAAGCATGAACATGCCCATAAGTTTCATAAAGAAAAAGGGGTAATGAATCATAACCCGAAATCACACAAGCTCATATACCAAAAATAAGCTTAAACAAACAACTGTTTCGGCTTATTTGGTTTTGGGCTTGTGTTTCATAAGCTTACTTTTTGTGGCTTACTCCCAAACTTTATATAAGTTCATTTTGTTAATGAACTTGTATATAAGCCGGAAAGTGGTATAAGCCACAAAAAGTGATCTTATGAAACATAAGCCTAAAACCAAACAACTAATAAGCTGGCTAATAAGCCGAAAGAAACACCCCGATGTGTTTGTTTGAGCTTATATAGTGGACTTATAGCTTATACTTTTTTGCGTCTTATGTTTCATAAGCTCACTTTCTGTGGCTTATATCACTTTCCGGCTTATATATGTTCATTATGTTATAATGAACTTTTATAAGCAGGAAAGTGATATAAGCCACAAAAAGCAAGCTTATGAAACATGAGCCTAAAACAAAATAATCCATAAGCCGTCTATATAAGCCGAAACAAAGGTGTTCCGATTATCTTATTTTATGGGCTTATGAGCATATTAAAATTTGGAAATCCAACTAAGCTCACATTTTTCTAGTTACAAACTGCTTATCACCTTGAGCCTGTGGTTCAAGTCCATAATCTATTAACAATAAGCTGAAAGGTTAATTGGCTTTTTCCAAATTTTAATAAGCTGAGAACCCCATAAAATAAGCTAACCAAAAACTAAAGCAATTCCAAACACTCTGAGCCTATAATTTTTTACAAGTTCATGAAAACACAATAATACCCTCCAAAAGCGAGATTGTTGAGCTTGAGATCTTTCAAGTGATCTAAGCAGCTCCTCTTGTTCTGTTAAAACATTTATGAATTAATCAATCACGAATTCCACAACAATAAAAAAAAATACTTTTCGCGTCAAATTAAATTTCCACCTTTTTGGTCAGGCTTATCACTTATGCGGTTTTCGGCTTATGTTTTATAAGCCCACCCTTTATGGCTTATCATGATACTTTTCAGCTTATTTTTTTAGAGAAATTTTATTAAACAGCATAACAGAAAGAACACACAGAATTAACTCGCTTAATTTTTGGCTTATATAAGCTTAATACGACATAATAACCCTGGGCGTTTGTTTTGGCTTATGGCTTATTTGGCTTTGGGTTTATGTTTCGTAAACCCGCTTACTTTTCGTGGCTTATTTTGAAACTATTCGGGCTTATATAAGTTTATTATAATGAACTTGTATAAGCCGAAAAGTTTCAAAACAAGCCATGAAAAGTAAGTGAGTTTACGAAACATAAGCCCAAAACAAAATAAGCCATAAAAAGTGAGCTCATGAAACATAAGCCCAAGACCAAATAAGCCATAAGCCCATTGCATAAGCCGAAACGAACACCTTATGGGTTTCTATAACTTTTCAAAACCTTTTTTCCACCTTTTTATCATAAGCTAATCCAAACACTAAACCTTAGCTTATGAGCTTATCTATTATACATTCATAAGCCATAACTTCGAAAAGGGTAGTCGCCCTCGGATTAGACGTCTCACAATTTCGATCGGAAACCCAGAAAATAGATTTCGACTATAGCCATCTAACTTTTCAAACGGTTTTTTTTGTTTATACGTTTCATCAAACAGTTAGTGTATATCAGTTGGTTAATGAATACTCAATTCATCTTTACCTTTATTGCAAATTTAAAACTCATACATGATAATGGAGATTAGTCCCATACTCATCTAATATGTATTATAGTAATAGAATCTGTAAAAACATAGCATAACTAAATAATTATATGAACTTAGATGTATAAAAAGCCTAATTAAACTAATAAAAAAACAGATGTCATACATGTATTTAATTTGATACCTGATGAAAAGATATGAAGATGAAGCAAATGTGATTTACACCGGATTGAAACTGCACATTTTCAAAGATCGATACAGATTTGGGGATATCGATATTAATTAGGCAGATTAACAATTATCAAAACTTCTTGAATGATGAATAGTGGGGTAAGGATTGGGGTAAGGATTGGAGATGAACGGTGGATGATTGTCAGATATAGCATAAATCTTTTGAGAGAAATGTGTTTGTGTTTGTGTGAGATTAATGTGTGGGTTGGGTGAAAGGTGGCAGAACACTAGTGTGCAAATACTGTTCAAATCACTGTGCAAAATACTGTGCAAAAACAAGTACAACCGAAAGTCGCATACAAATAAATTTAGTTTTAGATAATATAAAATAGTTTTTTTTAATTAAAATATAAATAAAATTGAATTTTAATTAATTAAAAAAAAGTAGCATAAAAAAGTACCTTACACATTTCTTACACAAAAAAGAGTACTTTCTTAGGATGAATAGTAATTTTATTAATTTAATATTAAAGTCGCTTAGGTAGCTTAAAGTTGCTTAGAGTAGTTTAATGTAGCATAAGGTTGAATAAGGTAGCTTGAGGTCGCTTGGTCTATATATGGAACTTTAAAGTCGCTTAGGGTATTTTGGCAAATCCACTTAAAAAGTGGTCTATTTGGGTAATTAACCTAAAAAGAAATTATTTGAAATTTACTTAGACGATAGAAGTCTAAATTAAATCTTGTAGATGTGGGCTAGATGCGTTCAGTGGGCCAGTGATGTGTATGAGTTGGGCTAGAAAAAGTTATTATATAAAGTGTGTTTCGGTAAAACTTACGTAGATCTAGCTAGGGTTCGAAGATATGGTTTTGTTTGATATTGCAGAGGAAGTACTTTTAAGGTCGAGTGTCAAAGATGTTCTTCGATGCAAAAGTGTTTGTAAGTCATGGTATTCTTTGATTTCAAGTTCTTCTTTTGTTAACCTTCATCTTAAACATAATTGCAAGAAAGAAGACAAAGATAATAAACAACTTGGAATTAGAAGAATTGCCATGACTAGAAGATATGAATATCGGGATGATCAGTATGGGTGTTGTATACCTGACGAGTGGACTGACTACTCTTACTTGTATATTGGAGGTTCTTCTAATGGCCTTGTATGCATATGCTCGGATGATGATAATCGAATTTGTTTAACCAATCCTTCGACTAGAGAGTTTCGAAAACTGCCTAAGCCACAAGTACTTCCGAAAGATTTCGAGTATCCACAATGTTACGGATTTGGTTATGATTCATCCTCAGATGATTACAAACTTGTTTTGGCGATCAACCAAGGTTCTGATGGGTCACTTGTTCAAATCTTATCTTTGAAATCAAATATTTGGAAACTTTTTGGACGTGTCACATATAGATTGGATGATGATGAGCCAGGTATCTTATTGAATGGGGCACTTCATTGGTTTTCGGATACTGCCAATGATATGAATAAAGTAGTCATTGTGTCTTTTGATTTAGCTACAGAGAAATTTAGAGAAATTTCACAACCTAATGACACTAGATATGTTTGGAGTTGGAAAAACAAACTGGGGACCATCAAAGACTACTTATGCATATTTCACAAATGCAAAGATGGTGGCCCTCGTCGCATTTGGGTTATGAAAAACTACAATGTCCAACAGTCTTGGAAACTTTTGCCTAATAATTATCAGATGAAGGATCGTGTACACTATATGATTAAGGATTCTCTTCTATCCAAGAAAATGCCGTCTTACTTTTGTTGTGAAAGTATGTTTTTGTCAATAAGAGGAAGATATATTTCGTCTCCCATCTTTGTGCAAACCCTTGTATCTCCTTATGTTAATAATCACGGGAGACCAAGTGACGCAAAGAAGAACAAGATGACTGTTGAAGCCAGGAGTTCTAAGGTTGGTTTTGCTTATTATCTTCTTATTTCAGAATCTCTTCTCTTAATACTTTTGAATTACCCTATTTCTGAAAGTTTGTATTATATGTAGAAATTGAGGTGTCGGTTCTGCTTATTATTATATACTTTAGAATTATTCTATTCCAGAAATTACCTATATATCTTATCAAACGCTCTTATTGCTGAACATAAGTACTTCTAGTCAGCATTGAACCCACACCCTCTAGGTTGTTGGGTATCTCAGATACCACTATGCTAAAGGCCTTGGATCCTAAAATTTACCTATCACACACTCTAATTAAGTTTGTACTCACTTGGTCAATAGTTGTTACAGAAGAGTCCTATTACTTCCTACAAACTACTCTATTTATTACTATAAAGAAGTGACTAGTTTGTAGTAGTAATTATTGGAATTGAGAAACTTCATTTTTTTTTTGAAAGCCAAACCGCAAACTGAACCAAATACTATATGAAGGCATAAGCACTAACCACACACTCTTGCCACCTTATATGCCGACTTTTGTGTAAATTGCACATTGGTCTCGGTTGGCTTTTGAGCTAAACCGGAAAGCCAAGAGGAGCTTGATGAAGTTTCTTAATACATTTATTGTGTTTTATTCTACAAGTTGTACAGTGTTTCCAATTGGTTATTGATTTTTTATTAATAATGTTCAAATACAATTCTAGGAAATGAGAGAGCTCGAGGAAGTTAATACTCTGAGAGATGGAGAGAAAAATGTATTTTTTGACAAATATGCACTTGAAAAGGAGAGGAAGAAGAGAAAGAAGAAAATGCTTATGTTACCCTGCAAACGGTTCAAATGTACAACTTAAGCTTATTTACTCTACAAGTTTTACCCCGTTTAGAATTTGTGTAAATTTTTTAAAAGCACTCATACAGGAAATCAGAGACATTGATTTAATTCATATAAATGAAGAGCGCATGACTCGAGAAATCTGATGATGCAGAAAGAGGGATAGGGTGGAAATAAGAAGAGACCGAGGAACAAAAACAATTAACAAGAGTTAATTTTCGAATAAGAGTCTTTGTATGATATTGTAATCAATTTGAGATTGTTTTACTGGATTGATTTTCATAGATGTTCTAAAAATTATGTCTTGGAGTCATCTTAAACTAATAATTTACTACAGTATTTGAAGTCAAAGGCGTATTTTGAACATCGAAATCATTTATGGTTTAATCTGTAAACATATTCAAACATTTGCACTTGTCCGAGATAAAGTATGCAACAAGATTTTTGTTTAGAGTGTTACATTTTTTTTATCAAAGAGTGTTACATTTTTTGTTTATAGGGGTTGATGCGGGTTTTGATGTCCAAATATTGACCCTATCCTATAAGTTATCGGGTTATCAGGTTAAAATGGGTCGGGTCAGGTTGGATCGGGTTGGGTTATCAAGTTTTTTCGAGTTGACTGGCATAACACAAACGAAATCACAGTTTGCTAAACTTGCTTATAAAGACATATTTTAGATGCACTTTTGGCAATTAGACCTGATGTTTGTGTCAAAGTAAGGAATTATGTCAAAACTAATTAATAACGAGTTAAAATGAGATATAACGAATCACGTAGTTTACTTTTTTGATGAACTGAGCATGAAATTAATCAGTGATAGCAAGATTGTCAACATGTAAAAAAAGTGCAATGGATTTAGAAAAAACATTAACATAAATACATATATGTTGTAACACATAACTTAACTTGCGGAACATCTGTGTAAGCAAAAAAATGTAATCCAAAAGCCAAATTACGTTCCTAATCCAAAAGCCAAATTAACTTTTAATCCTCAAATTAATATTAACGTATAGGTGTTTTATGGGTATTGGGTCTAAAATTGTATTAAAGTGCTAGTATTATTCATCAGGTTTGGAAATTATATGATTAACAATTCTTCTGTTTCCAAGTTGTTTATTATCCTTGTCCTCATTGTTGCGAATAAATGTAAGATGAAGATTAACAAAATAAGGACTTGAAATAGAAGCATACCATGACTTACAAACACTTTTGCATCGAACAAGATCTTTGACAGTCAACCTCAAAAGCACTTCCTCTGCAACATCTAACAAAACCATGTCTTCAAACCCTAGCTAGATGTACGTACGTAGGTTTTTACCGAAACACCTTATATCTAACATAATAATATTGTAATACCAGTGAAAGTGCCGTATGATGCTAAGTTATTGTCTCAAGAGCTGTTCAGTATGAGCATCTCTCTTAAGTTGTGGCTCACTTGTGGATGTGATATCCCGAGCCCAACGTCATTTATTTAATCCTATTTTACGAATATTTTTGAAATTTTTAAGAAATTTCATTTGATATATATTTGAAGGTTTAAGTTGAAACCGACGTTTACGGTCGTAATTTAACGTTTGACGATTTAAGAAAAACCGATAACGACTACGATACCGACGAATGCCCAAAATTTACCTTTTATTATCGATTGATCGATATTTGAGTTGTTCGAGATTTTATTTTTATTACGTGTTAAGTCGAGTCGGAACCATGTGTATATTCGTTTTGTGTGCGTTTGAACAATTTAAAAGTATTTTCGAGTGTTCGGGATGACCCCCGACTTCCGTCAAGTTTTTAAGTCGACTAATAAGTCGTTTCCGGCAAATATTGGTGTCGTTTACAAAGGAGGCCAAAAGAAAACCAAAATGACCAAACAAGTCCCCCTAACTTTACAAAAGGAAGAAAAATAAAACACACAAACAAACACACCCCAAAAATTTTGTCTCCCCCTCCCTCTTCTCTCAAAACCCACGGCCACCCCCTTCACCACCACAAACCACCATCAAAAATTTGTCTTTGAAAAATCTAATCAAAGACCCATGTTTCTAACATCATTATAGGTAAATCCCACCACAAAAATCAAACATGCTATAACATTTTTTTTTGAGATTTAATTTTTGATTAAATTTGATAAAAACTATGTTTTGATCTAATTAACCTTATGGGTTTGTGTCTAAACGTGTTTAGGAAAAATGATTTGAAATATTGAAGCTTGGAATCATCTTGGGATGGGTGTTCTTCAGCCCCAAAACCCACGGCTATATGGGGGTTTTGGTTGTTTTTGGTGTTTGATCTTAATTGATCAATTGTGAGGTTCCTTCTCTTGTTAATATTACTTAATTAATTATTTTAGTGCTTGTTCTTATTTCTTTAATTTTTGGGTTATGATAAATGATGAACATGCAAGTGAATTAGGATGTTTGGATTTGTTTGGGATGATTGTAGAGTGTTATTGGAGGTCTAGGAATAGAGGAAATGGGGCAAAATGATGTTTTTATATGGTTTTGTAAAGGGTATTTTAGGTCAGAAACTTTAAGGCTATTTTTCGTATAGTGGCTGTTGACCAAGTGTTGAGATGATAAGATATTGTTGTATAGCTTCTTTTTAGCTTCGTTTCGGTATAAGATAGAGCTTACGACTCCAAACGAGTCAAAAGTTATGAGGTTTTGAAAATCGTGTATCGGGAGATGAGAACTTTCATAATCCGAAATTATGCATAGTTTTAGGTCAAATCCCGCGGACCATAGGTATAGTTTGGTAAAAGGTCAAAGGTTGATTTTTGGTCTCAAACCTGTGTATTTGAGTCTATTATTAGACTTAGGTGTCGTAGAGGTCAATGGTACATTTTAAACGGGTCAAATGAGTTCGACTTGGTCAAAGTACAATTTCAGTCCGAAAAACGTAGTTTTGGAAAAGTGTTGAGTAACGGGTCGTAGAAGTGAAAACTTTTGTTGGGATTGAATATGTGAATTCTACAGGTCTTAAATTATTTTTGAGAATTTTCTCAAATTTTATAAAAATGGTTAAGAATAGTAAAACAGTCCGTACTTTTGGTAAGTATCGCCGAACCCGTAAAATGGATAGTAACTTTAATAACATTGATAAATGGTATAAGTCTAGTAACAACTACTTGTTTGATTTTGGCGTGAGTTTTCATAAGCATTGAGTGTGTTTGCATTTGCGTGTGTTTAGTACATTAATGTACGCGGAATATTGATTTGGTTTTCGTACTCTGACTTTTAGGTCAAGTGTTTGATTTTTCCCGGGCATCCACGTCGTCGGTGACATTTCTCGTTACGTCTTTACTAGAACCACTACTACTACGCAAGGTGAGTATATAGCCTCGCTCTTTACTTATTTCAAATGTTTTTACCCGCGAGGGGGATACATGCTATTTAAATGAAAATGAACATAAGTCATGAATGATTGTTGGTCTCGAATGTTGCCTTAGAAATTGTGTTGAGTACCTAGTTGCAAAAGGCCCTAATTTCATGAACTATTAACTATTGTCTTGCCCTTGTGTGGGTTGGAAATAGCCGCTTATACTATTTGTAGTACTACGGGGCTAACGACCCAATGCTAGCCGAGAAGCTGTACGTTGAGTAAGTTCTGCGGTAGATTATCTTGTATGAGAGATAAGGTATAATTGCAACTAATGCCTTAGTAGGGGCACTGGTTTCATCTGAATCACGCCGGTAATTATTACGCGGGTGATTGAGTTAACAGTTTAGTGTCATGAGCTTAAACACAATTGTCATATCCTTGAATAATAGATTGTATGGCCACAATGCTATTGAATGATCATGATTGGTTTTTAACACTTATGTTCAACTGATGATTTGATAAACCTATAGATTCGCTCAACCTTTGTGTTGACGATTTTAAGCATGTGTTTCAGGTAATCAAGGTTGATAGCAGTGGAGCATGCGAGGATGGAAGTTGTTGTGGCTTAGCGGTCTACTTTGTTTTTCCTCCCTTTTAGCACTTAAATACTTTATATTATGTCATGTGAACGAAAGTTGTATTTTGGGTTGAGATTCAGCGGGGACCAAAACGCAAACTCTGTTTTATATTATTTTTGGGGTTTGGAAAACAGTAGACTTTGTTGATTTAAACAATCTTTAATTTATGTTTAAACTTTTACGTCTCTTTGAGTCGTTTAATATAGCTTATGTGTGATGATTACTACGTAGCACCCAAATGTTGTAGTTCCGCTGCGCATAGCATTGGTGGGGGTGTTAAAGATTGGTAATTAGAGCCATGAGTTATAGAGAACTAGGTCATTTTGAAAAATCCTAAACTATAACTTTTGGTGTCGTAAGAAATTGTTCAAGCACACAACTATCCTGCATGGCTCCGGTAAGAATTCTTTAGCATTGCTTTATATTTTAGATGTATCCCTCAAAATTGATATGAATTCCCTAGTATTTAGTAAGTAAATACTTTGATATATATTGAGATATATTGTTTTGTACGTTGAGTACTTATCATCGTAATTTGCAAATTCCTGTAAAGATTATCGTATATGTTGCATGTAATTGGCATAACGGGCTACATTACATTACATGGAAACACCGCGTTGTAATCCTACGTGTATGTAGGAATGATTTTATGTATAAATATGTATATATTATGGTATTTAAAGGCATTGCACGTGAAGCAATGGTCCTTGAGTGATTATCGTACATGTTATAATGCGGTTTTGTTGAGAATTCGGCCTCACCGCAAATTATCAATCTTGATAATTAACTTATTGATCGAATAACCGAGTGTGAACCTCGTTTGATACTCTAGATACGTAAATAACGCTTCGTAACATATTATATATTGACTAGATTGATTTCGATTGTCGTTATCGCACCGTGATGTGTCATTTTGGACATTTTCGTTTGAAACGTAATTTACTTACGTATTACTTTATTTCCTTTATTCCTTATGGGTTTGATATGTTAGTTAGCGTAACTATAATATAGACGAAGTATAATCAATGATGCGTACATCGTAGCGGCGAATCATGTGTGTATATTATGAAACGTGGTTGAGGCGTGTTGCCATTTAATCGTTTTTATCATCCTACTTGGATTTAAATATGCGTTTTAAGGATAGACTAGCGTTGTGACAAATCGCGATAACTTGAAATTTGGTTGATTTGCGTTAATTTTGTGGTGTACGATTTTGAGACTCATCCGAGGCCGATAACAACACTTAGTTGACATACGTATTCTCGCTTCATTTATTTCATTTTGTTTTGTTGTTTCATTATTTTGAAGTTTATATTTTACATGACGAGGTCTGGCATTTGTGTGAGTTAAGTAAGCACTAAACTTTGTTGATCGAATGATTTAAACATAAAGTGCTTTACATATTAAATAAATGGCGAATGAAACTTTTGGATAAAAATGACTTATGATGTGTCTGGTAACGAGTAAAAATAAGTGTAGAGAAGAAATGGACAAGATGAAATTATTTTTCCTTCAACATTGGTTGGTATATCATAATAAGTAATTTATACTACTCGTAAAACCCTTGTTTTTATATGTTAAAATTTGATACTAAAAGATTGTGACGGACTTGTTAAGAATTTGTTTAATTTAATTTGAAAAAGGAGTTTATAATAAAATTTACGATATGACTGTCGAGTATATATAACTTGGATTTAGTATGAATTAATTTTCGGGTCAATATAGTAAACTTTTGACGTATCTTGTAATATAAAACATGAGTAGAAGATGTGGACATGTGTTTTGAAGCTAGAAACTTTGTAAAATTTGTTTTATTTTAAATATAAGGTTATGTTATGTATGCATTGGTGTAAACTAGAACGCGTTACTTGTTATAGCGAATAAACTGGGATAAAAATCGGAATATACACCTTAAGTGAGAAATTCTAACGCTTGAAATAATTTTTTTTTTAAATATTAATGGAACTTCATTGGAAATCATTTGTTTATTTAATTGTCGTTATAGAGAATCCCTATGCATAACTCGATGATGCTTGTTTAAAATCGTTTGAAAAATCTTTTGTTTTATTCCGCTGCGAGATGTGTTACTTTTAAAATCACTTGATAATGGGCTAATGATTAAAAGTTGAATTTTATATATCTTTGAATTATTGAAATAAACATCTTAATTATTTATTATTTTATTATTATCATCGAGATTCAAGTGTCGACTAAAATCAGTAAATTATCTGAGATAAAACTACGTGAAACCTCTTTATCATTTGAGTCGAAGTGCGCGAATGTGATTTAACAAACCAGTTTTAAGGAAGACTTATGTATAATAAAAAGTCAAAAGTTGATTTTAAGAGTTAATTGGACTAGTTTGAGTCATGTTGGATATGTGTATATATGTGATAATATAAGTCGTAATAATAAAAACGTAAAACTTGGAAAATTCTTACTGAATACGTTTTGGTACTTAAGATATGAACATTAACGAGATTTTGACACAAGTATGAAGATTTTCAAACCTAATGATTTTACCAGTTATAATAACCGAGTCACCGAATCAGCTAATGTTAGAAATTTTCTTGCAATTGAAATTTTTCTAGAGATAAAAACTTTGTAAAGATTGAAAGATGAAAGGTATAAATTCTTTAATGGTGTAACACAAATTAAAAATGTGTGAATGTTCGGTTTTACAATATACGAGGTAACATAATTATTATACGCAACTGGATTATACAACACACGCCTACTTGTATATTATTTAATAAAGATGTATATATAATGTTTTGAGTCACGATGGTTCGATCGTACGACATCTCTTCTTTGATTTTATGAGTCTGTATCTAAACTTGAGTCGTCATGTGACTGTTCATTTTAATATTTTCTATGATATGAAACCGTTATTTATTTTTAAAGTACTACTTCGCTATTACTTGATAATACGGGTATGTCACCCAGTGTATTCTTGTCCTGTTCATGGACGTTGTGACTTTTCTTCTTACGGTTAATGGAACCTAAAATTCTGTATTTACTTGAATGATGCTATAAATCTTCATTAAATTGGTTGTTTATTTATATCAAACAAAAGCAAGGAGACGAAGCCGCTTTATCAAATTGTAGAGGTGAAAGAACTCGATCTTTCTGGTGAAATTGTTTCTATTCGACCAAGTGATTATTCTCCTCTCTCCGTATACCCTTGATGGAATGTGTGTGTAACTCGAGACGGTGGGAATCATGCTCATTGTTCTATTTTTGACGCTTGTGTTAATATTCAATTTTTGCTCCATGTATTCGTAGATCGCAGTTGTTATCCCGAGACTTTTGTCATATGTTTGAAGCATTTTCATTTCTAATGTAGTTAATTTCAGTTGGCAATTATATTGCTTATTTACCTAGTTCGATCTCATTGCTTTTTGATTTTGTTACTTGTTGTGCTTGCAATGATCTTTAATCATGAACCACCTTACCGTTATTTTGTGAGTAGTCTATTTTGAAAATATGTATGAGTGTGTGAAATGTTTTGGTGAACCAAATGCAAAGGGTGTCGAATTTTTTTTTTAATTATTTATTTATTTTCTCATAAAAAGGCAAAGCAAAGGTATGGTTCCAAAGTGGACCAAAAATGTTTGATGTGTTTCTTAAAACGATAGTAATAATATTTTTCCATTTCAGATTCCATTTCAAATGATTTAATTATTTTGAAGATTATGTCGAAAACTTTCGTAGTCATATTTAGTATGTAATAATAATGTTTGCGTCGTCAATCGATCCTCAGTTATGCACAGCTTAGCTAACTATGCATAATTCGGGAAGAGTCCTGTTTTGTTGATTGTCGTTGCTTGGTCCTCAAGTATGCATGATCTAGCTAATTATGCATAGTTTAGGAAGGGCAATGTAGTGTCAAATTAATTGGTCATCTTTAAAACCGGTAGTGTTTTTGATAGATGTTTGGATGAGAACGTTTTTAAAATGGTGGATCCTTATGCAAGTAATCGTATTTTCTTTGATTCCTATAGAAAATTTTTGAATTTTCTTGTATTCCTTGAAATCTTTCTTTCGTTTTGCGTTGACTTAGTAAGTCACCTTGACCGAGTAATTTTGGAAAATGTTTTTATGTGTTGAATGTAACATGCGAATTTCATCGGAATCGCTAGGGTGTTGATGAAATACCAAAGGAGCTCATACCGACACTAAGAAGAAATTTTAACAAGAATAGAAGACTGCCGAAGTAGAGGAAAGCCGAGTTCGAATAACTCTGAGGGAAATGAAGAATGCTTCCCCTACATCAAATGTATCGTACTTTATTTATTTTCTTTTCTCGTTCTTTTGATATGTCAAACGACAAGCGATAAACTGTTGAAGTTTACCAACTGCGCATCGGTAGTTGGAAGACAATTCCATTGCCGTCTTCGTTTATTCAAGTGATGAATCCTCTTTGCTTGACTCAACCATCCTTGATTATCGATGGTTAAACGATAGATAGCCATAGTTGATGTTTTTGTGGTAAACCCTTTGCCTTTTATGTATTTATGTGGTAAGTGATCTTGTCGAGTGATCGTAAGTTGTGAGAACTTGAGACGACATTGTCCAGTGAAGTCCGATCATGAAGAACACGTGCCATGTAATATATTTATAACTGTGAACGGCGATGCTTATTGAGATTTTGACCACGTTTGGGACGAAAGTGAGAGGGTGATCTTGTAATATTTTCTTTTGGGTACGGAACCATGTGTGAGCACCCTGCGATGACATATGCATGTATTTCTCTTTCCTTTTGGATATGCATCCATAGCTAGCAAGCTCGTGAACCTTCTTTAACTTGCAATTTTCTTTTTGACTGGACTCATCCGAGAATCATCACAAATATCCTTATTTTATCCTGGCTGGGCTGATTAGCAAGCATGAGTTAACTCGATTGAACTGATTGACTTGGGATGGTTTGGATATTTTGCAAACATGCCGTAATGTGGTTGTATGTGTTTTATTATGGCTTTTGTGTTTGATTGGATTGTGATGTCTTCGAGAGAGTTATGTATACGTCGAATGATTACCGTATCGATGAATTCGTTTTTGACGAAATAGGTTTGTATGTACATAATATTGCGATTAAGGTGATTTTGTATGACTAGTAGTAATTACTTCGTCTTGTATATTTTGAACGTTTTCGATGGGGTTATGTGTGACCCGTGCGATTTTATTTTGTGAGTAATTGTTTTTATGAGATGATGGACAAGTGAAAGGACAATTCGAACGTTGGAAGATATGCTCCGAACGTGTGTGATTGATTTTGATAGTTGTTGAGATCGACACTTGCCGCTGGTAGTATCTTTGTACAACGACATTTACCATGGTAGCATTGAAGCTGCAGCCTTTGAGGAATTATGATGATGAAAATATAGATCGCCAGTTGGATAGAATGAAGTAGGAAAAGTCAGTTGAATGGACTTGAAATGATTCGAGAGGCTACGGAAGAGATGGTGTAAATTAAGAATCACTTGTTAACCGCGAGGAGCTATGAGAAAAGACGTGTTGATAACCGTAGGAAGAAATTGGGAATTTGAAGTGGAGACCATGGATCGAGATGTTAAGAGATTGAAGCAAGGTATAATACTCATCGTGAAGGTGTGATGGAATCCGAGACGTGAACCGAAGTCCACATCGGAATGTGAAGACCTCTTTAGGAAGTAGTACCCTCATCTTTCTAGCAGTACGAAATGCGAGTATAAGAACCGAAGAGCGCCGGGACGTCGCTCCCTTAAGGAGGGGAGGATGTAATACCAGTGAAAGTGCCGTATGATGCTAAGTTATTGTCTCAAGAGCTGTTCAGTATGAGCATCTCTCTTAAGTTGTGGCTCACTTGTGAATGTGATATCCCGAGCCCAAGGTCATTTATTTAATCCTATTTTACGAATATTTTTGAAATTTTTAAGAAATTTCATTTGTTATATATTTGACGTTTTAAGTTGAAACAGACGTTTACGGTAGTAATTTAACGTTTGACGATTTAAGAAGAACCGATAACGACTACGATACCGACGAATGCCCAAAATTTACCTTTTATTATCGATTGATCGATATTTGAGTTGTTCGAGATTTTATTTTTATTACGTGTTAAGTCGAGTCGGAACCATGTGTATATTCGTTTTGTGTGCGTTTGAACCATTTAAAAGTATTTTCGAGTGTTCGGGATGACCCCCGACTTCCGTAAAGTTTTTAAGTCGACTAATAAGTCGTTTCCCGCAAATATTGGTGTCGTTTACAAAGGAGGCCAAAAGAAAACCAAAATGACCAAACAAGTCCCCCTAACTTTACAAAAGGAAGAAAAATAAAACACACAAACAAACACACCCCAAAAATTTTGTCTCCCCCTCCCTCTTCTCTCAAAACCCACGGCCACCCCCTTCACCACCACAAACCACCCTCAAAAATTTGTCTTTGAAAAATCTAATCAAAGACCCATGTTTCTAACATCATTATAGGTAAATCCCACCACAAAAATCAAACATGCAATAACATTTTTTTTTGAGATTTAATTTTTGATTAATTTTGATAAAAACTATGTTTTGATCTAATTAACCTTATGGGTTTGTGTCTAAACGTGTTTAGGAAAAATGATTTGAAATATTGAAGCTTGGAATCATCTTGGGATGGGTGTTCTTCAGCCCCAAAACCCACGGCTATATGGGGGTTTTGGTTGTTTTTTGTGTTTGATCTTAATTGATCAATTGTGAGGTTCCTTCTCTTGTTAATATTACTTAATTAATTATTTTAGTGCTTGTTCTTATTTCTTTAATTTTTGGGTTATGATAAATGATGAACATGCAAGTGAATTAGGATGTTTGGATTTGTTTGGGATGATTGTAGAGTGTTATTGGAGGTCTAGGAATAGAGGAAATGGGGCAAAATGATGTTTTTATATGGTTTTGTAAAGGGTATTTTAGGTCAGAAACTTTAAGGCTATTTTTCGTATAGTGGCTGTTGACCAAGTGTTGAGATGATAAGATATTGTTGTAGAGCTTCTTTTTAGCTTCGTTTTGGTATAAGATAGAGCTTACGACTCCAAACAAGTCAAAAGTTATGAGGTTTTGAAAATCGTGTACCGGGAGATGAGAACTTTCATAATCCAAAATTATGCATAGTTTTAGGTCAAATCCCGGGGACCATAGGTATAGTTTGGTAAAAGGTCAAAGGTTGATTTTTGGTCTCATACCTGTGTATTTGAGTCTATTATTAGACTTAGGTGTCGTAGAGGTCAATGGTACATTTTAAACGGGTCAAATGAGTTCGACTTGGTCAAAGTACAATTTCAGTCCGAAAAACGTAGTTTTGGAAAAGTGTTGAGTAACGGGTCGTAGAAGTGAAAACTTTTGTTGGGATAGAATATGTGAATTCTACAGGTCTTAAAGTATTTTTTAGAATTTTCTCAAATTTTATAAAAATGGTTAAGAATAGTAAAACAGCCCGTACTTTTGGTAAGTATCGGCGAACCCGTAAAATGGATAGTAACTTTAATAACATTGATAAATGGTATAAGTCTAGTAACAACTACTTGTTTGATTTTGGCGTGAGTCTTCATAAGCATTGAGTGTGTTTGCATTTGCGTGTGTTTAGTACATTAATGTACGCGGAATATTGATTTGGTTTTCGTACTCTGACTTTTAGGTCAAGTGTTTGATTTTTCCTGGGCATCCACGTCGTCGGTGACATTTCTCGTTACGTATTCGCTAGAACCACTACTACTACGCAAGGTGAGTCTATAGCCTCGCTCTTTACTTATTTCAAATGTTTTTACCCGCGAGGGGGATACATGCTATTTAAATGAAAATGAACATAAGTCATGAATGATTGTTGGTCCCGAATGTTGCCTTAGAAATTGTGTTGAGTACCTAGTTGCAAAAGGCCCTAATTTCATGAACTATTAACTATTGTCTTGCCCTTGTGTGGGTTGGAAATAGCCGCTTATACAATTTGTAGTACTACGGGGCTAACGACCCAATGCTAGCCGAGAAGCTGTACGTTGAGTAAGTTCTGCGGTAGATTATCTTGTATGAGAGATAAGGTATAATTGCAACTAATGCCTTAGTAGGGGCACTAGTTTCATCTGAATCACGCCGGTAATTATTACGCGGGTGATTGAGTTAACGGTTTAGTGTCATGAGCTTAAACACAATTGTCATATCCTTGAATAATAGATTGTATGGCCACAATGCTATTGAATGATCATGATTGGTTTTTAACACTTATGTTCAACTGATGATTTGATAAACCTATAGATTCGCTCAACCTTTGTGTTGACGATTTTAAGCATGTGTTTCAGGTAATTAAGGTTGATAGCAGTGGAACATGCGAGGATGGAAGTTGTTGTGGCTTGGCGGTCTACTTTGTTTTTCCTCCCTTTTAGCACTTAAATACTTTATATTATGTCATGTGAACGAAAGTTGTATTTTGGGTTGAGATTCAGTGGGGACCAAAACGCAAACTCTGTTTTATATTATTTTTGGGGTTTGGAAAACAGTAGACTTTGTTGATTTAAACAATCTTTAATTTATGTTTAAACTTTTACGTCTTTTTGAGTCGTTTAATATAGCTTATGTGTGATGATAACTACGTAGCACCCAAATGTTGTAGTTCCGCTGCGCATAGCATTGGTGGGGTGTTAAAAATATACACACCATTGGCCTAGATTAACCCACCTAGCCCACGTCCAGAATCTTTTACTTAGTATAACAAAACCTCAAGTGGGATATTTGTCTTTCAAATCTTTCCATATTTAGTAAAGTTTATTTAATTATTATTTGTACTAAAAAATATTTAAAGAAAAAAAGAATAAACATTACCATAATTAGTAAAAAGTTATAAATATTCGGTTTTTGTAAAAATTATAAAACAGATTGGGTACAAAAGTATACGTATCAAAAATATAAAAAAATAAAACTTAAATAGACGGGGTGGTTCACAAAACTATGGGAGTTAAAATCATAAATAAAAAGAACCACAACTACAGATGTCCAATTCACTAATTGATACATTTGGGTTAAAATCATAAATAAAAATTGTGGAACTCCAAAATCATCTTATGTTTTCCAAATGTTTTTTCCCACAACCTACACAAACGCAAAGAAAACCCTTGAATCGATAAACATGATTCATGTTATTAATTATTCTTCCCCTAAAACCCACTGTTATCGTTTGCATTTGGTTTAGAGTTTGAGTGGTATTGATATTGGTTCAAGATCCATGTGTTTAATATAAAGATCATAAAAAATTTGAAGGTTTGATATGTTCCTTTCTCAACCATCTTTCTCAGAACATTGAAGATAATTCCCAGATCATTGATTTCTAAGGTTCGATTGTAAATTGGAATTCACTTTTCAATCTCATTACTTTAATAAGTTATGTTTATTTTTAAACTATGCAGGAATTCAAGAGGTCAAACCTAGATGATGATGCGATGATAATAAAAGTATTATATTCGAGGATATCTAATCGGTAGCATAGAATGAATAAGATAATTTTTTATATGTTTGATTAGCTACTTGATTTTAATAGCATTGCATTTTAACTTAAAATTTTGATTTTGGTTCGTTTACTTTTGTGCTAGAATGCCCTTCATCAACATGTTATATAAAAAATGCTATAATTTGAAGCTTAGATGGTATACAAAAATCTTTTTTATTTTCAAGGAATAGACCATGCATCTATATATGGTTTAGTTTTGAGGTTGATTGGTCCATATATTTTACGTCAGATGGTCATAATAAGCTATGTCGGAGCAAAACATTATCGTGGGGCGGTGATATAATCACATAAATCTCCTTAATTGAGGCGGTGATATATCGATCGCTAATGTAACTGCTATGCATTTTAGTGATTATATCAAGAGAACGAATGTCAAGAAATTACTCACTCTTACACTTTTGGGTGTTTGGACTTGGGTTTTGCAATTGATAATTGCGACTTTCTTTGGATATAAGTATTTAATGAAGATGTTATCAAGTAGTTTGAAAGTTGATGGGGAATGGAGTTCACTATCAGAAAGATGTTATCCCTTCTTGGAGTTTTCATCGCTGGCTTATATGCTTTTTCAAAACATATCTCTACCAAATATGTGGAGTCACCAAAGTCGCTTTTTATAAAAGAAATCCAGTGTTTGTTTTACGAAATATCGCGTGCTCCATAAAAAGCTCCTTTGAGCACTATTGTACTTTGGAAGCTTATAACAGGGGAAATCTATTAGATAAACTTTGCATGAAGTTTTTCTTGTCATGACAAACCATAACATGTGTTATAAATTAAAATAAGGCGGGTAGGGAATTTCTGCAAATTCAGGCAGATGATGAACATAATCGTGGTAAGATATTATTTCAGAGCCAAATTGGCTTTTTCCATAAAGACCCATTAAATCTTATGGTAGATGAACTTTTTTTATTTGTAAGGCTTTGTATCTGATCTTACAAAATAATTGAGGTGGAGTGATCTTGAATTGAGATAATTAAAATATTATATCATTAGTGGCCTGGCTGGTACCTATAAGAGACTCGGAGCTCTCATAGTCCATGATAGATGAATCACCACTTTTGCAACTACTTAAGAGGTAATCATTTTTATTTCATTTATATCGGTCAGTACAAAACTGCATTTTTAAGCTAAATTTCAGACTTTTAATGGCTTTATAAGAAGACTACATTGTCGTATGGCTTGATTAATTGTTTATCGAATTACCTATCTTGCAGCAAGAAGAAGGCCCGTGGAATAATTCCAACCTGGTTATGATGACCCTGAACAAGGTCACCAAAAGCTAATACAATTTGGTAACTTCAATTCCATCAGTTGTTTGTTTCATACATAATTTACTTATATTGGCCACATGGTGAGTGGCAATCTTGCACCAGTTTCACAATTCTAATGGCAAATAAGATATGATTGTATACATTGTTTTGGTGTCATCGTTTGGTTAAGGACGATGTGACCATGTAAGAACATTTTGATCAAGAACATGACACCCAGAATGGGTAAGGGATAGATATTTTTTATAATGATATCACTGTCTCTAATTATATAGAAAAATGAGCTTATCTTATGGTAGATAACAGTGATCTCAAAATAACGTTGATAAACATTTTCCTACGTCCAAAGCCTGAGATGACTCCAAGATATGATTCAGGCAAGCTAAGTTGGGTTATTGGAGCTCCAATACGGGCAGCATCCACTGGACAGTTTTTTGAGGATGTTTAGTTAATGATTTTGCTGAATCTTTAGGCTCTTTTGTGTAGAATATTTTGAAGTTGTTTAGTACAAATTTTTAGACTGTTTTGTGCATAATTTTCTTGACATGTTTATGCAAAAATTTAGCACGGTGGTTGCTGATTTTTTTTACAGAAAAAGGCATGTTTCGTTGCTGATTTTTTTTGCATAAAAACTGGTTTTAAAGGCTGTTTGGAATGCTAAATATTTTTTTGAAGGAAAAATATCATTTAGTGTTTGATTTTATGCAGGAAATTAGCTTTTTTGTTTCTAAAATTTCTATGCAGCAAATTAGTTGTTTGATTGCTGAATTTTGTGAAGAAAATGCCTTCAAAGGGTTGTTTGGTACTAAGAATTTTTGCATAAAAATTGGAATTTTGGTGTTAAGTTTTTTGTGCAAAAACTTGGTTGCTTGGTTGCTGAATTTTGGGTAGAAAAGTACTTGAAAGAGCTGTTTGATCTAAAATTCTATGCAAAACATTATCATTGTGTTTGCTGATGTTTTTAATGCAAAAAATGGGTTTCTTTGGTTGCAAAAATTTCATGCACAATAGTGACTTTATGGCAGTAAAACCATCACATTAAGTTGTTTTTTCTAATCGATAACGACATATAATTGAAATTAAACAAAAACTCGTGCGTGTACGGGTATTATAACTAGTATATGTAAGTTACAAATTATGACCCAAAGGAAACTCTTTCTCTAGAAAAAACCATATTTTTAATTTAGGTTTCGACACCAACTATTTTGACATGGGCTTATTTGGCCTGCTCTTTTTCTTTGGCCCATCTGCAGTTTTGTAAGTTTTAATATTCAGTTTTTGTCTAAATCACTAACGTTAATGGTATGCATTCATATGCTTGGGTATTTTCACCTGTCCATTAGACTGGAGTTGATATTCTTATAATGTTGGATCTTTTTATATAGTATAGGAATGTACTCAATAAAGATTTACAAAACCAAAAAGTTACCATAAAAAATATACAAGAGTCAGCAACAAATTAACCCGGCCGCAACATGCATCACTTTCTCACTCGGCGTATGCTATCACTTAGGTCAATTTCTCACTCGCCGAGCGTGGCGTCCAAGACGAGATGGGTCAAATTTATACCGATTAAAGTTAATATCCTGGCATGGAAAATCAAGATTGATGCATTGCCCACAAGATTCAATCTTTCACGTCGATGTATTGATATCGGATCCCTTATGCGCCCTTTATGTGATAATGGGATCGAAACATCCACTCACTTATTCTTTAGATGTAAATTGGTGGACCAGATTTATAGCAAGATTGCGCGTTGGTGGAATGTGTCATACGAGAGTTTTACTTCTTATGAAGATTGATTGGGTTGGTTGGCTTCGTTACGACACCCGGTTAAACTCAAAGCCTTGTTGGAACGAGTGTTCTACATCATATGGTGGTTTTTATGGGGTTTCCGTAATAAGATCCTTTTCGATAGTAATAGTCCATCGAAGGCCTCGTTCACTTGGAACGATGGGCTAAGGAATCCATATCTCATTATTATGTAATTCTAGCACCTTGCTAGCTTATTTTAATAACATCCTTGTTCAAAAAAAAACATTTGAAAAGGCTATTATTTCGTATAAATGGGTTTTGTTCGCGTCTAATACACCCATTATTTCTGTTATAGCTAGACCGATTATGGTCAACCTCCCAAGAACTAGATTAAAATACGAGAAGGATAAGGCCCTTAGAGCAGGCCAATGAAACTAGAATTTGATTAATTTTCTTCTTTATCATTGTAAACGCAAATTACATATTAATAGGAAATAAACACCAAATGATCACAAACTTTAACAAAAATCATGCATGGAAATGACTACTTAAAATTAACCGTGATTTGGACATGGTCTTAGCCTTGCTTTTCATAGTCTGTTCTTTTGGACCCGTGTAGCTTCATTCCCTATTCGTGTCTCTTATCTAAACTCTCATATAAGTTTTGATGTTCAAAAATACTCTTTTGACTCCAAATAACTAGTAAATTATTACTTTATAAGGCCTCCGGTACATATACTTTTTAAAACATTTATCAAAATGAATCTTGTAAAACAAGCAAATTGATTACAAGACGCTTATTACTCTTGTGAATTGTTGTTCCTCTGTCTCTTCTTCTTTTCACCCTCTCCCTCTTTCTACATCAGATTTATCGAGTCATGAACTCTTCGTTTTTTACACCAATGTTTCTAAAATGGGTAAAGCTTGTAGAGTAAAATGAGCTTAAGCTGTAACTTTAAACCTTTTGCAGAGTGTCATAAGCTTTCTCTTGTTCCTCCTAATTTCAAGTACATATTTGTCAAAAAATGCATTTTTCTCTCCATCTCTTAAAGTATAAACTTCCTGGAACTCTCTCATTTCCTAAACTTGTATTTTAAATTATAAATAAAAAATCAATAACCAATTCACAACAGGGTACAACTCGTAGAGTGTAGGAGTTTAGAATGTTTCGTGTATTTATCATAGGAAACATACTTATATAGTCCTACTATATCAAGATTATTCAAGAGTCCATGTTTCAGCCCAATATCAAACATACCCGATACAAAATATAATGTCTAACACATACTTATTTTTACGTGTTAAGAAATTTCATCAAGCTCCTCTTCGTTGTCTCAAAAGCAGCCAGTCTTGGCTTTTCGATTTAGCAATATTGCTAAGGCACGTATATAATAAAAAAAGGGAAATCACTTGCTTAACTGAGATGAAGGTGCACACTATTACACAAACAACGTTTACCCACAACAGATCAATACGTGGGAAAGGGCCTTTCCCATGGATTTCCCACAGAAATATTCCGTTGCTAAAAACCCGTCGGTAAATATTTTCCAACAAAATTTTCCACAAAACGTGGGCTATTTTCCCATAGATTCCTCACGAATATGTTCCCACAAATTTCCCACAAGTTCTAACAGCCATTTATCCATGTGTTCCCACGGATTTCCCATGGACAAATTCCCACATATTTACCACGGATCACGAATTTCCCACAACCTTTAGTAACCATTTTCCATGTGTTTTCCACGGATTTTCCATAGTTATTTCCCACATATTTGAATTTCCACAAATATCCCACAAACATATTCCCACGGACTTGCCACAGTTATTTCCCACATATTTGAATTTCCACAAATATCCGACAAACATATTCTCACGAATTTCCCACAAATTTCAGATTCCAAAATATGTAAATATAAAAAATGGTATCTGAAACAATAAAAACCATTAATAGATTACCAAAATATACAAATAAAGTACCCGAGATACATAAAAGTGTCACCATCAAACATAAATCCGTATCTCTAAAGTTATAAAGTGTTATCAACATACAACAACCCAATAGTTCTAATTTATAACAAAAACTAAAGTTTAATGCCAATGAAACTAGCTAGGACATGATACATAGAGGCCTTGTTGTAGGAGTCAAAACAATGTCAAACAGCTTCATATACTTCACCAAAGGGATCAACTAGTGAACTCGGATACTAAGGATCAGCCCTGACATCGGATATTAAGGATCAGCTCGTGACCTCAGATATTAACGTTCCGACCCAGGACACCGACTAAACGGATGAGCAGGATCACATTGAAGAATGACCTGCTGTATATTCAGGTTTCTTTCACAGTTGGTCACTTGGCCTGTTGAGCTGTGCTGATTTCCACCATCTTTTAGAGGTTAAAGACAACCACTTTGTTTTGAAAACTTTATGTTGCATCAGTTCTATGAAACTACTCTGCATTCGTATATCGTACCCAATTTTTTTTAACGATTTCGTTTTCTATACAAGACTTGTATAGAGTTCCAAACCTATACAAGCCAAAATGTAACATTTCTTTTGTTATTCTTCTAATACGATGTTATATTGTTGATACAAAATATATCTTTAACCACTGATAAGATGATTGTATCCGAAGCCAAATGATGCATTGACTAACTGAGCAATTTTGTCCTATTAATACTCTCATAACCATCCTGTGGTGGTCTAACTCCTATAAGCGATCACCAAATTTCAACACAATGGAGAGAATATTGACTTAAATTACATAGGCTAGTAGTTCATGTTGATGGTTTATTATTCATAACAATTATAAAACCCTAAACGAGATCAAAGCACATATAACGGAAGCGATTTAACAAGATCATTAAATAACACAATTATAATTAATCGAGTTAGGGTTTATGTACCTTTTAGCTAATGCGATTCCACAAGATAAAGAACGAATCACCAATTAGGGTTTATAATGAACACCACTAAGATAAAGTCTAAAGCAAGAATATATTACGTTCTTGTACACACGTAATACAACGAGCTAACCGTGAGTCTAGAACGTTTAAACCGAGCTTATACGCTTGTGGAAAAATCTACCCAACAACCCTAGAGAGGGGCTAGGACTAGATTATAAGCTAAACCGAATACAAAAAAAAACCAACCAAAACCCTTTGTGGTTTGGTCTTGCGATCGGAACAAAGAAAAGGAAGAGAATGGATAAAAAATTATGAGGGTTAAGGGTGTTTATATAGGAAATTAAACTTGAGGCCCATGTTTAACAAATACCCTTCCCCCCCCCCCCTTGTTTTAAGGGGGTGTTCTGTAAAGTTTTTCCTCTTTCCTTTTGTTCTATAACGTCCGTTTTTCCTTTTGTTCAAGAACACCGACGAATCACCAATTAGGGTTTGTGAAGAATTATACCAAGATATAGTTTAAAGTAAAACTATATTATGCTCTTGTACACACTTAATGCAACGGGCTAACCGTGAGTCGAGCACTTACCGGAACTTCAACTCTTGTAGAATTTAAGCTAAATCAAAAATCAAACAACCCTAAGGGTGTGTTTGTTCGATGATCGCAAGAGAGAGAAAAGGAGGAGGGACAAAAAATTATGAGGGGATTAATGTGTTTATATAGTGGTTAGCAAAATTTGTTTTCCATGTTAAACACAAATTAGGAAACACAAAGTTTCCTTTGACCCCTTCCTCCTTTGGCCGCCGGTCGAACCACACCCAAGGGGTGTTTTCGGAACTTTTCCGACTTTCCTTTTCTCACATAATTCCTTAATGATTATTTAACTTAACTTTTAATTTAATTAACCATTGATTAGTTAAGTTTGGTTTGATTTAATAAACATATAAAATATATTTAATAAATAAAATTAACCCTTTACGTATTGTGTGCAATCCCGTAATCCCGAGTTCGATCCTATCACACGACTATTATATTTATGTCCATAAACTTTCAGCTCCCACTTGGACAAAATTGAATATCGTGATAAAATTGACTAGCGTCTAGTTACACTAGCAATGTCACTAGTACAACTCGAGTAAAGTCTCCTGGCAAAACCTTTTAAATGATTCATCATTTATTATTATCCTTTCATTTCAAATACAACGTTAATAGGATATGGATCTCAGTCATTCCTTCATTAACCATTCTGTTTCTCGTTTACGGATATAGCAAGATTACCAAAACACATTTGGGTACGGCCGTACAAACATCTTACTTCTCCCACGAGGGGCCCAGCTGTATTTATACTTCAAAATAATTTGAAGGAAACAAATCCCAAATTGACTACAAGCAAAACTTACGAACTTTGCAACACTTCTGAAAATAACCCTTATGGCTACCAGTTACGTTTAGCGTTAGGTTATCTCACAGAAATGCACTACATTTCATTCAGTTTTCTGGTATCTCAGGTCTAAGCATAACTATTTATGATTTACTTAAGACGAAAATCCATAAAGTAAAATCACATAGTTAGGATAAGTCCAATATTTGATCCATCAAATATCATCCAAAATTGACCAATATACTTTCAAGTATACTCTGTCACTATTTTGAACTGTCTTAGTTTAATAATATTCCCATATTATTAATCGACAACGGATGTTTAGAACATAACTATTATTCATGGATATAAAACATGTAAAATTGGATACAAAATCAAATAACAGAAAATAAACGAAACTTTATCTTTATTTCATCAATTCAATAATGTCTAACATCCTTTATCCAAATACTAATCAACAGATTTATTGCATGAATTCGCTAGCTAGTTGCAACCCAATCGCTTTAGCATGCTTAACTACCTTAGGTCTAGGCAAAGCCTTAGTAAAAGGATCAGCTACGTTATCATCTGTGTGAACTTTTATTAATTTTATTTCACGAGCTTCCACTTGTTTTCGTACGTAGTGATATCTACATTTAAAGTGTCAGTCGCCTTTCATGACTCCAGGATCATTGGCGAATATAATTGCCGCAGAATTGTCGATATATATATCAATAGGTTCTTTAATTGAAGGCATCACTCCAAAATCTTCAATAAAATTCCTAATCCAAACAGCTTCCATTGTAGCTTCTGAAGTAGTCATGTAGTCAGATTGAGTCGCATGCATAGCAATGGTTGTCTGCTTCTTGCTCTTCCAGTCTACCGCTCTTTCATTGATGACAAATACGTAACCCGTCTGAGACTTCGTATCGTATTTATCACATTGCCAGGACGCATCACAGAAACCTGTAACTTTCAGTTCTGTGTCTGGTTTACCCCCAAATACCAAAAACATATCTTTCGTATTCCTCAGATACTTTAGAATATGTTTAACAGCAGTCTAGTGGAGCTTCCCTGGATTCTGTTGGTATCTACTGACCAAGTTTTGAGCAAACTCCACATCAGGCCTTGTGCATCTTACAACATACATAATAGATCCTACAGCCGAAGCATAAGGAACCTTCCGCATGTAAGCTACCTCTTCGGGTGTTGATGCATCTAACTCATGACTTAATTCATGCTTAACTACCATAGGTTGAAAACCTTTCTTGGAATTATGCATACTATACTTCTTCAATATCTTATCAATATAAGCATCTTGACTTAGACCAATTAACTGTCTTTTCCTATCTCGATAGATTTTAATTCCCAGAATATATGCAGCATCTCCCAAATCCTTCATAGAAAAACATTTACCAAGATAATCCTTAACTCCCTTAAGTCTTAGAATGTTACTTCCCATGATTAATATGTCATCGACATATAAAATTAGGAATACAACATCACTACCACTAGCTTTGCGATATACACATGGCTCATCACGATTTTGAATAAATCCGAACCTTTTAATTTCTTCATCAAATCGTTTATTCCATTGACGTGATGCCTTCTTCAAACCATAAATAGATCTTTGAAGTTTGCACGCGTATTTTAGATATTTCGGATACCCTTCCGGTTGTTTCATATAGATTTCCTCACCTAAGCGACCGTTCAAGAAGGCAGTTTTAACATCCATTTTCCATATCTCATAGTAATAGTATGTTGTTATATCTATGAGAATCCTAATAGCTCGTGTTGATCCCAAACTTAGATCGATTTAGCTTTGTGTAAACGAGAATGAATCAGGTTAAACACTTAGAGAAACTTTGTTGTATATGAAACAATCTAAGTATTATGTGGAATTAATACTTAGAACAAGAACACACAAACAGAATAAACCAAACTTTCACTTTGATTGATGATTGAACTTGTGTACAATCAAAGTATAAAACATATATTGAACTAAAACCTAAAGGCCTCCTTTTATAGATTAAGGAACCTTGTACAAGAGTCTACATATCAGCTATTTTAGGTAAAGATAAACATAAGAAATATATTGTCGAACATATCTTTACTAGAAACATAAAACGTATAGACTAAGTATTTTATCAATGATTGACTTCTTCTCATCAACGCTTGACTTCTTCTTGTCAACGCTTGATCTAACAACGCTTGATTTTCCTATCAACGTCCAATTTCCTCTTGTCAGTGTCTAAATGTCTTGGCTTCATTTTATTCCCAACAATCGTCCCTATAAACTTGATATCTACTCTGGTAATCAAGTTTCTGAATAAAAACTAAGTACAAGGAGGATTCTTACAAATATAAATCACTTTTTAATTAGGAAATAAATAAACCAAATTAAATCTTTGCCAACTGTGTTGACACCATTTTCTTCAATACTTCCTTGGACATAGGATATTCAGCTTGCACAAGAAGATATTCAGAAAACTTTGTAGTACTCAAATGATAAACACCAGCTGCTGAATGTAGACGCCATTGAAGTCCACTGATATCATCAAGATCCTTCCATACTAGATCTTCATCATTTGGCTCACACATTCTCTTGAATGTGGACCAAATCTTTATTCCATTGACTGAAGTAGGTGCTTCAACCTCATACTTAGCCTTCATCAATCCCCAAAGATCTGCCAAGTCTTCCCTATCCAGGCTTGCAAACAAGGAGATAAGAGTAGTAAAAGTATGTACCTCCTTCCCATATCTGCCAATCATCCAAAACCTACTTGCATCTTCCTCATAGTGAACTATAGGGTTTCTGGAATCATGAGGTAACACCTCTACCATATGTGAATCTTCCAAGGGTGAGAGCTTAATACTCCTTCTAATAACTACTTAACTAGGATTCACTCTATCCAAATTCTGTGGGAACTCAATTGGAACTCCCTTATTCAAAGGCCTTGGTGCAATTAAAACCTGTTGAATCTGCATCTCTTCTTCAAGTTCTTCCTTTCTTTCATATGAAAGAAGTCTGATAGTGTTCTGCTCTTGAACACTTGCCCATATAGGATAAGCCCTAAACTCCAACTCATCAAAGGACAAACCCTGTAACTTCTAAAAAGTCCAACCCCCTTGACATCTGAGAAGCATATAGTAGAGCTCCCTTCTATCCTTCTTAGACTGTGAAAGAACCTTGCTAGCCTTATACTTCAGAATCACCTTGAAATCTCTTTGAACTCTTAGTAGAATCTCCAAACCCAAACTTTGATCTGAAATTGTCATGTCTGGATTCTCTATTACCTTATTTTCCCATGCAAAGTACATCTGAGCTACTTCAGGCATCTCATAATCTACCTGATTTTTCAACTCTACAAGCCTTTCTTTTGCCAACTCATCACCATATTCAAGCCTTTCTGGATCTTCAATGATCATCACACTTGAATCAGTACTCTCATCATCACTGCCTCCCTTATTATTCTCAGAAGTAGCCACAGATGGTGACTCAATAGCAGCAATCTTCTTCTCTTTTTTCTCAAGTTGTGCAGCTGTTAGAAATACGTTTTAACGTATATTAGAAGTATCGGTCACTCCACAATATTATTAATGTTGTAATAGCTCGTAGTTGATAAGTTACTTATTTAGTCAAGTAAGAACCGGCCCATGGGCTTGTCATGGGCCGGCCCAAGTCCATTAGTGGCTTGGAAGTATAAATACCCCTTTCCTCCTTGGAAAGGGGTTGGTTGTTGTTCATTTCTTGTTTTCATTCAATAAAGAAGACACATAGTTTCTCTCACTTTCTCTCTCTAGTTTCTCTCTCTAGAAAACATCAACCCACTTCATAGATTCATAGGTTATCAAGATTCTACATTTGGTATCAAGAGCTATGGGGTGATTTAAGGTAATGATTTGTGTGGTTTTTTAGTTTTTGATTGTATTAGAGTTCTTTAAGAAGATCCATCTTGATTCTTGGTGTTTTTGGTGTTTTTGTGATTGGGATTAGTAGATAAGTATTAGTTTTTACTTATTATTGTAGAAATCACAAAACTTTTTGGGTTATTTGGTAAAAATCTGGGTTTAATCTTGATTTTTTGATCGACTGTTCATCACGAAACAAGTTTCTGTTTACCCAGAAAAAGTTCCGAACCAAAAACTTCCGGACCAAAAAGTTCCGGATCAACCAAAGTTCCGGATCAAAAACTTCTGAACGAAAAGTTCCGGATCAAGGAAAGTTCCGGATCAAGGAATGTTCCGAATCAAGGAAAGTTCTGAATCAAAAGTTCCGAACCAAAAGTTCCGGATCAAGGAAAGTTCCGGATCAAGGAAAGTTCCGGATCAAGAAGTTCCGAACCAAAAGTTCCGGATCAAGGAAAGTTCCGGATCAAGGAAAGTTCCGGATCAAGAAGTTCCGAACGAAAAGTTCCGGATCAAGGAAAGTTCCGGATCAAGGAAAGTTCCGGATCAAGGAAAAGTTCCGGATCAAGGGAAAGTTCCGAATCAAATCTTCCGAACCAAAAGTTCCGAATCAAGGTATTCCAAGCCAAAATCTTCCGAATCAACACTTTCGAATCAACAAAAGTTCCGAATCAAGGGATATTTTACTTGTTTTTTCGACGATTTTTTAGAGGATTTAATCTTGGTTTCTTACAACAAAAACTCAACA
The DNA here is from genome assembly GCA_025667525.1 of Glebionis coronaria. Lineage (NCBI taxonomy): Eukaryota > Viridiplantae > Streptophyta > Magnoliopsida > Asterales > Asteraceae > Glebionis > Glebionis coronaria. Next base: position 250,094 of record JANFOE010000687.1, read on the forward strand.
CAATTCACAAGCTTTACTTCACTGCTCGATCAACCGATAATCTTTGTCTCTTTGAAGTGAACAAAATGAATCCGAATTCAGTAATGCCTCAGATGACATCACTTACGGATATTTCCGTCATTACGGGAACGGATAATCGCCCACCAATGCTCATCAAAGAAGTCTTTGAAGCATGGCAAGGCCGGATGATGTCTTACCTTAAAGGAAAACCGGTATATGGGAGGCTTATGGTCAAGTCAATTCTGAATGGTCCACTTGATTATGGTACCATCGTGGCTAACAATGTGTCTCGAACACGAGAATTTGAAGAACTTACACCAGCTCAACAACTTGTTGCAGATGCAGACGAAAAGGCTCTTCAAACCATTCTCCAAGCTCTTCCACATGATATCTATCGAATGGTAAGTCAGTATACGGTGGCAAAGGATTTATGGGAACGTCTAAAGGTGTTGCTACAAGGTACGTCTCTTACCAAACAGGAAAGGGAATGTCAGTTTTATGATCTGTTTGATAGATTCACGTACAGCCCAGGGGAAACGCTTCACGATTATTACTTCAGATTCACCACTCTCATGAATGATCTGAATGTATGCAATCTCGTGATTGCTCCATTCCAGGTTAACACCAAATTTTTGAATACTTTACCTTAAGCTGAATGGGGTGAGTATATTACCGATGTTAAGTTAACCAGGGATTTGCATAAGTGCAATTTGGATCAACTATATGCTTTTCTTCAACAGCATGAGAAACATGTGATCATGCACCGTTCGCCTCGAGGTATGTACCCTGATTCATTAGCTTTGATGGAAAATCAACCAAGCTTGTCACACAACAACACTCCTTATATCTTGGGACATCAAGCCTATCATCCATCACCTTACATGACACCAACCTTCCCCCAATACTCGATTCTACCGCAACCACCCACCTCACATCAGCAACAATATCGGTTTAATGCACCTTCATCACAATATGCTTCACAACCTCACTCAGCAAGTATTGCACCTTATGCTCAGCCTTCATATTCTTCTTATCAAGAGAATGCAGCATATCCATCAAGCTACTCTGATCACATGAGTATTCCTTCTAGTGACTATGCAGTTCAACAAGACCAAGCAATGTACTTTGATGATGAGGAAGTCCCCATTCCTGTATTCAAACAAGGAGCTGACCCAGTTGAAGTGTTAACCACTATGTCTGCTTATCTCACAAGGACATTAAGCAAACGAGGATTTAGAGGATCAGCTCCAACTAACAATCAGTTGAGGAATTCATCCAATTCTCGCCAACAAGCTACTATTGAGAATGGCAGGGTAATGGTTCAACCTATTCAACCTTATCAGGGGAGACCTACTACATCAACCACCAATGCACGCACGGTCAATCCTGCTCCATTGGTCAACACTCCTCCACGGGCTAATTCCACAGGCAAGTTGAGAATGATTACATGCTACAACTGCAAGGAAGAAGGTCACATGTCCAGGGATTGCAAGAAACCCAAAAGGAGAAGGGATGGTCAATGGTTTGCAGAGAAGATTTATCTGGTGAATGCTCAGGCACAAGGAAGGGAACTTGATTAAGAGGAGCTTGCATTTCTTGCTGATCCAGGGATTGCTGAACAAGACGTTGTCACCACACATAATGCAGCATACCAAGCAGATGATCTTGATGCGTATGACTCAGACTGTGATGAATTTCAATCTGCAAAGGCAGCTCTTATGGCAACTATCTCCAGCTTAGGGCCAGAAAAGAGATCTGAGGTACTTATTAATACCACTGATAATACCACTGATGCTAGTATTCAACCACATCAAGTTGTGCAAGAGCGTGCTGATTCGAATGAATCTTCGGTGGTGAGACTTTCAAATGAGGAGACAATCAATGATAGTAATATCAATGTGAGTCCCCAGACTTTGAGTGAAACACAACCGGGAGTTATTTCGCATACGCATACTCCTGCTCAACAAGATTTGGTTATGGTTCCTGCTACATTACTTAGCCAAATGAATGCTGCACTCTTAGAGACCTTAGCTAAGAATAAGAATTTGTCTGATGAGCTTGCCTTAAGCAACGAGAAAGTTCAAACTTTGGAATTAGTGCCTTCGTCTAGTGTTCTAACAAATCCCGAGTATGATCATTTTCGAAACAAACAAATGGGTCATTTGCAGGAAATTGAAACCTTAAGAGCAGATCTTTCTAATGAACTTAAAGAAAAAGAATTAGCGGTCACTAATTTTCAAAAACTTCAAACGGATTTTGAATTACTAGAGTCTAAGAAGAATGAAGTGGAAATTAATGCGGCTAATAAGATTAGAAGTCTAGATTATTTGCTTTTAAGACAATACGCTGCCTCTCAACTAGTGCACTTATTTGATGCTTCGTTTAGAGAATTTAATTTATCGCGTCAAAAAGGCCTTCCCCCTAATCCACGGTATGCAAAACAAGCTTTAATCCATAGTCCTAGACTTTATAATGCAACCCAATTAGGATTGGTTTTAGACCCGATTGATATTTTCGATGATCGCACCAATAAGGATCTAGTTGATGAGAATCGGTCATACAACTCTGCAAAATATCCCGATTGTGATTATTTTAAAATGAATCAGGAGCTTGCAAAAACGGATTTTAGAATTCGCTTCCATATGGACAAAGATCTCATTACGGCACCAACCTACATGTTAAATGAAGAAAACCCTAGTACATTTCCTACACTTGTCAACATGGAAGGTCCTAAGGAAATTCCAAAGGATCTTCCACCTGTTAGCACTGTATGGTTAAACTTGCAAGAGATTAATCAATACTTTACTAATTTTGACAAGGTCATTTTGGAATGTACGACTTCAAATGGCTTAAACGCCAGAGAATGGGCTTTCGAACACATGAACGAGGTGTTTAAGAATGAGATCAATCCATTTGTCGAAAGTCTAAAAGGAAGTTTTGCATCTCTTAAAGAAAATCTTGAGTTTGAAATTGGAGAAGTTCAAAAAGTGTTTTATGAAATGGACACCGCTTACGAACTACAACTAATTGAAAAGGAAAAGATTTTATCTGAATATGACCGATTCTTGTCCCAAGTAATTTCGTGTGATGTGCTTACTACTGTAAATGTCAATTATTCGAATGAGCTTACATCCGCTATGATTAAATGTGATGATGTGCATATTTGTGATGATGTGTGTGATCTCTCTGTAAATGTTGCTGATACTGTAAATGAGGTAGCTAATCATTCTTGTCACGAATCTAACGCTGAGTTTTTAAAGCTACAAGATTCTTACAATTTACTTTCAAAACGCTTTAATCAACTTGAACAACATTGTATATCTTTAGAATTAAAACAACAAACTCAAAATGAGGATCTTTTGATAACAAATGGTTGTGAAAACGGTGTTGAGACGAGTGACAAGATGATTGCAATTGTTAAGGCCTTAGAGGAAGAGATTATGAGATTGAAGAGAGATGTGTCATCAAATGAAACAGTAAAATTGGAACTAGAGGCTGCAGAGTCTAAAAACCTGGACTTAGAAATTAGACTTTCGTCTATTCTAGGGGGGATGGATCGTGCAAGACAGGGAATGTCCAAACTTTATGGTTCACTAGAAGAACGCTTCGCTTTTAATGCGGCACAGCAACAATCTTATGTTGAACAATTGAACCAAAAATGTGAGGAAATCTCTGACTTAAACATCCTGCTCATTGATAAAAACATGGTTTTGGCCGAGTTAAAGGAGACACTTCTTCTCACCCGACAAGAAGCTGTTAATAACTTAGCTACCAACTCTGCACCGTCCTCTAGTGCTCCAACAACCAAGTCAGTAGTGCTTTATAAGAACCCGCTTCATAAGAGAAACCCGGTTACCTACGATGATTATATGAGGAATGCCATTAAGCATGTAGATCTTGTTAGGGATATTTTAGACGATCTTTATGCCTTAGATCCCTCAAGTAGCTACTATTATTTGGCTCATGAATATATTAAGCGAGTTTAATATTGCTTAGCATATTTGCAATACATAGGTAAACCAAGTTTTGCACTACTCACTAATAGACCCATTGCTGTAACTCCATTCAATAAGACCCCAGGAGCAAAACCGTCATTGGCACTATCAAGTAAGGCACCTTTAAAATCTGTTGCTAATATTCCCACTTTGCCTTCTACAGGAGTAAAAGAGTCTACTAAGGCTAAAGGATCGCCACTCAAGAAAGATAAGATCAAGCCCTCCACTAGTAGAACCAACAAGAAGAAAGTAGAAGCTCACCATAGGAATGCTAGTTCAGTTTTAAATAAAAAGAATCATGTTAAGACTAAAAGCTCTGCGCCTGTGCAGAAGCCTAAACCATTCGTGAATTCTAATTTGAATTGTTGGAATTGTAATGAATGTATGTTTTCCCAACGTCATGATTTGTGTCTTATTGATCATGTGAATTAAATGAATGCCATTAGGAATAATCTTGAATGGAAGCCAACTGGTAGAACTCGTGCCCAAGTTGGCTGGCAATGGCGTCCCACTGGTAGGACCTTTACATTAGATGGAAAAATGTGTCCTTTAACTAGGAATGCATCCATTGAGGTTAGGTCTGAGCGTCCTTTAGTTAGGCACACTAGCACTAAAGTATGGAAACAGCGCCCTTTAATTAGGTCTGCCCCCACTATAGTGCCTATCAGTGAAGAAATACCTCAGGATTTAAGCCAACTAGAATCTACACCACCAACTAGGAAGAAGAAGGCTAGGAAATCTAAGAAACCTAGAGTTAGCAAATCTAAGATTATTAAATCTGTACCTGATAATAACAAGGAACACTCAGATTCCGATACCTCTACATTGTCTTCGTGTGGTGATATTTTCAGGTGGTCCAAATCATCCTGTGGTATTTGGACTCCGGTTGTTCAAAGCATATGACCGGAGATCGCTCGATGCTCCGAAATTTCGTCAGCAAGTTTCTTGGAACGGTTAGATTCGGTAATGATCATATAGCAAAGATAATGGGGTATGGTGAATATCAGATTGGAAACGTTACGATTTCAAGGGTATACTATGTAGAAGGTCTTGGTCATAACTTATTTTCAGTAGGACAGTTTTGTGATTCCAACCTAGAGGTTGCTTTTCGACAACATACTTATTTCATCCGCAACTTGGAAGTAAAAGACTTGTTGAAGGGATCTCGTGGTGCAAATCTTTATACGTTGTCCCTACAAGACATGATGGCCGCCTCTCCAGTATGTCTTCTCTCTAAAGCATCTAAGACCAAGTCATGGTTATGGCATCGCAGATTATCTCATCTTAACTTTGATGCTATTAATCATCTGGCTAAACACGATTTAGTTCGTGGTCTTCCAAAGCTCAAATTTCACAAGGATCATTTATGTTCCGCGTGTTCAAGAGGGAAAAGTACCAAGAAATCATACAAGCCCAAAGCTGAAGACACCAATCAAGAAAAACTTCATCTTTTGCATATGGATCTTTGTGGGCCAATGAGAACTGAAAGTGTGAGCGGTAAGAAATTCATTCTGGTTATTGTGGATGATTTCTCCAGGTTTACATGGGTTAGATTTCTACGTACAAAGGATGAAGCACCGAAGGCTATCATCACTTTTCTGAAATTCATTCAGGTACGTTTGAATACTACTGTCCGCCGTATTCGTACAGATAATGGAACAGAGTTCGTCAACCAGACTCTTCGTGATTACTAGGAAGGAGTTGGTATCTCACATGAAACATCCGCTGCACGCACTCCACAACAAAACGGTGTCGTTGAAAGACGGAATCGTACGCTTATGGAAGCTGCTAGGACTATGCTAATTTATGCGAACGCTCCATTGTTCTTGTGGGCAGAAGCCATATCTACTGCATGTTTCACCCAAAACCGTTCTATCATTCGGAAACGCCATGGAAAAACACCTTACGAGCTTCTACATGACCGTAAACCCGATGTTTCATTTTTCCATGTGTTTGGTGCTCTTTGTTATCCAAACATTAATAGTGAGAACTTGGGCAAGCTTCAACCGAATGCCGATATAGGTATTTTCATTGGTTACTCACCCTCCAAGAAAGCATACCAAATTTACAACCGTCGTCTTGGTAAGATCGTAGAAACTATGGACGCAGATTTCGATGAGCTGACAGCGATGGCTTCTGAGCAACGCAGCTCTGAACCCGCGCTTCATGAGATGGGAACCGGTGCTATTAGTTCCGGATTAGTTCCCGATAATCCTACTTCTACATCATTTTTACCACCTACAAGGCCCGAGTGGGATAAACTGTTTCAACCGTTGTTTGATGAATTCTTTGATCCCCCAGATGATGAAGTTCCAGCACCTGTAGTGATAGCTCCAATTCCTGAAGTTGTTTCTCAAGCAAATGAAGCTTTATCCAATGCATCTTCAATTAATATTGAACCGGATGCACCTTCACCAAGTGATTCTCAAACTACACCTGAATCGTCACCCCTACTTGTGCCTAATGATGTTGAAGAGGATTCTATTGATCACGATTTAGAATATGCTCACCTGCAAGAGCTTCCTTTCTTTGGTGTAGCGATACCTGAAAACCCTTCAGCCGCATCTACCTCAGAAGAAGCTCCTTCTATTGTTCACTCCAGACCACCTAGGATTGAAAAACATAGCACCAAATGGACAAAAGATCACCCAATTAGGAATGTCATTGGTAATCTCGATCGACCAGTCTCTACACGCCATCAATTACAAGAGAGTGCACTCTATTGCTACTTTGATGCATTTCTCTCCGAAGTTGAACCTAAAAATTGGCAACAGGCTATGACTCAATCATCTTGGATTGAAGCCATGCAGGAGGAACTAAATGAATTCCAAAGACTTGAAGTATGGGAATTAGTTCCTCTCCCTGACAAGGTTAACATCCTTACCTTGTTATGGGTTTATAAGGTTAAACTTGATGAGATGGGTGCGGTAATGAAGAATAAGGCTAGATTGGTTGCTAGAGGATATAAACAAGCCTTGGGTATAGACTTTGAAGAATCTTTTGCTCCTGTGGCAAGATTGGAGGCGATTAGACTATTCCTTGCGTATGCTGCTCATATGAACATGATCGTCTATCAAATGGATGTGAAGACGGCATTTTTGAACGGTGAACTAAGGGAAGAAGTCTATGTTAGTCAGTCGGATGGGTTCGTTAGCACAGAGTTTCCTAATCATGTGTACAAGCTTAAGAAGGCTCTCTATGGGTTGAAACAAGCTCCACGCGCGTGGTATGATCTCCTATCAACATATCTCATTTCAGAAGGCTTCTCCAAAGGCAAGGTGGACCCCACTCTATTCACTCTCAAGGAGGACAACGACATGATTCTGGTACAAATTTATGTTGATGATATAATATTTGCTGCCACTAACATAGAATTGTCAAATCGCTTTGAGAAGATAATGTCCACACGCTTTCAGATGTCAATGATGGGAAAAATTTCATTTTTCTTAGGATTACAGATTTCTCAGAATCCCAGAGGCATCTTTATTAATCAATCCAAATATGCTCTAGAATCTTTAAAGAAATATAACTTTGAAAATTGTAACCCCGTGGACACTCCAATAGTGGAGAAATCCAAGTTAGATGAAGATAGGAATGGGACTATTGTCGATCCAAAACTTTACCGTGGGATGATCGGCACCCTTCTCTATCTGACTGCTAGCAGGCCTGATTTGCAATTTGCCGTATGCATGTGTGCATGGTATCAGGCTCGGCCTACCAAAAAGCACCTACATGTTGTTAAAAGGATCTTTCGGTATCTAAAAGGAACACTTCATCGTGGTCTATGGTATCCGAAAGATTCCTCTATTGCTTTAATATCATACACAGATGCCGATCATGCTGGGTGTCAAGACACGAGGCGTAGCACTTCTGGATCTGTGCAACTCCTTGGAGATAGATTGATCAGTTGGTCTTCAAAAAGGCAGAAAAGCGCTGCAATTTCTAGCACGGAGGCTGAATACATCGCCATGTCCGGTTGTTGTGCTCAAGTCCTTTGGATGAGATCACAATTAACTGACTACGGTTTGGGATTCAACAAAATCCCGATGTATTGTGACAACAAGAGCGCCATTGCCCTTCGCTGCAACTATGTTCAACACTCCCGGGCCAAGCACATAGACATTCGCTACCATTTCATTAAGGAGCAGGTGGAGAACGGAGTGATCGAGCTGTATTTTGTCACTACTGAGTATCAGCTGGCAGATATCCAAAGCCTTAGATCGAGGACGAATCGAGTTTTTGATCGACAAGCTTGGCATGAAATCATTCACTCCAGCGACTCTCAAAGAGTTGGCAGAAGAATCAGCTGAATAGTGGTGGTAAACTATTCAGGCGTATCCTTTGTTCGTGATCATGTATATTATCGTACATATATAAAACCACAAAAAGAAAAATACAAAAATATAAAACCAAGAAAAACCATAAAGAATATTGAACCAAGAAAAACCATAAAAAATATAAAACCTACAAAAACCATAAAAAATATAAAATCTAGAAAAACCAAAAATATTTTTCGTTTTTAAATCGGGCATGTCTTTTAGTACGGTAATATTTACGGCCTTAGAAATGCCGATCAATATTGACACGGTGCCATAAATAGAGTTCGTATAAAAGTTGTACATTTTTAAAACATGCCCATTATGGCTTGTAGTTATTTCAGACTGCAACCCGGTTTTCATATTAAAGTCACGTATTTCCTTGGAAAACGTTGGCTCACAACGGGAATTAATTTTCTCGGGCATGATTTACAAGCCAAATCATGCAAAGGGATCAAGTTTACTTTACAACTTGGTCTAACACGAATTAGTGTACGTCTCAGTGCATTAATTTGTCAAAATAAGAGAAATCTTATTGCCACCACGAATCAATCTTTTTTCAAGATACTAATTGGAAATGCTTTCATCAATATTTGACTCTTTAAACAATGACTACAGCTCTTTAAATAGAAAACGAGTCATCGTTTAAGGGGGAGAAAATATTAAACCATCTTTGTCATCAAAACGATTTTTCAAAAGTGTTTGTGGAAAACTAATTGGCTAAATGGTAATTGAGTGGTCTTGCTTTAGAAAACGACTTGTGCTCGTTCAATGTGATAGGAATGGCTTTAAGATCTTGGAGTTTTGCTAATAGGTTGCGATGCTTAAGCTGTGTGAAGGTTAAGTGGGCTAGGTTTAACGAATGTTAATTTTCTTAACGGATGTTAGCCTAATAGGAGTTATAAACCAAAAAGGAGAATATAAAAGACAAGGAATAAAAACTAAAAGGGAAAAAATTGTAGGGTTAAAAGTGACAATATGGTAAAGTTGCTAAAATTTTGACCTAAGTCAAAACCATAACCCCCCCTTGCGTTTTATTATCTTCATTGTTCCTATTCATTTTTTTTCACTCTTGCCGCCATTAAAACACACATACAAGCTTCAAAAACCTTCGTTTTTCAATCACTCAATCCGGTTCATTCGATTTATAAGGTAATAAACATCATTCCTTGATTTAAAATTCGTCTAATTCATCACTATATCCTGCTAAAAGATTCGATTAATCAAATTAAATACAAGTTAGGGTTTGTGTTGAGTTAAGGGTTAATTGATTAGGGGTTTTTGATGGGCTTTGCTCGGAATACATTTAGAATGAGTTTAGTTGCTTTACATTGCCTTTAAACTCACAAACGTGCCTAGATTAATCTTGAATATGGTGTGTTTTGAAGTTCCGGATGAACATAGTTGAAAACTTCTGAATGAAGGAAGTTCCGAACGAACTTCCGAATGAAGGAAGTTCCGGACGAACTTCCGAATGAAGGAAGTTCCGAATGAAGGACTTCCGAATGAAGGAAGTTCCGAACGAACTTCCGAATGAAGGAAGTTCCGGACGAACTTCCGAATGAAGGAAGTTCCGAATGAAGGACTTCCGAATGAAGGAAGTTCCGAATGAAGGACTTCCGAATGAAAGAAGTTCCGAATGAAGGACTTCCGAATGAAGGAGTTCCGAGTGAACTTCCGAATGAAGGAAGTTCCGAATGAAGGACTTCCGAATGAAGAAGTTCCGAATGAAGGACTTCTGAATGAAAGATGTTCCGAATGAAGAACTTCCGAATGAAGAAGTTCCGAATGAAGAACTTCCGAATGAAGAAGTTCCGAATGAAGAACTTCCGAATGAAGAAGTTCCGAATGAAGAACTTCCGAATGAAGAAGTTCCGAATGAAGAACTTCCGAATGAAGATGTTCCGAATGAAGGACTTCCGAATGAAGAGTTCCGAATGAAGGAAAGTTCCGGATGAAGAGTTGTTTGATTAATTGTGTTTACCTGTTATAAGTACTTGTTGAAGTATGTTATGAAATGTGTTATGCTTAGAAGTAATAATGATACATATCTATATATCTTTGTGCATCAACCTTTCATGTCTTATCATAAGCAGATAGATGACTAATCCAACAGTACAAGCAATCCAAGACTCTCGAGCAGCCGCAATTGCCGAAGCACGAACACTCAAGTTCATACCAAACAACTACCGGCTGAAGCCAGTCTCAAAATCCACTCACCATGGATTTAAAGTCGCCATAGCAATCCTTGATCAATCTCATTTCAAGAATGATTTAAGAAGTACTGCCTCGGTGCCTTATGATTACATGTATGAGTTCTGGGCTACCAAGGAAAGCACTTCAAACAAGATCACCTTCACTCTCAACAACAAGCAGCAGACACTTAATGTTTCAGACTTCCGTAAGATATTTGGCATTCGGGATACACCCAAAGGTATGGCATTTTCGAGGGATCCTACTAAAGACGAACTCTTGGAGATGTTCGATGCTCTTGGATGTCCTGACATACGAGTTGCGTCTGAGTTTACCACTGCTAAAGTAGGTCAACCGTGGAGAGCAATCTTGGGTATTCTTAGTAGATGTCTGACACCTAAAACCAGTGGGCATGATGCTTTGCGTAGTCCTATTATGAACATCTTCCATGGCATGTACACAGGCGCAAATGCAGATTATGCATTATTGTTGTGGGAAGAATTCACCTTCCAACTCTTCTAAAACAAGAAGCTGAAAAATAATTTCTTTCCTTACCCTCGGTTTATCAAGCTTATCATTAACTATTGTATGAAGAATGATGTTACTATTGATAGGCGTGCAGCAAGTCGGCATCACACTGAAGAAGCTGATCATACTGTAGATCTAAGGCATGAAGGACCATCTGGTGGGGTGATTCCTGGTCCTATTCCCGATTATCTTATGACGGATAAAATCAAAGGTTCTGCTGATTATAAGCTACTGCTGCTGGAAATCAAGAAGCTTAAAGCAAGCCTTCAGACTGGAGAAGACTCGTCTACTACGGTCAAGAGTAAAGGTAAACGAAAGCAACCAGTTGCTTTACCTGAACCCGAAACCAAGAAGAAGAAGACTGAGGTTAAGAAGGGAAAGGGTAAGGCTGATGAGTTAGTTCTACGTGACGAAGAAGATGTTGTTGATCCTACTCTTAACAAGGCTGAAAGAAAATCAATTAAGATAGCTATTGAAAGGAGTAGGAGAGATACGGGCGGTATTGGTTCGGGTGCGCAAGTGAATGTTGAAGAAGAGTACGAGGAACCAGAGGATATTGATGAGTTTGGATCACCTGAAAGGTATTCTACTTCGAAGGAGACATCCATCCCTGTTTCAGCAAGTGTTGAAAAGGAGTCCGGTGCTCCTACAATCATGGTGTCTACTCAACCTTTAGTAACTCAACCTTTAGCAACTCAACCTCCACCAATACAACCCTTACCAACCAGACCGGTTTCAACACCATTCCTTCCACCACCAATAACTCCCATCCTTAGTACCGTAGTAACAACCGAGCCTCTTCACTCAACCCAGAGCAGCTCTGCAACGTCTTCAATGGCTGTATTTGTATGGCCGAAATGTTGGATAAACATACGGATAATCACAAAAGAGAGATGGATGAACTTCGCCAAGAGCTACATAGACGAGCTCAAAGTGAAGAAGCATCTAAGAAAGCCCAAGAAGAGATGCTTGTTAAGTTCGCTGCAGAGATGGAGTTAACACGAAAAGCTCATGCGGAAGAACTAGCTCAGGTTAAGCAGGCTGAAGCTGATAAACATGCTGCACGAATCACCAGACTTCAAGCGATAAGGGATAAATACAAGAAGCAGAAAGAAGTACTTGAAGCTTCTGTTGAAGAGAGAGTGAAAGAATCCGTTGAATCCATTATGCCTAAACTGCGTGATGAGTTGAAGACACTCGCGGCTGACAAGTTGATGATCAAGTCATCCAATCCTTCTGAATCCGCCTACAAAATTGCCTATGACTTGACGGATTTTGAATTGAAGAAGATCCTCAAAGCTCGTATGAGGGAACTTGGATCGTTTGATAAATCTAGGATTCAACGGGATCTTTACAAATCCCTGAATGACGCTATCATGGAGGATGATAGGTTATTTAAAACGTTTGGAAGTGTGGTACCATACCACATTCTGCCTGAGGAAGAAAGGGAAGAAAGTGAAGAAGAAGAGGGTACTGGTGAAGAAGAAGGTGGAGAAGAAGAAGAAGAAGAAAAGGATGATGACGATGACGATGATAGTGATGATGATGAGGATGATGATGATGATGATGATGGTGATGATGGTGGTGATGGTAATGAGGAGAGTGTTAAGGGGAGCAACGAGGATAGCGATGGGGATGATGAGGGAAAACAGCCTGAAAAGGGGGATAAGGTTGCCAGCTCAAAGAAACCTGCTAAGTCTGGAACCAAGTCTAAGAAAGATGCAGCAGCAAAGGAAAAATCTACTTCCACGGAATCAAGACGATCCAAGTGGCGTCATGATGTGAATGCTACTACGGCGTCATCGATTCCTGGTACTTCTATTGCTGTATCTATACCTGTTACCACTAACCCTGTTAGTTCTGTTGTTGTTGCTCCTGTGATTGCAGAATCGGTAATTGAACCTGAAGCTGCACAACACTCACCCGTTCATGACACCGCCGAGATGCCTGAATCAGAACCAGCAGATGTTCACGTTTCTACTCCTCTACAACAAGAACCACAATCTACAGTTCCTGAATCAAGCACACGGGACTGGGCAGACACGTTGGAGATTGACGAGACTGCACCGCCACAGGCTTGGATCACGGCAGCAGCGCAATATGATCCGATCACAGACGCTGACAGAGATATTTTGTATCTCCGTATCCGCAGTCCGATTAACTTATGTGCATTTCTGGCTCATGAGTATAAGACTTCGGTTACTCCATCTTTGGTGAAGAGAGCGCTGAAGGATAAGAGAATTTGCGCCAAAACCCGGTTAACTCGAATGGAGTTCGAGTATTATGCTGATGAGATCCTGAAAGCTCTGAATACCGTTCAACGGCCAGGTCTTCATGAATCAGAAAGAGCTCCACCTCCACTTGATCCTTCTCAAGATAATCAGATTGCTCTCGACTTCTTCGTCACTTATGATCTTGAGTATCTTCTGAAGGGTTCATCAAAGTACGCCACCTCCTTGACCTTGCTGAAAGCTGCCAACTGGGGGACAATACCCTGGATCGAGGAAAAGGTAAACCGACTCTGGGTCCCAAGGGTAACTCGTAATTATGATATGTATGCTGTTATAGGTGCATCTCATTGGGACGAACGAGTCCGAAGGGCGTACAGGGGTTGCTGTCTAGCCAATTCAGGAAGCAACGTTAGATCTGATATCCGCATCTCCAGTATTTTAGGGCTGAAAACTGAAGCCAAGAATGGCTATTATCATGTGACGGAGATTCGTCTGAAAAGGGAGGATGACAGAGAATACAAAATCCAGCAGGGAGATTTTTCTATAATTCGCCTTAAGGATATCGAAGATATGTTGCTTATGATGACCCGGGATCAACTCACACATATTCCTCGTGAAGACATCATTGCCTTGAATACAACACTTCGTATGTTCACACGAAGCGTTGTTATCAAGAAACGAGTTGAAGATCTTCAGTTGGGAGTCGAAAGCTACCAAAGGAAGCTTAACCTAACCCGTCCAGTGAATCAAGTGTTACCTCAACATGTAGATAGATGTCCCTATTCCGGCATTTCTGTTCCGAATTACGGCATTTTCTACTTGAACAGTCGAGGGTTAATGAAGTTTATGAGGGTGGGTGAGCTTTATAAGTACAGTGATGGGACTCTTCTACAAGTCAGAGGAAAGTTGGAGCATCTTAACTCGGGTGGGACTTTACCAGAGATGACTGAGGATTGGCATCCGGGTTATCAGCAAATGGCGAAGTATGTGATCAAGAAGATTGATCAAAAGCTCCGTGAACGTAGATTGATGAGGAGCTTGGAAAGATTCGTTGGTGGTAGACCATATTTAGTGCACCACAAGCTACTGCAACGATCCATCTAATGGGTCGTACATTTCAGGTCCACTTTATATTGGTTTTCAATTGTGAATATGTATATTTGTGAATATTGTGCTTGTACGGCTTGATGTAGTGTTAAGGTATGATAATTTTTCAAGAATTTCTCACGAGATTCTAAATCTTTCAAAATATATCATACTAAAGCACTACAACTATCCCTTATTAACTTAAGGGGGAGCATTAACATGTTCTATGGCCAAACATCGATTTCATTTTTTACCCAAAGACCGGTTAATCCATTCAATATCCCAAATATTAATGGTTAACATTTTGGATAAGGGGAGAAAATGGGATTAAGGAGATTTAAATGATACTTGGCTAAAAGATGAAAAAGACTTAACGATTATCCTACTTAATATGTGTAAAGCACGTGTTAAGGGGGAGCGTTTTTGATGAACAAAACACCTAAGGTACAAAACTTTTGATGACAATATCACAAGTACTTTAGGTGATTTTCAATGATTTTTCATGGTGGCTATACTTTCCCAAAACACGCTTAATTCACGACGAATGTTGGTGACAAAAGGGTGGTAGGAATAGGTTTAGTCCAATGATTCATCAGAGCCGATGGAATCTTCCCAAGGACAATTCCCTAGATAGAATTAGAAGTCCTAGGAAAGTTGGAGAAAGATTGTGAACGTAGCTGAATGCCGACCAAGTACTTAAGCTAGCACTGGAACAATCACAACAAGGTGCTAGTGATGACGTATTGGTAAGCATTGAAGGGGTTGAAGAATGAAAAAGAATTGTAAAGATAAAGGGTGTATAGAAAGAAGCCCTCCTTACAACTTTAGGCAGAAACCGGGTCAATACATATGCTATTGAGGTCATTTTTGTTAATGATTCTCGATATTGAAGAAAGACATCATGGACCCAGTGATGCAATGCACAACCCTTCCCAGCTAACTCAAATATCTCTCAAAAGGTATTTGTTTTAATCACACGGAGATCAACACGTTATCTATTGGTTTATTCACTCCGAATAGACTGGTATTGAAAAGGTGGCACTCCTCTCCAGCCATCGCTCACTAAATCAAAACGCACTATCGAGTCTAGAGCCAAGAGATCATCAAAAGTCTCATTAGGACACTTTCCATTTATTCCTTGCTTTCTCACACACTGTGAAAAGTAAGAGATTTTTATGAGTCCTACGCAGTATTCCTGTAATATTGCTAGAACATCCGAGTAATACGCAAGTATTACAATGAAGATGGAAATCCTGCTTGAGCCAACATCAAACAAGCTCATGGTAGGTTACACGTGCGGTTCTTTTAGAACCAATCTTGTGAAAACTGGAAAGAAACAGTGGTTTAATTCTTAATTGAACTTAAACTCGTTCCAGGCCTCTACGCATTATCATACGATCTTGCCAGAACACTCAGAGTGACTCTTTATTGATCACAGTGACGAGTGGAAATCCTTCTAGTGTTAACATCAAACAACACTTGGTAGGTGACGTGCAAGATTCTTTATGAATTGAGCTCGTGATAACTGGAAAGAAACGATGGTGAAAATCTTAGTTGAAATTCATTTGTTCCAGGTTTCATGAATTGACGGCTTCAAATCACAAGGATAATTTATCCAAGTGATTCACTCTTTATGTTCGCAGTCAGCTTTGGACGGTCGAATAAAGAGAACGGGTTTACCCGCGAAATCCTGTCAGGAAGTTACTTAATTGAAACTATCCGTCACGGGTACGATATCTAATATCGTCCAACGGTCTTCACCGACCGGAGGTAAAATGCTACCGAATTAGAATAAAATGTCAAAGCCATTTTATTCGTGTCGTTGCTGTGTACCTGTTAAAGACGGTGGCGTTGCTGTGTACCTGTTGAAGACGGTGGCGTTGCTGTGTACCAGTTAAAGACGGTGGTGTTGCGGTGTACCTGTAGAAGTCGTTCCCACATGCTTATGTTTTTCTGCATCAAAGTTCAGCAAAAATTCAAGAAAGTACAAGATGAAGTCTTCCGCTGTACCAAACTCTAAAGCTTTCGAGAATTCAACAAAAAGACATAAGTGTGTGGAACATGGAGTCACAAGGAGGCAAGATTCCCAAAAAGGCAAAGATCGCACGTGAAAGGCCAAAGAACAATGCTCTCAAGCCAAAGCCTAAAAGATCAAACCAAAATATTCACAACAAAAAGAAAAAGAAGAAAAGACTACGAGCTAAAGAACGAAGACTTAGTATAGTATGCTAGGTTTAGAACTTTGTAACGTGGAGTGACCTCCCTTAGGGGGAGATTGTTATAAATACGTTTTAACGTATATTAGAGGTATCGATCACTCCACAATATTATTAATGTTGTAATAGCTCGTAGTTGATAAGTTACTTATTTAGTCAAGTAAGAACCGGCCCATGGGCTTGTCATGGGCCGGCCCAAGTCCATTAGTGGCTTGGAAGTATAAATACCCCTTTCCTCCTTGGAAAGGGGTTGGTTGTTGTTCATTTCTTGTTTTCATTCAATAAAGAAGACACATAGTTTCTCTCACTTTCTCTCTCTAGTTTCTCTCTCTAGAAAACATCATCCCACTTCATAGATTCATAGGTTATCAAGATTCTACAACAGCCAACATAGAATCAAACTTCACTTGGGCTGCATCATTAGGAACTATTGTTTCTACCATAATCCCTTTACCTTTATCTAATACATCAATGGTGGGTAAAGAAACTGATGGTACCTGTGTAGACACATCCTTGATGATAGCTGATGACTGGGATACATCAACCACACCTGCAAGTCTATCAGCATCCAAAACCTGCTTGTCAACGCTCAACTTACTCTTGTCAGCACTTGGCTTTGTGAACTGCTCCAACATCTCAATAAAAGATAAATTTAAATTTGTAGGGGTAACCAATGAAGCATTAAAACCTGGTTGCCTCTTCAAATCTGTTAGAGCCTCAGCTATACCCAAATATTCTCCTTCATGTGAGCCTTTGTCACTCACATGTATCTGCTCATCCTCCCCTTTGGAAGAATCCTCCACTCCACGCCTAGGGTTAGCTCCTTCCAAAATAACAATCCTCTCCCTCAATTACTTGAGTTCAAGGCCTTGTGTGTTGACAGTATGTACAAGGTCTGCATTTTGCTTTTGCAATCTAATACAGACAGGCGTCAATTCCAATAATGTATAAGGTTCCAATCTGCCCTCCTCTAGAATAGGAGTTTGACCTCCCAAAGTAGACTCATGGGGCATGGATAGGGTCTTATGGATGTTAGGACTGACTTGGCCTGCTTTTAAGCTAGAACCAATAGTCCCAGCCCCACCCATTTCACCAACCACACCTATGGTGGTGGTTCTCTATGCAATATGGCTAGGACCACTAGAGGAGAGCACTCCAGCAGTCCTTTGGCGTTTTACCAACCTAAATTAAGGGGGTGTAGAAGATGATGTGGATTGGGTGTCTGTTTGAAGGTTAAGGGGTGTTTGGGTTTGTCGTAAAAGGGTGTCAGCGTTTGAATTTAAAGTGTCAACGCCAACATTTAAAGTGTTAGCGTTGAAGGGTTCTTGGTCAACTTCCATATGCTGGGGTGATGGTGGTTGTTCAGGCAATGGGTCTGGTTGTGGTTGAGGGTCTTGTTGTGGTTGTGCTGCTGCAATAACAGCAAGCATGGCTTGGGTGAGGGGTAAGTCTCTATGAGGTGGTGAATTCATCTTCCCAAAATTGCTTTCTTTTAAAAAGGGATCGTATAAAAATCACTGTGATCCCTATTGCAGTATCTTTGTTCATCAAACACCATTTGTAAAATCCTTGGGTAAGCAAGAGTCATCTTGCTACCCTTGTTATGACACATGCCATCAAAAATCATTTTTGAAAAATTATATTTTTGCCTAGTAGCAATACACACAATGCCACTCCCAATTGAACGGTTAATTTCATTGTGTGCAATACATTTGGAACTGAAACATTGAAGAATGACATGTATCAAGTACTTCCAAGATGGGGGAAATTCTTGTTTTGTATATTTGTTTAAATGGCCATCTTCTGGCAAAGGATAGACCAAAGCTTGGAGTCTTTGTTCTAGCTCTCCAATGGGTAGGGTGGTTATACCATCTGCATCATTAAGATGCAAAGCTTGGCGAACCAAAGCTTCAGTAACCACCCATGGACAATAGCAGTCAATGTAGTCACATTATTAACTGTTGAGGAAGTGACTGTATTCCAAAACTGTTTAATATGTGTGACAGGGATAAGAGGAGCATGAGAAAGTGCATACCTTATGCGGGATGCATTCAAATACTCCACCATCTGAGTATATTAGGGAAACAGAGCATCATCAGCTTCTAAATAAGCAACCATGTTATGCTGACTTCTGAACTCCAATTCCAAATCTCTTGGTTTAAACTTAGGCGCCATTGATGTAGAAAGCTGTGATGAAAGTTATGAAAGATGAAGGTTTGAGAAAATTTAGTTAGACAAGAATAAGCAGTTACCCTGTTTAAAAGAAACGAGTCAAATATATAGGAGAGGTGAAAACATGTGATTGGTCAAAGCATGAGACAGTTATATTCAAAATATAATGATGAAAATCTTGAAAAAGATATAACTTATATCTTGCATTAATAAAAAGTTACCAACTCCTAAAATTACGGCCCATATTTTCGTCAAAAATAACAACAGGGTAGGACCTAATGTTTATCAACGATCAAAAATAGCTTAGCAGCGCCCAACGGCTATATTCTTGTCAACGTTGGATTGTGCCATATCAACGTCAAAATTGGTCTTAACAACGCTTGGAAAGAAATCTGTCAGCGTCCAAAAATAAAAATAATTTAAAAGAAAAAGGACCTTAACAAAGTAATTTATCCTAGTGAAGATAACTTATAGACTGAAAATCACCATAGGGTGGCAAGCACTGTCCAATCATGCACACTTGCTTAAGCAAGATAGACATAATTGTCCTCAAGTGTCCCTTGCAAACGCCAAAGTTCTTAACAATGAAGCTATCTTATAAAATCCTTTGTAACTTCCCAGGTAAGCCCAATAAAAATCATACCCAAGTCTCCCAACATACCACATCCAGTTCTAGGTCAAAAAGTCTTGGCAGCGTGCAAAGTATATCAACTTTGCATGCTACAGTGCCTCACGATTTAGTAAACTAACGCGTACTCACCAGTGGACACAATCTAGAATTGTGATAAGAGTATTATATGAATAACCAAAAAGTCCTAAAGGTTTCCTAAACCTCCCCTTAAAATATGATATACAAGTTGCCAAATTTAAATAATGCAATAAAAATTTATGTCAAGATAGGAATGTAAACATTCCAACCATCATCCATAAACATTGAACACACTCCAAGTAAGCTCCAAGGATCCATAAGCAACTCTGTATCCATTTGTACAATGCTCATATGCCTGCATAATTAGATCAAAAACCACAAAACTAACATGTTGCTGTCAACATTCATTTTAACACTTACCAACGTTAAAATAACCTTTGTCAGCGTTAGACAAATAAAGTGGAAAACCTAATTTTATACAAAGACCAATAACAGTGCCCATCCTGTACATATTTTTACAATAAGCTCCAAAAACACATATTAGGTAAGATTGATCATTCCAATACTTGTTACCAAGTATTGAAATCTCCCAGCATCAAAAGGTTTAGTTAATAAATCTGCCACATTTTCTTCTGTGTCAACCCTATCTGGTTGTATTAAACCTTTTTCAAAACAATCTCTTATAAAATGATGTCTAGTTTCTATGTGTTTTGTTTTAGAATGATGTACAAGATTCTTAATAATGCATAAAGTATTGTTATTGTCTACAAAAATCATGGTATACACAAAATTATACCCATAATCCAACAGTTGGTTCTGAAGCCATAAGACTTGTCCACAACAAGCAGCTGCAGCAACATATTATGCTTCAGTTGTAGATTTGGCCACCACTGTTTGTTTCTTGCATTGCCAAGATATCAACCTACTCCCAAGAAATTGGCATCCACCGGTTGTGGATTTTCTATCAAATTTGTCACCTCCATAATCACTGTCTGAATATCTAATAAGCTGCAATGGAGAATCCTTTGGATACCATAACCCCAAGGTGGGATAGCACCTAAGGTATCTAAAAATCCTCTTGACAGCTTGAAGATGACACTCTTTGGGAGTCACTTGATGGCGTGCACATGCACACACAGCAAACATAATGTCAGGTACAGAAGTTGTAAGATACATCAATGATCCAATCATTGACATATAATGCTTGACATCCACCTCTTTTCCATCTCCAACCTTTCCTCAAGGGTGTTCCCAATCCATGGGTGTGCTAGCCCATTTTTCATGTGGAGAAAAGCCAAACTTCTTCAAGATCTATGCTACATATTTGTCTTAAGAGATGAAGATACCATCTTCTTTCTACTGAATTTGTAAACGTAGAAAGAAGTTCATCTCTCCATTACACTCATCTTGAATTTGTTCGTCATGAGCTTTGAAAAGTCTTCACTCATCTTTGGACTTGAAGAGCCAAAAATGATATCATCCACATAGACTTGAACAAGTAAAAAGTCCTTACCAGTCTTCTTGGTAAACAAAGTCTGATCTATGGTGCCCCTCTTAAATCTATTTTCCACCAGATAGGTGGATAATGTACCATACCATGCTCTTGGGGCTTGATGAAGTCCATACATTGCTCTCTTCACTCTATACACCTTGTCTGGATGTTCTGAATCTTCAAAACCAGGAGGCTGCATAACATAAACCTCCTCTACAATTGTGCCATAAAGAAAAGCACTCTTCACATCCATTTAATAAACTGTGAAGCCCGTGCAAGAAGCATAGGCTAGGAAAATCCTTATTGCTTCAATCCTTGCAACAGGTGGAAAAACCTCTTCATTGTCTATCCCTTCCTCTTGTGTATAGCCTTGAGCAACTAAACGTACCTTATTTCTGACCACAATTCCTCTCTCGTCCTTTTTGTTTCTAAGAATCCATCTTGTCCCTATAGGTCTGACATATCTGGGACAATCTACTAACTCCCAAACATCTTGAATAGCAAATTGGTGAAGCTTATCCTGCATTGCTTCCACCCAACTTGGTTCTTTGAGAGCATCAAATATCTTCTTGGGTTCATGTTGTGACAGAAAACAAGCAAACAAACATGCCTGAACAATAGGGGTATCAACCTTCTTGTGGATATTGTCAATAAAACCTCCTTGATTCTGATGAGATCTTCTTGTTTGAACAGGAGATATCACATCACCAATGATTAGAGAAGAAGGATGATTTTTGATAGTAGATGTAAGTATTCCTCCTTCAATAATTGTGTTGTCTTCAATTTCAGTCTCCAAGTTGCCAATATCATCTTCAAATTCTCCTCCATCATCACCTGAATGAACCTCTTCATGTACTGCTGAAGGCTCACCTTGTTCAAAAACATTGGAAGAGAATAAATGGTCAAAAGAGTTGTCACCCCCTGAACTGGGTCTGTCAACGTTTGAGCCATCAACGCCTGAATTTGACCTGTCAGCGCAAGATTTTCCTTTGTCAGTGCTTGAAGATTCATGCATGTTTTCATCAATTGGTTTCTCTTGTGGACCATCTTTTTCCTTTCCAGCAACAGCAGAAAATCCATCTGTCCAAATAGGAATGGTGACATACTCAAGTATGGGAGCTGATTTGTCTGCATGTGATCCTATTTCCTTATCAATCTGTATAACCTGAAATTTCAACAACTGGTTCTTCCACAACATTTGAATTTACTTTCACAATGTATGGATTAGTAACAGGCATATAATTCAAGGTTCTAGATAAAGTTTCCAAGTCAAAGAGCCAATTTGGTCCACTCTCAGGATCACTGAGTTTACTTTCTAAAAACCTAACATGTACCTTTTCTAGTATACATTTTTCTTTCTTAATGTAAACCCTATATCCTCTACTCTGCATTGAATAGCCCATAAAATAGCCTTCATCACCTTTAGCACTAAACTTCCCTAAGGCATCACTAGTATCAAGTACGACTACATGACATCCAAAGGGTATAAGAAACCCAATATTAGGTTTCCTATTCCAAATTATCTCATAAGGTATCTTATTGTAGATTTTGTTGATCAATGCCCTATTCTGAACATAGCAGGCTGTATTCACAGCCTCAGCCTAAAATGCAATGGGAAAGTGAGCATCAGCCAACATTGTCCTAGCTGCTTCTATGAGTGTTCTATTCTTCCTTTCAGCCACCCCATTTTGTTGTGGGGTTCTAGCTACACTAAACTGTCTAGTAATCCCTTTATTGACACAGAAGTCATCTAACAACTTATTTCTAAACTCACCACCATTATCACTTCTAAGAATTTTAACCTCATTCCCAGTCTTTTTCTCAATTTGGGTAATAAAATTAATCAAAACAGTGACAGTTTCACTTTTTAAAGCCAAAAAGAAAGTCCAAGTAAATCTAGAAAAATCATCAGTTATGACAAAACAAAAAGATTTACCATTTAAGCTTTCTATATTAGTTGGACCAAACAAGTCCATATGCAGCAAGTGAAGTGGTTTAGAACTAGAATGCGCAAGCTTAGACTTAAAGGAGACTTTGTGTTGCTTGCCTTTAAGGCATGAAACACAAGAGTGGTCATTGTGGAAAGCCTTTTCAGGCAAACCATCAACTAAACCATGTCTCACAAGTCTATTTATGTTCTTAAAATTTATGTGCCCTAACCTTCTATGCCAAAGATTACTTTCATCAACTGAAGCCTTAGCATATAGACATGATAGATTATTATTCATCCTAACTCCATTAAGATTCACATTATAAATGTCCTTATGCCTAGGTGTTCTATAATCATAAAACTTCTCATCAGGTATTTTAAAGTTTTTGCTTAACACCAAGCATTCAGTATCAGTGAAGAGAAACTTATTTTTGTTATCACAAACTTGTGATACACTAAACAGATTATAAACAAGTTCTTTTACCAGAAATATGTTTTCAAAACACAAATTTTTGGTGATAAGAGTGCCTTTGCCTGTAATAGTTCCATATCCTCCTCCAAAGTATACTTTTTCACCATCTTTAATGGGGGTAAAGTTTGTCAAATAATCTTCCTTCCCCGTCATGTGCCTAGAGCATCCACTATCCCAATAGCCATAATCATTTACCTGCTTTTAAATGCCCTAGACATAAAGAAAACAAATTAGTTTTCTTTAGGAACCCAAGCCTGAGTAGACTTGGATTCATTTGGTTGTTTAACAAGAACAGACTTAGTCCTTATAACAACCCCTTGTTCATCCCTTTTAGGATTGAACACCCAGTTAACCCCAATTGGTTTAGTTATGACCTTTGAAATATAATGAAATCTGTTACAGGTCATAGAAATCCTATTTGAATTAGGGTTTTGGTCTTGTTTGGGTCTCCAAGTTAAGCTAGAAGAAGCTTTAGACCCCTTTCCCTTTGGTTGCAAGTATTTGTTATTACTTGGTCTAACAGCGTTGGAAACATTCCTGTCAACGTTAAAATTGTTCTTGACAACGCTGAAATTACACTTGTCAGTGCCAAAACTAGGGTTTGCTACAGGAACCCTGTAAAACCCGTATTTAAAAATCAGAATATTTAAATACGCAGTTTAATTTTAATAAACTAGATAAGTATTAATTATTAGACAGAGATAGAAACGTAGAAATTAAATACGCAACCCCAGTTTATTTAAATACTATAAATATTACAGTTTATTCAGTTAATAAGTATTTAGTCTCAGAAAATATTACAGATGAATTATTTAATTTACAGAAATAATTAAGCGTTAATATTAAATACGCGTAGTCTCAGTTTATTTAAATATTACAAATGAATAATTATTCAGAAAATAATTATTAATTTCAGTAAACATTACGTACATATGATTTATTTACGGAAAAGAGTATTACGTTTTCAGGAATTAAAACACGATTTACGAACACGTACACGCACATTATTTCATGACGCGAAAAATAAAATAAAGGTGTATGTATATAAGGAGGGGGGCTGCGTCTAAAAACAAAAAGAAGAAAATGGGCTTGGAGCCCAGCCCAATACAAAAAGTAAATAAACGGGAGTATTAACTTTTCTTAAATCAGTTAACAAAAAAAAAAGATCTAGGGTTTTGCTATGTGGCCGACGGCTGAGACAAACCAGGAGGAAGAAGACGTTTTTTTTTGTCGTGGGTTATGTATTCACATAGATCCTCGATCACATATGTAAGTAATTCCTTTCTCCTTTTCGTTTTATGAACTCGAATGCACGGGTTAAGCAAGAACAAATGATTTTCGAACTATAATAAACGTAAATTAAGATGGTTCGATTCAGATTTCAGTTTTTGTACGCGAACCGAGACACACTAGATGTCTCGGTGTTCTTTTTCTAGGAACAGCCGTATAGGCTGTTGGTTTGGGTGGACTGCAGCGAGCAAACAAACAGTAGGGGTGGTCGGGTTTTGTTTGGCCTCACGAAAACCGAGACCTAATGTCTCGGTGACCCCTTTTTATGCCAGCCGTGACCCAACAGGGGGCGGCTCAGGGCTGTTTTTCGACCCACCCATGCTACACGAACCACCAGGGGTGTTTGTGAATGGAGCAGTGGGGAAAATGGCCCAATAAGGGGGCGTTTGGGTTTGTAAACTGCATATGCAGACAATAAGGGGGCGTTTGGGTTTATAAACTGGAAGTATAAGAAAAGCAGTGGGAACTTTGTAAAAGCAGTGGGAACTTTGTAAAAGCAGTGGGAACTTTGTAAAAGTAGTGGGAACTTTGTAAAAGAAGTGGGAACTTTGTAAAAGCAGTGGGAACTTAACACAGGCGGTGGGAACCACGAATTATTTGAATGGATAATTTGTTTTATAAACGAGTTTATAAATAAATTAATTATATTGTCCAATTTTATTAATCTAATTAATAAAATTTAATTAGTTCTAGCTTTATCATTTTTTTATCCTATTAAAAACCTTTGATTTATAAATAATTTAATTTTAAAGATATTAAATTGGAAATATTTTAAGATAGGAAATTTTTAATAATAACGAGTTACTATGTATCGTAATACCGGGGTATACATTATACGATAATCAGAAATACCAAATACATTAAATCAGTAATATTTACGAACAGTCAGAACCTACCAGATTATATACGATTAGTATTTCAAGAATAATTTTAATCCAAGGAAAACAGTAAGAGCAGTAAAATAAATAAACGTCAGTCAACTTATTTTCGCGTACATTATTTATGTAGTATCCGTGAAGTCGGAGTCGGTCCTGCAGCTTTCATTATTGGACATGAGGTACGGATTTCCCGTCCTTTCAGTAAGGACTTCCTTTCTATGCATGATTAGGATTCCCCATCTTCAGCCAAATGTTTTTCCCCAGTATATGTTTAAACTTATCAGTAAGCATGTTAAGAATTAAATAAATTGCCTGAGCATTATATACAAGCATGGTTAGTTTGTGGACTAGTTACGGAGGTACCGTAACCACGGCACTAGAGGCACCGGTGTCGTGACTCACATGCAGGAGAGTGATATCCTGCATCGTCCCACTCAGCTCAGCTTGGCCATTTTATCAGTATTATTAGTGGGACGTATGGATGCATCCTAGGCTACAGTTTACAGTTTAGCAGGTGAATGTGGTGTGTGCTCGACATCCTTCACATTGGAGCTGATCCCTCCACCCAGCACAGTTATTTAGAGATCACCCCTCTACAGCATGACGAGGTCACCCCTCTAGTTATTCATGCAACGTTGTTACAGCACATGACCTATATAAGCTCTGGCAATTAAATTACAGTAAATGCATGTTTTCAGATTTAACAGATAACAGTTCAGCTTTATTAATTATAAATTAGGCTTTACAGATTATACACAGATTTCCGCTGCAACTTTACTTATCAGTCTTACAGCTCCAGTATTTTATCAACTGTTTCATTTTAGTAATTCCCTATCATGCTTTATATCCGTTCACTGAGCGTTATGCTCAGCCGTAGTTCCTTTCATGTTCTAACGGCAGGTACACCAGGACGCTCTTAGGATTCTGAGAGCATGTGCATTTGGATGGAAGCTATCCAGACTTCTTACTTTATGCATTTCTTACATTATTCTGCTTATTTGGACATTGTTTAGTCCTTTCCTTCAGTATTTTTTTTACTTTTCATGTTTTGGGCTTATGTTTGGATTGCCGATGTTTGATTCCGGTATTTCCTTTATGGTCAGTTAATGTCTTAGGACATTTACCTTATGCTTTGATAACACGCCATAAATACACGTAACGGTCCACTTATCCAAGTGGGGTGTTACAATTATGGTATCAGAGCTATAGGTTCGACATGTAGGCTCTAAAACTTGACCTGTGACTAGTGGGTAGTCACCAGGAACTTCCTAGATTTTGGCGTTGTTATCTTTCATGTTTTTCATGGATTATTCAGTCAGTTTTCTTCATTTATCAGTCAGTTTTCTTAAAGTTTTGACTAAGTAAAAGGTTGGTACATAACTACCATATTTAGTAGCATGTGCTTTTTAGTGAATTTTCGTTTTGGTGAGCTGACCATAAGCGTTCACCCTTGCCGTTCAGATTTTGTATTGGTAAACCGGCCATAGGCGTTTACCATTACTCATGACAGATTCATGTTTCAGTCAAATATTACTTGGTGAACCAGCCATAAACGTTCACTATTTATCAAGTCAAATTTCATGCTTTTCAGTCAAATGATGTCTTGTGAACCGATCCACAGTTGTTCACTTTTGTCATATCAGGACATTTCATAAATTTTGACAAGTATAGATTGGACTACAGCCATCCATATTTAGTCCGAGATTATAAATTTCTATACATGACAGTTCTCAGAAAATTTTGACAAGCATGGATCGAACCAAAATCGCCCATACTTAGTCATATGTTTTATTCCTTGAATTCTGTGGATTGAACCATAGCCATCCACACGAGTTGATGTTAAACCTCAGTTGATTTTCTTTTATGTTCTAGTAACAGTAAAATTTTCATATCCTCACGTTGATGTCGTCTTCAGGTTGATTCAATTCATGTCTCCTTACGAGGATTATGTTTTCAGCAAAGTAATGATGTTCTCATACACAAGAATTTCAGTAAAACCCATTTTCATGATAAATCATGATTGGCCTTCATTAATCATGCTTCATCCTGACCACTGTTGGGACTTCGATTATATCATACTTTCAGTCTTGATATAACTAGCAGTAAGTCGACGCAGGAATTACAGGTTATCATGTTACTTATTTCAGACCAGTTTACTACCGTTTAAATCAATTTATTTCCTAGATCACGTCAGACAAGCGACACCAGTATCGACCATCCAATAAAATTCCCACCAGTGCCATGAACATTAGTCTATATGGACCCTCTGTGTAGTGCCTCAGTTATACTCCTTGTACAGTGATACATGTGTACTCCACGTACAATGTCTCGATATGCTTCATGTGCAATATTCATTTTGTACTTCATGTACAGTAGTCCAGGTGTACACCAGGTACCCTACTCCATGGATATTGCTAATCGATCCTCAATCATCTCGGGCGTTTCCACTTGTCGATATTTTACCAGGTGCTGATGCTGCTCGTGAGTTGAAGATTTTACCAGATGCTGATGCTGCGAACACTTTGAAGACCTCACGATCGCTGATGCTGCTGATACTTTGGAGATTTCCCAAGATGATGTTCCGTTCATATCATGAAGACTCCGCAGAGCAAGGACGAAACTATAAATTTGAACTTTATGTCAAGAAAAAATTTCAACCATCAGACACTACCATTCCATTACATACTTTTACCTTCTCAGTTAGATGTCACACTCCACTCAGCTAACCGTATATTCAAAGAGTGGGAACCGGAACTCAGCCGGCCACTCAGCAGAATAGTTACATGAATCAGGGTCATGATAATGATCGTCATAAAGTGACAGACAAAACAGTAGTGACAACCATCGTACTTATTATTAGTCAGTCAGTAACCATCGGAACTCCGGAACGGACGTGACCAGAAATGCAGAGGTCAGTAGTCTAACCGGTCCGCCAACCCTAGCAGTTACCAGAAATTCTTAATCTTATTCAGACTCACCCATTAAAATACATGTCCAGACAACAATCAAGACATAGGTCCCAAGTACCATTTTGGAAGACCTTTCAGGACCCCAGTTATGATACACGTCATACGAACCTTTTGTCGAAATACGAGTCAGAACGCATAACTCTAGATGTTTCTAAACCAGGCCCTCAGAAATTCAGGGTACCCTTCAGAAAGGGGTATACCTGTTCTATTATGCCACGCATGAATCAGATCATTAAAATTCAGTCACCACACTAGATTATTATTCAGGTTAAGCACACAGTAATCATTATGTGAGGTTACAGACGAACACATTTAGTAAAAAGTCGCCATGTTTACTTCACGTATTCCTATGTCAGCTTTATCTCAAACCAGGTAGTTATCTGCCTCTCACCCAGAAAGGACTCAACAGTATCACCATATTTATTAAAGTTCTCTTTCAGTTGACGATAAGATCTGTCTTACTAAATTCTAAATATATTGTTATACTTTCTGCCAGAAAAATCAGTACAAATTACGTCTACCGTACAAGCGCATGACTTAGCAGTCCATAGCTACGAAGACTGTCTAGCCATCAGTTATAAATTCACTTCTGAAATTCCTTAAACTCATGACCAACAGATTATTCCAGAGTTCCAGATATAATTTCAGAAAGTTTTCAAGAAATTCCTTCCTAACCACGAGACAGAAATTTAACATCAAGCTAGTCTCAAGAACAGAACCTGTTTTCAGAACAGGGCTCTAGCTACGTTAAAAGAGTTGCAGCAATTGCTGCAAGAGTTACCAAAACTAGGCTTTATTCGCCCTAGCGCACCATCGAAAAATTTATCATATCACCATTCCTAATCGATATTCATTCCACGAATAGAAAGTCTAATTGACATACTACGAGGTGTCTTAAACATTCTTCCAGGAAAATTCAAGATCATGCTACCATCAGTGGTGAGGGAAGAACATGATGTTCTTCAGACCGTTGTTGCACATATTATAGCCACTCTAAAAATTTTAAATTTTACTTCTGAGCTCCCTAATGCTCCAGCTATAGTATGAAAATGTATGAATAAATTTTTATTTCCTTGAATTCTCAGACAAAATTGGCAGTACATTCATTGACAACATTCTGATCACCTAAATTCTAGAGAAGGACATGAGAATCATCTTTTCACGACCCCGCAGATTCTCCGATAGGAGAAAATTATATACGCAATCTTTCTAGATGTATATTTCAGATGAACAAGTGGCATTTCTGAACCACTCTATTTCAACAGAAGGAAATTCCAGACAATCCTGCGAAGGTGAAGGCCATCACCTGATGGTCCCGACCGACGCCTGTGAACGAAGTACAAATTTTTCTAGAGCTCAATTGACTACTACCGCAGAAATTGCCGATAATTCTCACTAAAAATGTTTTATGACTATTCAACCAGATTTCCACCAGAATGTTCCATAATCCCAGACAAAACTTTAATATAATCCGCATCACACATTAATGCAGCTATGTTCATATCTAGATGCCTGACCTACTGCAGGTTCAAGATAGAACGCCGTCATGTTAGTGAGTTACTACAACCCTTAGAAATTTCTGAATAGAAATGAGACGAAATTCCATGAAATTGTTATCAGCTACCACAGGCTCAGAGAAATTATGATACTATCTAAGTTATCATCAACCAGGTAATCAGCCTGCGTGTCTCTTTCATCCGAAAGGATCACGTAGTAGCAGATCTGCAGAAAATTTTGAAATGCAGCAGTAAATCGTACGAATTCAAGGCATTCCTTTGACCATCATATCAGACAGATTTCATGTTCACGATCAAGTGTATGTTTACGTCCAATTTAAGTTCATGTTTATTTTCACTTTCACGTTTACGTCTCAACCGCAGTATGATGTTGTTTCAGTCATCTTTTATGCTATGTCATGATTTAAGCTCACGTTTGTGTTCATAACATTGTTCACGTTCAAGTTCGGGTGCCATTTCACGATACACGTTTCTTAGGTTATTACCGACTAAGGTTACAGGAAGCTTGAGAGACCAGACTCAAATTTAGCACAACCATTCCATAACCAGACAGACGTTTCACATCTCAGGCCGTATCGTTTGGCATTCATTCATCAGTCATCATACGTTCATGATATATTCCATGCCAGCGCTTCTCATATAATTATGAACCACGTTCACAATTGCACGTAGCACGTTCACAATTGTTCATATAGTTCATCCCTATATATTTCAGCAGCTTGCTCAGAGTTATGAATGTTATCTTTTCAGAATATTTACACGTACCGTTTCATGTATCATACATGCTATAGTTATTCAGTCTATCAGATTCAGAAAACCCATCTTATAATATGGAACCAGAAGCTTTTCAGCATCATCAGGGCAGGGTCAACAGGACCAAGATATTTTTTAGATCTGTTGAAGGAATCGTTTCGAGCGGGAGGCCACTCGAAACGGAGGAGTCCATCCGGACCTCTCATCCGTTTCCTTCAATAAATCGAGTTAAGTTCTTTTAGTCATGTTTCCTTCCATGTCCCCTTCAGCCATGTCACGTTTAATGTTTATTTCAGTCATGTCAGGTTTATACCTATCAGCAGCATTATGTCTTAATTAGAAGACAAATTATCCTTCAGCTTATTTGTCTTTTCAGTTTACGTGTTCTTTCAGTTCCTATAACTTCATCAGCTTATACCTTTATTTCGAGGACGAATTTCTCCTTTTTAGAGGGGAAGAATTGTAAAACCCAGTATAGTCGTATCTTTAATTCAGGGACGAATTATTGTTTTTAGAGGGGAAGAATTGTAAAATCCGTATTTAAAAATCAGAATATTTAAATACGCAGTTTAATTTTAATAAACTAGATAAGTATTAATTATTAGACAGAGATAGAAACGCAGAAATTAAATACGCAACCCCAGTTTATTTAAATACTATAAATATTACAGTTTATTCAGTTAATAAGTATTTAGTCTCAGAAAATATTACGGATGAATTATTTAATTTACAGAAATAATTAAGCGTTAATATTAAATACGCGTAGTCTCAGTTTATTTAAATATTACAAATGAATAATTATTCAGAAAATAATTATTAATTTCAGTAAACATTACGTACATATGATTTATTTACGGAAAAGAGTATTACGTTTTCAGGAATTAAAACACGATTTACGAACACGTACACGCACATTATTTCATGACGCGAAAAATAAAATAAAGGTGTATGTATATAAGGAGGGGGGCTGCGTCTAAAAACAAAAAGAAGAAAATGGGCTTGGAGCCAGCCCAATACAAAAAGTAAATAAACGGGAGTATTAACTTTTCCCAAATCAGTTAACAAAAAAAAAAGATCTAGGGTTTTGCTATGTGGCCGACGGCTGAGACAAACCAGGAGGAAGAAGACGTTTTTTTTTTTGTCGTGGGTTATGTATTCACATAGATCCTCGATCACATATGTAAGTAATTCCTTTCTCCTTTTCGTTTTATGAACTCGAATGCACGGCTTAAGCAAGAACAAATGATTTTCGAACTATAATAAACGTAAATTAAGATGGTTCGATTCAGATTTCAGTTTTTGTACGCGAACCGAGACACACTAGATGTCTCGGTGTTCTTTTTCTAGGAACAGCCGTATAGGCTGTTGGTTTGGGTGGACTGCAGCGAGCAAACAAACAGCAGGGGTGGTCGGGTTTTGTTTGGCCTCACGAAAACCGAGACCTAATGTCTCGGTGACCCCTTTTTATGCCAGCCGTGACCCAACAGGGGGCGGCTCGGGGCTGTTTTTCGACCCACCCATGCTACACGAACCACCAGGGGTGTTTGTGAATGGAGCAGTGGGGAAAATTACCCAATAAGGGGGCGTTTGGGTTTGTAAACTGCATATGCAGACAATAAGGGGGCGTTTGGGTTTATAAACTGGAAGTATAAGAAAAGCAGTGGGAACTTTGTAAAAGCAGTGGGAACTTTGTAAAAGCAGTGGGAACTTTGTAAAAGCAGTGGGAACTTTGTAAAAGCAGTGGGAACTTTGTAAAAGCAGTGGGAACTTTGTAAAAGCAGTGGGAACTTTGTAAAAGCAGTGGGAACTTAACACAGGCGGTGGGAACCACGAATTATTTGAATGGATAATTTATTTTATAAATGAGTTTATAAATAAATTAATTATATTGTCCAATTTTATTAATCTAATTAATAAAATTTAATTAGTTCTAGCTTTATCATTTTTTTATCCTATTAAAAACCTTTGATTTATAAATAATTTAATTTTAAAGATATTAAATTGGAAATATTTTAAGATAGGAAATTTTTAATAATAACGAGTTACTATGTATCGTAATACCGGGGTATACATTATACGATAATCAGAAATACCAAATACATTAAATCAGTAATATTTACGAACAGTCAGAACCTACCAGATTATATACGATTAGTATTTCAAGAATAATTTTAATCCAAGGAAAACAGTAAGAGCAGTAAAATAAATAAACGTCAGTCAACTTATTTTCGCGTACATTATTTATGTAGTATCCGTGAAGTCGGAGTCGGTCCTGCAGCTTTCATTATTGGACATGAGGTACGGATTTCCCGTCCTTTCAGTAAGGACTTCCTTTCTATGCATGATTAGGATTCCCCATCTTCAGCCAAATGTTTTTCCCCAGTATATGTTTAAACTTATCAGTAAGCATGTTAAGAATTAAATAAATTGCCTGAGCATTATATACAAGCATGGTTAGTTTATGGA
Source organism: Glebionis coronaria (assembly GCA_025667525.1). Lineage (NCBI taxonomy): Eukaryota > Viridiplantae > Streptophyta > Magnoliopsida > Asterales > Asteraceae > Glebionis > Glebionis coronaria. Next base: position 283,247 of record JANFOE010000687.1, read on the forward strand.
CTAGTTACGGAGGTACCGTAACCACGGCACTAGAGGCACCGGTGTCGTGACTCACATGCAGGAGAGTGATATCCTGCATCGTCCCACTCAGCTCAGCTTGGCCATTTTATCAGTATTATTAGTGGGGCGTATGGATGCATCCTAGGCTACAGTTTACAGTTTAGCAGGTGAATGTGGTGTGTGCTCTACATCCTTTACATTGGAGCTGATCCCTCCACCCAGCACAGTTATTTAGAGGTCACCCCTCTACAGCATGACGAGGTCACCCCTCCAGTTATTCATGCAACGTTGTTACAGCAGATGACCTATATAAGCTCTGGCAATTAAATTACAGTAAATGCATGTTTTCAGATTTAACAGATAACAGTTCAGCTTTATTAATTATAAATTAGGCTTTACAGATTATACACAGATTTCCGCTGCAACTTTACTTATCAGTCTTACAGCTCCAGTATTTTATCAACTGTTTCATTTTAGTAATTCCCTATCATGCTTTATATCCGTTCACTGAGCGTTATGCTCAGCCGTAGTTCCTTTCATGTTCTAACGGCAGGTACACCAGGACGCTCTTAGGATTCTGAGAGCATGTGCATTTGGATGGAAGCTATCCAGACTTCTTACTTTATGCATTTCTTACATTATTCTGCTTATTTGGACATTGTTTAGTCCTTTCCTTCAGTATTTTTTTACTTTTCATGTTTTGGGCTTATGTTTGGATTGCTGATGTTTGATTCCGATATTTCCTTTATGGTCAGTTAATGTCTTAGGACATTTACCTTATGCTTTGATGACACGCCATAAATACACGTAACGGTCCACTTATCCAAGTGGGGTGTTACAAACCCATTGTTTGTTAGACCTTGTATTGGTCTTTTCAAAAGGCCTTTGTCCATAAGTATTAGACCCTTTAGTAAAGAATGGAGCTGGTCTAATGACTTGTGGACTTTGTTGGACAAAAGGTATGGCTTTGACCATGGGTGACTTCCTATCAGCGTTGACTTTGGAAGCATTGACACACTTATACGCCAAATGTGAAAAACTCCCACAACTATAACAAGCCTTTCTAGACATAACTCTAGGTCTAGATTAAAAGAAACCTGTCCCATTATCACTAACTTGACTTTTTGGTGACCTAGGTTTTCTATACATTTCTGCATATTTAATACTAGGTTTTCTATCAACATTTAATCCAAGGTCAACAGTCTTTCCAGTAGTGGGGTTGGTCACTTTTATGGGTGTAGACTCATTTGGGCTTTCACTAAGCATGCCACCTTTAATAAACAAAGTAGGATTGGCTTTCTTCCATTGGTCCAAATCAGTCAATTTCTTCTTATATTCCTCTACTGGAGTAAGAACTCTTGGTGGAGGAATAAATTCCTTTTCTTGGAGTTCTGGTATAAAAATTCAAGACAAATCCTTTCTAAGGACACCATAGAAGTTCCCACCAAGTGGTGGAACATCAACATACTCTTTCATCCCAATCCCAGTCGTATCCCTAGAGTCTCTTTGTTCACTAACACATTTTTCTAGGGTTTGAGAAGCTTTATTAAATCTTTGAATTTTAAGCCCTACAGTATCTTTGTTTTTAATGACCTCATCTAACTTAGCTTGTATAACACCTTTGGATCTCTCCAAGATGTCCCTAAGGTCAATACTGGCATTGAGGTCATGAGTCAAAACATTGATTTGATCTTTTAGGTGAAGCTCCATTTTCTTATATCCAGCTACAGTCTTTTCAGTTTGAACAAGTGCAAGTTGATAATTATATAACTTGCATTTTTCATCAAAAACATCTGATTTTAACTTAAAAAATTTTAAGTTTTTTAGTGTTTAAACGACAACCTTTACTACAAAATGCATCATCATATACCTCATTATCTAATGAAGATGAAGAATGTGCCATAACAGCATAGTGAACATGCTCCTCTTCTTCCTTCTCTGCAATCAAGGCCTTGTTCTCTTCCACATCTTTGGCCATAAAGCTCCAGTCCCAGCCAACACCATCAATCTCTTGCATGGCAACCATAGCCATTGTATCTTCAACCTTGATGATTTGGCTTGATGGCTTTCCAACATTAGATCTTCTTGAAGATCTGCATTCTCTCATAAAGTGACCCATTCTATGGCAATTGTAACACTCAACCTTGCAGTTATCAAACCCAGCAGTGTCTTTAGCATTGAATGTCATCTTCTTCTTGAATCTCATGTTCCATCTATTGGCCCTTATGCTTTCAAGTGCCATATTCCAATTTATGTCCATCTCCTCCAAATGCTCATCACTGATTTGCTCAAGGTCCTCATATGTAATCCCTGAACCATTGGGCAATGCAACAATGTATGCACACACTGTATCAAGATCAATACCAGCAAGTCTAATCCTTGTTGAGTCAACATTGTATGTGTCAGCGTCTGAATGTGGGGAGCTGACAAAGCTTGATCCAACGTTGACACAAGGAGATCCAGTAACGGGGTGCACGTATGACTCCCTTTGATCAAATGGACTGTCACTATGTGAGAAGAAGGCCATGTTTCCATTGGTAGATTTGCTTCCTTGATCCAAAAGATTTTCATTCTCTACAATCTTTAGTTTATTGTAGACATCATCAAAAGTAGAACTTTTGTGAGCATTGGTAGCATTAATAGACCTTGCTTCAATCTTCCATGCATCACCAAGACTTTTAAGGAAAGTGGTAATGATATCAGCATCATCATACACTGTTCCTATAAAGGACAATTTGCTTGTGATGTCAAGAAGTCTGCTTCTCACCCCACTTAGCTTTTCATTGGGAAGAGCTTTGAACACAGCATACTCATGTAAGAGTTGCTTCTTTTTCTCAGAGGCAGTATCATCATTACCACCATAATTGACTTGAAGGGCTGCCCAAAGCTCTTTGGCAGACTCAAAACCTCTATACTTGTGCTGATTGGCTGGTCCCAAAGAAAGTTTGAGGATGCTTAGAGTTTTCATGTAATTCCTTCTCTTTGCAATGTCCTCAGTTGAGACAGCTCTCCCATCTGTAGGTTGTTCTTTTCGATCCTCTTCAGTTGAACCCTCAACTGATCTTAAAATAATAGAAGCTTGAATCTTGGCAGTCTTATCGAATGTGTTTCTATATTCAATAATTTCCCATAGGGTGTGGTCATGGATTTGAAGGTACTGCTCAAAATTGAACTTCCATAGCTCAAAGTTGTCAGGGTCTAGCATGGGAATTTTTAGGTTATGGCTTGAGGAGGAGGTCAACTCTAGAGTAGACATATTGTCTAGTTTTTAGGGTTTCTTGAAAAATTAGGGTTTGGCGATTTAGGGTTTTTAGAGTTTTGTGTTCTTTAGATCAAAGTTCCTCAACAAGCTCTGATACCACTTGTTGATCTCAAACTTAGATCGATTTAGCTTTGTGTTAACGAGAATGAATCAAGTTAAACACTTAGAGAAACTTTGTTGTATATGAATCAATCTAAGTATTATGCGGAATTAATACTTAGAACAAGAACACACAAACAGAATAAACCAAACTTTCACTTTGATTGATGATTGAACTTGTGTACAATCAAAGTATAAAACATATATCAAACTAAAACCTAGAGGCCTCCTTTTATAGATTAAGGAACCTTGTACAAGAGTCTACATATCAGCTATTTTAGGTAAAGATAAACATAAGAAATACATTGTTGAACATATCTTTACTAGAAACATAAAACGTGTAGACTGAGTATTCTATCAATGCTTGAATTCTTCTCATCAACGCTTGACTTCTTCTGGTCAACGCTTGATCTAACAACGCTTGATTTCTTCCTATCAACGTCCAATTTCCTCTTGTCAGCGTCTAAATGTCTTGGCTTCATTTTATTCCCAACAGCTCGTAAGTCTGCTACAGGAGAAAATGTCTCCTCGTAGTCTACGCCAAAAGTTTGAGTAAAACCTTTAGCTACTAAACGTGCTTTGCATGATTGTACTTCACCATCCATGTCAGTTTTCTTCTTGAAAATCCACCTATTTTTCACTACTTTAGCATTTTTAGGTGCATCAACAAGAATCCAAATATCATTGACTTTCATGGATTTCATTTCCTCATTCATCGCAACTATCCATTTTAACTTTTCTGGATCAAGCGTTACGGATCGATAGTTAGCAGGTTCACCAAGATCCTCTACCTCCTCCTCATCCTCTATGTTAAGACATAGTTTGCTTGGCGCACTTATAGTCCTTGCAGACCTACGTAGAGGAACTAATTACGGTGGAGCTCCCAGACTTTCTGGCTCTATAGGAATTTCTTCGCTAGTATTTTCATAAGGCAATGTATCTTCTTGAATTTCTTCAAGATCATAATCTCTCCCACTGAATTCTTGATTTACAAGATCACTTTCAAGGAAGTCTCCATACCGAGCCACAACAACTTTGTTCTCAACTGGATAATAGAAGTAGTAACCCATAGTTTCCTTAGGGTAACCTACAAAGATACATTTTACAGAGCGTTGTTGGAGTTTATCTCCAGAGTCACGTTTCACATACGCCTCACAACCCCAAATCTTTAAATAAGACAAATATGGCTTCTTGCCATGCCATAGCTCATATGGTGTCTTATCAACCTTCTTTGTGGGAACCATATTCAGAATACGAACAGCAGATTCTAAAGCATAATCCCAAAAGGATAAAGGTAAAGTTGTAAGATTAAACATAGATCGCACCATACCTAATAATGTACGGTTTCTCCTTTCGGATACACCATTTTGTTGTGGAGTATATGAAGAAGTGAGTTTCGGAACAATTCCATTTTCACTTAAATAATCTTTAAACTCTTGACTTAAATATTAACCTCCTCGATCAGAACAAAGAGATTTAATCTTCTTTCCTAGTTGCAGTTTTACTTCTGCCTTAAACACTTTAAATTTATCAAATACCTCATGTTTATGCTTAAGTAAATAAACATAACCATAACGACTATAATCATCCGTAAATGTTAAGAAGTAGCTAGTACCTCTCCTTGACACATGTCTAAGTGGTCCACACACATCAGTATGTATTAGTCCAAGTAGATCAGTAGCCCTTTCAATATTGCTATTAAAAGGTTTCTTGGTCATCTTTCTAGAGATACAAGACTCACATTTATCAAATGATTCATCATTGATATTTTCCAAAAGACCATCACGTTGAAGCTTTTGTATGCGATTCTTCTCAATATGGGCAAGTCTACAATGCCAAAGATAAGAAGAGTTCTTGTCTAACTTTCTCTTCTTATTCATGCTAAACACAAAATTAATCTTTCTCTTGGAATTATTATCATGCATGTTAATTTCAAAACCACCATTCACAGAAATTGCATCAAAATAGAATAAGCCATCTTTGAAAACAGAAATTCTATTATTATCAATAGTGTGAATAAATCAAAGATCCAACATACATGAAAAGGAAATAACACCCCTAACAATATTAGGTGAAAAATGACAATTATTTAATCTCAGTACTAAACCCAAAGGCAAAACTAGATTAAATATTCCTATAGCTTCAACCGCTACTTGTGCGCCATTGCCCACATGCAGAAATTGTTCCCCATAGGTAAGCTTCCTCTCCAACTCAAATCCCTACATAGTATTACAAATGTTAATACTACACCCCGTATCATATACCCAGGAATTTGATTTATATGTAAGATTAAATAACTCTATTAAATATAAGTTACCTGAAGAGGCTGCAGCACCAAGCTCAGCCTTCTTATTTATTTCTCGCAACTCCTCGAGATAAAGAGGGCGGTTCCTCTTCCAGTGTCTACTTGCCTTGCAATGGAAACAAGTCTCATCCTTCTGAGATTGATTCTTCTTGACAAAGTTTTGCTTGGGTTTAGAGTAAGTCGCAACTTGTTTGCCCTTATCACCCTTGCCTTTGCCCTTGTCTTTCTTGTTGTTCTTGTTCGGTTTTACCTTACTCACTCCACCCTTTTGTACATAAAGCACAGCAGGAGTAGAAGTAGATGCCTTGTCCTTTAACCTCTTTTCGTAGTCAATGAGCATTGCATGCAAATCATTCACTGTCATCCCCGTGCAATGCATATTATAGTTACGAACAAAATCATTGAAGTCCTTGTTAAGGGACCTATTGATCAAGTTGATAGCCATATTATGATCATAGGGTTGTCCTAGTGCAATGAGCTGTTCCATATAACCCCTCATCTCCAAATAATGGGCACTTACAGACTTTCCAGGAGCTTGCTTACAACTATGGAGAGCATCTACCAAGTCGTAGATTTCCACAACTTGTGGCTTTTCGAACATAGACTTGAGCTCATCAAGCATTCGCTTTGGAGAACATAGCTCATACTTCTGTTGAAGTGGAGAAGCCATTCTTCCTAACATTAAAGCATCCACCTCAGAGTGCTTCTTTACGTTAGCAGCGTGTTCAAGCCATTGCGCATCAGATGCTCCTTCAGCAAGATCCTCCGGATAAGGAGTAGTCAAGATATCGATAGTACCCGCTGCTCCCAGAACTATTCTTAGTGAGCGATACCAATCATTAAAGTTAGGGCCAGTAAGTTCGGGACGCTCAAAGAAACCTTTGAACGCAGAACTCATAGTCATATTGTGTTCGGGTTGAGCCATTTTTACAGAAATAAGTTCAAACATTATTATTTTTTATAATACAATTCAAGAAAATAAAATTATCCCGGTAATAAAACTATAGTATTTTCCTTGAAACTATAATCCATATTGACATAAACTTATCACATCAGTTGATCTGCTAGTGACAAATGTATTCAACACGGTAACTTGTCGAACAATAATTGACAAACAAATTTGCAATTTCTAGATATTTTAGGGATTTACGTTGCCAAAAGTCTCTTTGCATCGTAAACATGTTTTATCCCTACTTTATGCCTTAAGTTTCCAGATCTCACTGAGTAACTTAATCAAGTCGACTAATCTAAAGAACGTAAAACCTTCATGTGCAATCTTATTCAGTCATGAAGTTTTCTTTCCATTACAACATGGTCCAAATTCTCATATGACGACAATTGTAACTTCAAGTGTTCGTCAATTAGATGGCATAAGACTTAAATTTAAGGGTATTGATTTTGGTGTCAAAATCATGTATGGAGAAGCATGCATACATCTCCATAACATTAGTTTAATAAAACTTTTAGTAAACCTTTTGGTGAGAATAAAATTTTCCTCATATATTTGCAAGTTGAGGTTAAAGAATAATAACCGTAGGTAATTCCAACTTTGACGCACAAGCAAGCCGAGAATTTGGTCAGCGCTGAAGCATAACACCTCGTTCCTTAACTGGGTACAAGACCAGCGGTGCGTTATACCCACTTTATAGTTTGTCAAAATTGAGTAGGCCGTTAAGTTATCATTACAATTCCAATCAACGCAAATCATATATAAATTAGATCTCAAAACAATTCATTAATTTTTATATGATTTAGTCCAAATTAATTTTTCTTGTAAAAAATTACCCTTGTTTACAACATACAATTTTTTTTGGTAACCGTGATTTCCGACACATTGGCCGACTAATCCACGGGGTTTGAGCACACCGCCACACAGACTTAAACCAGGTAAAGCCCTCCCTTTTCAGGAGGTTGGCGTGGTCACTTCAAGTTTGTTTAATATATGAAAACAAGTAGGTACAAAAAAAATTAAAACAAATAGCCACATGCATAACAATTTATTCAAAACATAAAATCTAGGGTTTTTATAAACATAAAAAGTCTTCCCTAATTTTAAAACTTTTGAATCAAATAAAGCAAATAGCATACAAAATCCCATTGATCCGTGAAAAAACATGCACGTTCATCACGGACCTCTCACATATTCTTATCAATTAAAATACTACGGATCGTAACCGTACATGACATAACAATTAATTCATGGAAACATCTAAAGATTTTTACCATGTAATTTTAGGGTTTAAAAAAAAACTTCTTTTTTTTTAAAAAAAATTCGGCCAAGCCGATTTTAAAAAACAATAAAAAACAAAACCCTAATTTTTGTTAAAACCTAAAAAATAACATGTAATTTTAACTCAAATCACCATTAGTTAAAAAAAACTTTAGATTTCGATAATTATAACATGTTAAAACGGCTCTCGATGCCACTGAAGGTTTATGATGTTCATAACAATTATATATAATCATAACAAAGATCAAAGCACGTTATAACGGAAGCGATTTAACAAGATCATTAATAACACAATTATAATTAATCGATTAGGGTTACATACCTTTATCCTAGCGTAGATCTACAAGAACGCCAACGAATCACCATTTAGGGTTTGTGAAGAATTATACCAAGATATAGTTTAAAGTAAAACTATATTATGCTCTTGTACACACGTAATGCAACAGGCTAACCGTGAGTCTAGCACTTGCAAACCGGAACTTCAGCTCTTGTAGAATTTAAGCTAAATCGAAAATCAAACAACCCTAAGGGTGTGTTTGTTCGACGATCGCAAGGGAGAGAAAAAGAGGAGGGACAAAAAATTATGAAGGGATTAATGTGTTTATATAGTGGTTAGCAAAACTTGTTTTCCAAGTTAAACACAAATTAGGAAACACAAAGTTTCCTTTGACCCCTTCCCCCTTTGGCCGCCGGTCGAACAACACCCAAGGGGTGTTTCCGGAACTTTTCCGACTTTCCTTTTCTCACATAATTCCTTAATGATTATTTAACTTAACTTTTAATTTAATTAACCATTGATTAGTTAAGTTTGGTTTGATTTAATAAATATATAAAATATATTTAATAAATAAAATTAACCTTTTACGTATTGTGTGCAATCCCGTAATCCCGAGTTCGATCCTATCACACGACTATTAATTTTATGTCCATAAACTTTCAATAAATACATTTTTTAAATAATTAACTATTTACGTATTGTATGCAATCCCGTAATCTCGAGTTCGATAATAACACACGACTACTAAATTTATGTCCATAAACTTTCACATGTGAGAGTGACTTAACCGGTTTAAAAAGTACAATTACTCATGTAACGGTTTTGAAAAGAAAATCGCCAAGAAGAACGAGAAAAATGTTTATCAGCACAAGTAACCACAATCAAATTCACATAGTAGTTTAGATCTCTTGGACCATAATAGAATTTACATAAATTTGTCGATAATGCAGATGATAAACCTAGGATACCCTTTAAATTATTCAAACATGACAGGTGAAAATTATTAAGATCCGGGCCTTCTTCTGAAAGTAGTAGCCGTGCGTGTTATTGACCACCTTCCCCTTGCTCGATTCATTGAATCCTTTTTATTCATTTGGCGTTGTTTCAGTGTTCAAGTCCCTCTTACATGTGGTGATCTGTCAAACCTGGATCAATCCAGATAATATTTGTACGAAACCGTATATAAGTTTCTTTAAAGAGAGCTCAAGTACTATCACTTTAAAAGTCGTAACCTTCTTGGTCTTTCTTTTGAGTTAAATACTTATCTCTGCCATTTTTCATCAATATTGAGTTACGGAGTTAAAACTTTCTGTTACGGGATATAGTATGAGGCGTCTGAAGGCGATTTTGTAACAAAAACTTATTGGTCTGTTACTGTCAAGTAATATTCATCCTTTCTGATAGCATATAAAATCATGCAAAGAAGTTGAGCAGCATCTAGAAGCTCACTCTCACAAGGACTTCGCCCTGATACAAACTTTCAATGTAAAGGCGTGCGCCGTGCATACATGGCCGGGTGTTGTCTTCGAAATTTCTAAATCATTGAAACAAAACATTAACCCTTCGTTTACTTTAGGATACAAGACTCTACGCGCTATTTGGTTTTATTTGATCAAACTCCCATGTTTAGTTTTTGCCTATTAAAACAGCCAACTCACTGATATGAAGTTGGTATATTGTGATTTACAGCATTAAGCTACTAATTACAGTATTTGGCTAAGACATGTTTTGGTTCCCTACTTAATTTCTGCAAGATAAGTTGCCGAAAGATAAATGGTAGACAAGAAGTTGGAATGTGAGAGCAATGAGTCATGATAACTTGGCTGACTATTCAAGTCATAATCTTTTACAAAGGTTATCATCCATACTATTGTTATTTGTGTGTGAGGGTTACCACGACAACGACGTCGCATAAAATACTCGACTCCACAAACACCCCGCCGTGGAGCGCGTGTTGGGAAACCTCGTCAATCATTAGCTATTAAAAATATATAAACAAAAAATGTGGCCAAAAATGTATTTATGGGTCAAGCTAATCCGACCCAGACTTGAAGTGACCGGTTTCAGCCCAAACCCGTTTTGATTCGTTACCCAACTGCGTGTCTTTCCACCTCTATATGCTTCTCCAGTCGCATACTAGAAGCAACAGAAAGAACAGCAAAATTATTATTGAAATTATTAATTACCACTCAGCATCCATTACATATAGTGCGTTTGTTTGTTCATCCTTTTTACTATAAAACTTTTTCTACTGGAATACTGTCTTTTTCTCCTGACTTATTGCGGAAAGATATGCCGGTTCTAAATTGACGTATGTAAAATTCTTACCATATCATTTTTTCAGGAATTTCAAGGATATAATGACATCTAAACATGTATCCCCAAAGAGAGATTTATGAAATCAGAAGCCGATCTATGATACGAAAGACCCAAATCAGAAGCGGATTTATAATACAAGGTTAAGATTGCAGTGTGGATTGACTAGCTTATATCTGCATAACCACAAAATCAATAAAATAAAACAAGTATCAACCTCTAAATATATACCGTATAGCCACAAGCACATGTTAGAACCTTTCCAATATAGATCGGTACTATAAGAAGAATATTTTAAGATAGACATAAAACTTTTTGTGTATTTGTAGCATATGCACAATCTGCTACTCATGATATTCGCATGTTTGGTTAACACTTAAATTTTGAAATAGGACTGCGAGTTGAATGGTTCCATAATGCAATTTGACAATATATCTATTCTTGAGCCTATAGCTCTTCTACAACGGTCTTGATCTGAAACAGAACCGGTACAATGAGCAGATTTGGTTTTAAGATGGCAAAGGGGATGCGGTTCTAAACTTTACCAACAAGCTAAATGAATCAGATGAAGTTTATTATATCCGAGGTCTTTTCATCCACCAATGTAAACATGTTCATGTGAGTGCTAAATTATTGTGAGGTACTAAATGCGTGCTAAATGAACCAACAGATTCATTGACTTTGACAGAGGAATATTCAATGAGAACCGGCAATGAACCTGCGCTAAAGGTGCTTTTGGCCAAGAAAAATGCATACAAATTTCAAGAAACATAAAGGTCTGAGCACAAGGGTTTCAGTCATCAGAGTATGGAATCATTTATTAAAATTGATCCAGTAAACTACCCAGCACAAGAGTGGCTTCCTATACGCGAATTAACACTCTGAATTGCTTTTGTTCCTCATTCTCTTCTTCTTTCGTCCCTCTCCCTCGATTTCGTAAGTCATCAATCTCTTTCTTTTTTCCTGCATTTGATTTTCAGGGAAGATTTAAAGAGGATAAAAAAGACGTTAGCAACGTGGACTCCCTTTTGCATTAATTAATAGAAGAGACTCAAATAACAACATAATAAGCAAAACCCACCTTACCACTCGCAGATTAGCAGTCATCTTGTATTTCTTTGCGACACTTTCTCTCATTATCATTAAAATATGGAGATACAAGGGTTTTCAGAAAGATAGGAGCCGACATGTGTCTTCCAGTGCCACACAAGAATGCATAACAATGAAAGTAAGCCGGTCTGGAAAGACGACAATCGTCAATCATATAGTATACACGATTCTTCATCTCACAATAAGTTGGCAACAGTTCCCAGGACTGTTTCAGATTGTAGTTTCTCATAACCCAAATGTGTGAGGGGCGACCACCAGGGGTTACGTTAAACATGCATAGGTGGTCTTCGAAAATCCCCAGTTGGGTAATATAATATGCATCATATCTCCAATCTTCAGGTAAGGGAACTTCTCTAAATTCCTCTCTAGCTAAATCGAAAGATACAATTACCTCTTTCGTGATAAAATTAGACTTAAACCAAAACCAGTGAAGTGTCCCATTGAGTAAAATACCTTCCTTAACACGGATTCTATAATTAACATGTCCAAAAACTTTCCAAATATTTGATTTCAAAGATAAAATTTGAATAAGTGTCCCGTTAGAACCTTGGTTGATTGCCATAACAAGTTTCAGATCATCTGTGGATGAATCATGACCAAAGCCGTAACATCGTGAAGCCGGGCAGCCATTGTTGGTATTTGGAAGTATTATTGGGTCTGGCAGTATTCGAGACTCTCTAGTGGTTGGATTGGATAAACAAATTTTAGAATGATAAATTGAGGACATGCAAACAAGGCCATTAGAAGAACCTTCAATATTGGAGGTGTAGCAGTCTACCACATCAATTCTTCTGTTTCCAAGCTGTTTATTATTATTGTCCTCGTTGTTGCGAATACATTTAAGATGAAGGTTAACAAAAAAAGGACTTGATAAAAAGGAATACCATGACTTACAAACACTTTTGCATCGAAGAACGTCTTTCACGTCAAGTGTTAAAAGTATATCCGATAGAACATCCAACGGAAGCATCTTTCACGCGGAGCTTGAAAATGAAACGTTTTGTGAAACGTTTCTGAGCTTTGGTTTAAAGTTAGAAAAAAAACCCGACCAAGAAGATGGTGTTTTCCGGTCGAGGGTGGAAGCGGCTGAAGAATAAAGAGGAGATGTAGGGTTTTACATAATGGCTAGGTATAAATGGGCTAGCTATTTGATTGGAAATAATAATATTACTTTTATATTTATTACTGTATTAGTTTAAGTGTATTTACTTACAATATATAAAGCAGAAAAAGATCATAAACCCTTAGTTTAGCATAAAATCAACCAACCAATCACAACCATCCATTTTTTATCATGTAACAAAAAAACTCATTTTTTAAAAATTAAATATCTCACAAACCGTTCATCGTTACGTAAAACAAAACATATTATCGCGACGAGAATTAAATCATCTATCTATCGAGGGGCACATGTATATATATACTTTCGACGAACTTTTTTTTTGACTTTTTTTCTTAAGTCACGTCTGGAGAGAATTATATATGATTCGTTACGAAACATATATGATTCTCAGAAAATCATATATGATTCATATCACGAATCATATATGATTTTCTGAAAATCATATATGATTCGTTATGATTCGTGACGAATCATATATGATTCTCTCCAGACGTGACTTAAGAAAAAAAGGTCGAAAAAAAAGTTCGTCGAAAGTATATATATGTTCCCCTCGATAGATAGATGATTTAATTCTCGTCACAATTGTGTATTTTTTTCGTTTGACGATTTACCGTTTATGAGATATTTAATTTTTAAAAAATAGTGGGAAGTGGGTTTTTTTAAAAATGGGTGATTATAATTGGTTAGATATGTCTATGCTAATTTAAGTGTCTATATAAATCTTAACTCTATATAAAGCAGATACTAAACTACAATATTAAAAGACCTAAGAGCACACGTACGTACGGGTAGCTGGTGGGTCGGCTAGCCAATATGGCGCGCGAGCCCACGGCGCAGCCAACCAAACCGTGCCTCGCGTTATGGTGGTTTGGCTGGCAACTACCAACCGACGTTATGGTCCATGGCGCGAGCTCACGGTGCCACAACTACACCGTGGCTCGCACCATGGCTCGCGTTAACACATTATGATGTTCACCAAAACCACCAGATGTACCACCAAACCAACCAAATATGTCAATATTATAAACGGATCTATCACCAAAACCGCCATAACAACTACATTTGACTAAATTTTTTTTGAACCAACAAACTTACATAAAATTAAGAGCATTCATTACGTATCACACCTTGCTAGTGAGGTAAATTCATGAGGAAACGATACATTAAAACTTTCCTTTTTTAGCAATGTTTTGGTGTCTTAGTTTTTTCACACCTCTAAACCGAGAACCACTTATATATTTTATGGAAAAAGATTCTCTCATATTATGGTCAAACATAATTGGTCATGTTAAGCATTTTGTAAATGTAAATAAATAAGTGGGCTCCTGAATTTAATTAAAAAAATTAATACATTCAATTAATTTGTGATTGGTGAACATGATGGGTCATGTTTGACTCAACTTTAGAGGATTCTAATCCATATTTTATTCCGGATAAAGTAGTAAAGAAAAGATATAGAAACGAGTAAGTTGCATCTAATATCTTCGTTCCACAAACAAAGTTACTAATGAAGTGATGACATCACCGTGTAGCAGCTCTATTGTAGCTTTCCATCTGATTGCAAAGTCCTTCATAAGCGGTTCAACTTCGGCCATGCTGATCTCTTTCTCATAACCAAAACTCTTCTCCTCAGCTGCACACATTTCAATAAATATTTAGTCAACCTATTTCAACTAGAGTGGCAGTTTCTACCCAATAACTTATGAATAGGTCGATAGGTAAAAGGTTAATCTCTAATGAACAAAAATAGTATAACTAGCAACAATTGCTTCGACGGAAATGGCTCAGATGAACTGGAAGGTGCCTACAAAGTGTCTTTAACTTCCCAAAATTATTATATTTAGAGGATTTAATATTCAACCCCTATAATGAAGACCAACTATTTTGTCAAAAAGGTCGACAAAAAGTGCTCCAATCAACGCGAACTCAACCGGTTTGACCCACAATGAAATCTCAAGAAGCAAGTTTCTCAACCATTCAGCCTCTTTGCCAACTGCTAGAGCCATAAACTCTGATTCCATTGTGGAACTAGTAATGTATGTTTGCTTCTTGGATGCCCAAGAAATTACACCACCACCCAGAAGGAATACCTAGCCACTTGTGGATGAATTATCCTCAGTACTGCTGATCCAACTTGCATTAGTGTAACCTCCCAACACTGAAGGATATCCAATATAAGAAAGACTATAATCCATAGTTCCTTTCAAATACTTCAGTACCCTCTGAATAGTTTGCCAATGCTGAGTACTAGGATTACTAGTGTACCTACTCAGTTTACCTACTACGAATGCTATGTTAAGTCTTATACTAGTCATGGCATACATCAGGCAACCAATCACCTTAGAATACTCAAGCTAGGTGACAGCTTGACCATTGTTAGGTATCAGTTTCTCACTTGTATCCATAGGTGTACTCACTTGTGCTTTCTTGGTTCCCGGCGTCTATGAATTCTATCGAACCTCCAGCCCATGAATGTAACTTCCAAATATCAAAGCATCTTAATCAAGTATACTTTGTGTTTTTGCCTCTTCCTAATGTCATGAAATTCTCCCTTAACAAGTAGGCTAGGGGTTTGTATTGGCTTCCCCAAACGGGGTCTACTTTTGCAAGAACAGAAATCTCGTATAGAAAGTAACTGATATGGTAATGGTGATCGTTGTATATCCCAAACCCAAAATCAGCACCTGAATGTTGAGGACCTTGTTTTCTTAAGAGTCCACCCCATGATCTATCATACAAATATTAATGAAGCTGATAGAAAAATGCATAATATTAATGGTATGGTTATGTTCTATAAAACTTGCAAATCATGAATTTCTGTTAATTCTTGTGTATATCTGATAATATGCCAACAACCAATATTTATTACTAAAACTTCGTAAGAGAAAGGACAATAAGACCCACCTCGACACAAATAATTGTTGTGATCTGAGCACGCATATTCACAATACATGTTGTTGGTAATCCTTTTCCAAAAGCTGCGTCAAGACCTTCGTGCATTTATAGATGTCATGTCATTCAGTTAATGTTATTACAAATGTTTCATGCCCTCAGTGTACTATGGTTCATGCTCGTGGCTCGTTCTCTCAATGTTAGTTTCATCCTTCCATGAATGTGTTATGTGACTGTCCTAGAAAATTTTCAAAAGCTTCCCACAGTTAACAAAAGCGCCTATATAGTCTACGATGAACCACCCACCTAATTGACCTACATGAATATCTGTAATTCGACCACATACAAAGAACTTTTCCCCCTGACTAATATTGAGATTAGGTTGTGCACTGTAAGTTTTGGTATTCAATATACATACAGGTTGTATATTTCAAACAATAGCAAAACCTCTTGAAAGCATCAAAATTTCCTATACATAACACTCAACAATTAATATGTGATTTAAGTTTAACATTATTTATGCAATTCAAATATATACTTAATTTAGAAAAAAATTTAATACCTTTTTATTTTTTCCAACAAGTATACAATAAATATAAAAATTAGTGTAAACCTACCGAATAAAATTAACAAAATATTAAAACTAGTAATAGTACGACAATATGAATGCATCATATGCAAAGGCAAATGAATGATACTAGTATGTTTGGTGTTTGCCTTCGTATTTATAAGGTTTCCTCTATTGGCCATTTGGTTCAACCAACTGATGTGGGTTGCAATATTCATCTAATGTGTTGCTAACTACGGTATATAGGTAAATCCAACATCCAATGTATATCTTTAAACACTTTTGTATCATTGATTTAACTATCTGTTTCATATCATAGGACACTCGTAAGTTTGTAACACATGATTGTTGTGTTACTCAACAAATGATGTAAAGTATAGTAAGTAATGACATGAACGTGCCTCGCCAAGTTAACGAAAAGTTGTAGCGAGTTTTTTTGCTAATAAAATACGCAATGATCTTCACTCCAATAGGATCTAACTCTAATGGGACTTGAACACATTATCATTTTCGTCAAACTACTTGTTAAAAGAGTAATTTTGCTATCAAGAGATCATTTTCCATTCATGTTTAATCACTACTATTATTTACCCTTAAAGAACAAGATGGAAGTATATCTGCCACTAAGCATTGCTAAAAGTGTATTTTTAGATACTTGGTCGACGAGTTTAATTTTCCGCCAGTTTTGCTAAAAGATGTTTGTCCCAATAATACTTAAGGGTCATGGTTGCAAAAATCGTGAATCGCTAGCCGGTCGGTCGACCACCTTGTAACTTGTAATCGTTTTAGGCGGGATTAATCGGTGATTAATCAGATTGGTATTTTTTAGTAAATTTTAGGTATTTTCCGCAAGTTTTGGATATTTCTAATGACTTTTAGGTATTTTCGGCAATATTATTCTTAATATATAACTTTTCATGCATATAAATAGTTATTATAAGTAATAAATATAAGTTTATTGTGAGTTTTTGGTATTTTCAGCCAAATTTACAGGTTTTCAGCAAGTTTGACGTCGTTGACCATAGTTGACCGCCATTAATCGTCTTTTCATTAATCGACAAGGTTGAGGGTCTTGTAGCTATTAACCGGCGATTAATCGTCCTTGTAAACCTTGTTTTGCAACATTGCTTAAGGTTATGTGGGGAGTTCAACCAAGTAATTGTGAGTGCAAGGTAAATTTATGTTGGTTTTATCATACGTACTTGCAAGGTGTGTGAGGAAGCAGTTGAGTACAACATCCGCTCGGCCTAACAAAACCCACAAACAACCTTTACGAAGTAAACAACACAAAGAATAAAAAATGATTGGATCCTCATAATGATTTTGGGGACATGATTAGCTATGACAATCTCTTGAAGTGAGGTAATGGTAATGCGTTAATGTGTTATGAGTTCATCAAAACTATCACATTGCAAAATAGTGTGCAATTTAACATAAAATCAATCTAACTGCTAGCACAAGCAAGTATGTGAAAGAGCAGATGAAGACCATTGTTTGACCAACGTACATTACACCTTATCACTGCCACTGCCTTGTGGTTAGGCTGACACTTTTGGCACTAGTTGAACAAAGCACTAGTCTCAAAGGTTTTGCCAATAAACGGGCCGATTTTCCTCTAGTCAACTAACGACCTCGTTTGTTTTATCAAAGGTTTTGCCACTTGCAAATAATGTCTACAAGAAAGGAGAGCATTTAAAATTTCTATCTACATGTAAATGACTGCTTTTTTATATTATTGAATTATTTCTTTCTTACTTTTTTTTTTATCTTCTTCACTAGTTTTTTCGTCTATTTTGCATGTTTTCGTATGTTTTGTTCAATTTTTATGTTTTCTCACGTTTTCTTCACCAGTGTTTTGTTCAACTTTTACGATTTTGTCCGTTGTCATACATTTTCACATTAAGTTAGATGATTGAACAATATCACATTAAGTTAATGTCAGATGTGATTTCAACTCAAAATATGCAATTTAAATTTAGACTTATATTAGAGACACATTTTAATACCTTTTTAATTTTATCAACACTCACCAATTAATATGTGATTTATGTTTAACATTATTTATGCAATTTAAATTACTTAAATTAGAGACAAATTTTAATAACTTTTTATTTGGGCATCAATTTAGAATAAATACAAAAATTTATTCTGAACCAAAACTTTAATATTAAAAAAATATTAAAACTAGTAATAGTACCAATACAAAAATACAAAAAGGCAAATGAAGATACTATTGTACTTGTTGCTTTGCCTTTCTATTTATAAGGTTCCATCTAATGGCCATTTGATTTAACCAACCGATGTGTGATATACAATATCCATCTTTTTATTGTTCAATCAAGTCATCCATTTGTGTTCAATGAAGTCATCCATTTGATTTTCATGAGATTACTTGTAAACAGGTCAAATTGGGTTAGGTTTGATCACAAATACAATACAATTTAGAAACAACGGGTCAAAAGTCACCCGAGGTATAAGTTAGTCTCTACAACCTCCTAAATCACATAAGATATATAAACAACAATTGCATCATTTATGTACAATGAAGTCATCCATTTGTTTTCCTTGTCATGTAATAAGAATATATTGTGTGTGGAATTCTTGATTAGAGCTATTTTAAGCAAATACGTAGGCTTAATTGATTTCGGCTTATATTTGATAAGCTTAAACAAACACCTTAGCATGACCTTTTTGGCAAAAAGTGTAACAGGATTTGACATAAACTTTCCAAAAAAGCAATGACATGTGAAGGAAAGAACACTAGCAAAAAATTCTAGAAAGTCTTAAATTAGCATAAAGTTCCACAAACAATATAATCTAGAGGCTGGAAATTCCTAAATCTCCGACATATAGTTTTTTCTTTATCTTCTTCACCAAGATTTTGTAAACAAGTTCGCTTTGTGTAATGAAAGAACATCCTATAGATCTAGATATGTTGTGAATTGTCTTAACTTTATCAGTTAAGCAGTCCGATGTAGGTTGAAATGGTTTCAATCCACTTTGTGTGATGATATCATTCTCGGAAGTATCTTCGACCTAATACCAAAATAGTATAATTTCTTAGGTGCTTTAAAAAATGTAAATGAATGTAACAGTACACGTGACAACGTAAATCATATCCGGTATCATTGTGTCAAGTTAGAACTGACAAAAAGGGTGGGTTAGACAAGGGTTCAAAACAGATTCGGACCAAGTTGGCCCGCCATGTTTTATACATTTTTATTATGTTCTTTGGCAGCATTAGATCCAACGAGTCTATGCGGTTCAACAAACCATCCACGTGCAACACAAAAGCTAAATTCATATACCTTTGCAGAAGGTTCGCCTGCAAAAGTGGTTTTTCCCTCCAAAAGTTCACCATTATCATTCAAGAAATTCAAAGACCTCTTTGTGAATGAACTGATTATCATTGCTTTCTGGCTAAGCAGACACTGATCTCTTTGGAGTTGACAGGTCAGGAGTTTCAACACTTATCTCCTCAGGTATCAACGGACTTTTTACCGATGTCTCACCATTAACAACTTGAAGAGGTTTCTCGTGCTTGACTGGATTCAAGTTTGAACTAAGCGCAGACTCGTTATGACGTTACCAGTTGTGGTATCAGTTTTGATAGAGGAAGAGTTCAGTCTTTGCACAATATTTATGTTGTCGGTTTGAAGTATTTTTTAAACAGCTAATGTCACAATTCCATTTATAAGAGATAGTATGTGCATTAGAAATAGACTTTGGACGAATTACAACCCGTTCGACCCATTCAACCCATTCCGCTAATAGTTAAGTCCATAGTCCCCAGGAATGCAGATCAATCCGGTGTGGAGTGACAATTAAGGACTGGTTCATTTCGAAACGATTTGGTTAATTATTTATAAACACTTCTTATTAAATTTTTATGTGCAAGAACACTTTTCAACCTCTATGGGTCAAACCGGGTAATTTATGAAAGGAGTCAAAACCTGCAGCTTAGAGTTACGCCAACCAGGGACGGAACTAGGGTGGGTCCCGGGGGGTCACGGGACACCCATGGATTTTTGTTGCGTAGTGTTAAATTTGTTAAAAAAAACTACGATTTTTGTTAGATTTATGCTAAATGCACCTGCTCCCTAAAAACATTGTTTGCAGCATTATACAGTTTATTATAAGTGCACCTTTTCTACTGGTTCTGTCCCTGACGCCAACTCAAGACACTTGCAACAAACTAAGTCGTGCCTTTATGTAAAGGATATATTGAACACATATGTCCTACTATTGTAGGCTTCAAAATCGCACGACTCACTGATCTATATGTCATCCACTATGCTTCCATTTTTTTGCTGAATAACATCTATACCAACTAATTTAGAGAACACAATAGCATGACCTCATTTTATATAATGATCCTTGTCAGATTAACCGGTGTTTGTTACGGCATGTTGTAACAAAATTTGTAGGGACGTCTTGGTTAAAAATGCTAACAGCTTATAGGGTATTTTAAAACTAACACACTATATAAACAAAATATAACTAGTGTACAAAAATTTTACCTCATGATTGACGTTTAACCTTAGCTAGATTTCAACTAAAAATATGCAATTTAAATTTATATTTATACTTAATTTAGAGACAAATTTTTATATTTTTTAATTTTTTCAACAATATACAATAAATATTAAAATTTATTGTAATATTGAGAAAAAATTTAATAAAATATTAAAACTAGTAATAGTACTCTAGTATCATCTCATACAAATGACAAATGAAGATATTAGAGGGTGTTTGTTTTAGCTTATATAGTAGGCTTATAAGCTTATTAGCTTATATCTCTACCCGTTTATAAAAGAAAAATCACTTTTTTTTCAACCACCTTATTTTCGGAAATGTTGAAACTAAATAAGGAAATACAGGAATCTTTTTCTGAATTTCCATGTTTTGTTAGTTGACTATCACGGCCTAATTGCAAAATTTAAATTACAGACGCGGTTTGTTTTCAAAATTTCAGAAAACCCTAATTCTATCCCTATAAACCATAATATTCTCTGCTTCTTCTTTGCCCTAATCACAAAACCAAACCATGCCGCCACCATAATTTTATTACCACCAAATCTGCCGAATCCGCCCCATCTCTTGATGGTTTAGGTGGTTTCAAGGTAGTTTCGATTGGTGATATTTGCCTGGTGGTAGTGGTGGTTGGTTTGGGTGGCTTACAAAAATGGATCACGATTCTTGATTACAAGTCATTATATACTGTCAATTCTTGATTACAAAATTCACAGCAATCACATGTAACAACAAACACTCATTACAAGGTACTTATCTCCATTGTTAATCAAATGCACTGATATATCTTCAATTTATTTTGAACCTCAACCCCTTGAGAAGAACACCGTAAATTGTACACTTTTGTCAGGTTTTTTGTTCCACAAGATGAACTGAGTACTGTTTTGAGGAGATCGATCCTTCAAATCATAAGGTATCAAAATCATCTTTATGTATTTTTTGTTCCACACGAAAAACCCTAGCAGCCTCCATTATCGATTAGTTTTTTCTTACCATCACTGCAGTCTGATATTAGATTGTAGGCCTAACTCAACTGTGGTTGTATGCTTTTGCAGATTGGACCAAGTCTATATAAGCTCTTTCAAGATGGTGTGGTGATGCTAGAAGAGAACTTGCAGCCAACTCTGGAAGTGGAGATTTCAGGACATGCATGTAGGAGAGGGGTTGAATAAGAGAAGCAAGAAAAATACTTACTTTTTAAGAGGTAATTGTTTATCATGTTATGAAAGATAATAAAAACGCTTATTGAAGTCGTGATGGGTGAAATACTGTAATGTTATGGATTTTAATGTAAGACGAACTCAAATAATTAAAATATAGCTTCTCTTAATCCTGAATATCCAAAACAGATTCTAAGATCCATCAGGTGCTCAATATATGTTGCTATACAAAAATCGTTGAGTACAGGCGTCTGTTGGCAACAAGGAAACATTTTGATATGAGATGGTTTCATATCCATGCTACAACAAGGACACATGTTGGTCTCGGTCATCTATTACAGAGCCTCTTTGTTGTTCCTTTTCTGGCCGATGTTGTGGTTAGAGAAAAAACGCTTATAAAATAAATAGATAAGTTGTAAAAATTTAGATTTACCGCCTGGAAATAAGCAGATAAGAGCAATCCAAAACACCCTTCAAAATTTCTTAGCTATAAAGTTACAACTTCATGCTGAATTTGGTTGTGGGTTTGGTTTAGATTTAGATGGATTTTTTTGTTCTTTTTTGGATCTTGCTCTATAAATTCTTTGAAACAAGTGTGTGTGTGTGTGTGTGTGTGTGTGTGTGTGTATGTGTGTGTGTGTGTGTGTGTTCAAGGTGTTCAGGGGTATGTTGAGTGGGTGTGGTAATAGTATGTTGTGCCAGCAGCAACTAATCAACGTGATTGTGCCTACACTTATTTTCGACCCCACATAAGCTACAAGTTGTTGTATAAATATACATGACCTCTTCAAACTATTTTTGAGCTTGACCTACTGGATAGCAAGAGATCTAAGTAGAAATACTATTATTGTTGTTGAGTTGATCGCAATATGTTTGAGCAACATCCTCTGTTTCGTTGTCCCGTAGGCTTCTAAAGTTTAAAGTGATCGGCTTCTTGTGTTTAGACGGGTTTATAATATACTACTAATATGCATTTGTACTACATGATGTTTGCTTATTCCTTTTAGTGAGGGATATGCCTTACTTTCCTTCAGTAGTGCTTTAATGTTCATTGTTGCTAATGTGCAAAAATTTATTCAAACTACTGCCGAAAGCTTGAAGAAAGAGATGCTTTAGTGAAAACAAAAGTTACAGTTGACTTTCACCTTTAAAGCGAATTCAACCTTAAAATTTAGTTCCTACTGCAAGGAAAAGAGCTCACGTCTTCAGGCTCTGCAAGGTGCTATACATGTACCAAGTTAGTAGTTCAAATAGAGACCTGATCTTCAGCAGATGTCAGTTGTGATTCTTCTCATACCAAAGGTAAAC
Source organism: Glebionis coronaria (assembly GCA_025667525.1). Taxonomy (NCBI): domain Eukaryota; kingdom Viridiplantae; phylum Streptophyta; class Magnoliopsida; order Asterales; family Asteraceae; genus Glebionis; species Glebionis coronaria. The sequence goes on from JANFOE010000687.1 coordinate 306,430, forward strand.
CTCTTATTTTGTCGTCCCAACAACTATGTTCTTTTACTCAAAATTGTTAAATTTACAAGACATACGTTTGTTGAACCTGACCATTCAAAAGTTCCAGGTCTGGTACGTTAATGTTTATTTACTTAAAATGCATATCCTCTACATATAATCACATATAATATTGTTAGAATTCATTGAGTTTTCACCCACGCGTTAGAAAGTACATTAATTATTCTCCATGTTACATGTTCAAGTGGTTTAACTTTCACTAATATGAAAGGAATTATGAGTGTAATTAACTGCATTTGTTTATTTGCAGAAGTAATGAAATTATGTGAACGATGAAGATGACAGTGAACGCTTCTACTGTCCCTGATCTTGGTCAAATTCGAAGCTATATCCACCTCTATATTATTGACATTCTATCGAATGAAGATATTAATTTGGTACTCTCTCATGTCGTTTGATGATTGCGCTTTAATCATATGATCATTACAATATACATATTTACGGGGTATTCATCATATAACATCGCTGTCTCATTAGAGCAACGATATATTGCATACCAATTTGCTTTGAATACGAAAGCGCCAGAGACTAGATTCAATGATACCACTAGAAGGATCACAAATGAAGGTGAGTGCTCCTCCTGGTTTTGTCCCACTGAATCACCAAAGAGTACAAACCGCAGTACCTGCCACATCAACCCAAAGTACTACTAGAGTTATTTTGCAATCAGGGACTGGTGTAATTCTTTAAATCTCATTTACTGTTACAAATTGAAAAGAATATGTCTCACAAAGTATGTATGTATTTGTATCTATGTCTGTAGAAGGTATGAGTCCAAATTACATGTTCATTCCTTCTCTTAATATCTGCTTTTCAATGCCTACTTTGTTGCGGTAGTATTTATTTGAATATAAAAACCATAAAGATAGCTCATAGTTATGGTGTTTGCAATCATGTTAGCGAATAAGTTATTTGTAATTTGGTTTCACTGTACAGAATATGACTCGGGGGTAGCAGGATTATGTTCACAGAATGTCCTCCAAGATGGATCAGAGGTTCACGACACTTGAAAACATCCACTCATGCTCAAGTTCGACCCACATGGTATGTTACCCTCTACCCTATCTTGATGGATTAAAGTTACTTATAGGGCTGTTTTGGGGTGATTATTTTAACTATTATTATGGACTGCTTTTATGTATGAACATGAGTGATATATAAATGTGTAGTAAATTAGTCGAATACCTTCGTAATTCTTTTCTGTTAATGCTATCAGGATGTGGGGGAGCTTATGAGTCTGATGTAAAGGTACACGATAGTGTTCGCCAAGGTTAGTAGTGACCTATAGTGCCTTAGATCATACGATAGTGTGTTCGCCATGGTTAGGTAATTTTTTAACTTCATTTGAGGAAAAAGACCCACCATAAGATATACGGATAAATCACCAGTGTCTTGTTAAGTCCATGATGTATCTGTAATTTCCAATAAAACAATTCCTTTATATTTAATTTTATATGTTTTTGCAGCCTTTTCTTCCTTCACTTTCTTACTAAATGGATTCATAGAATTTGGTGGTAGCATTACAAAGAAGTTTCTTATAGAGATAATAAGAAGGCTGAAATTTACATATGTACTTGACTCATTATGCAGCCATTTGCAGGAAGACCAACAGTGGTATCTCTGCAATTTATTTTTTATGCAGGTCGTCATATGAGCAACGGATCTTAAGGCATATGTAGACGGGAATTTTAAATGCAGGTGACTTCTTTACAGTCAATATAACAACGATGAAAAAGCAACCAAATGGGAAGTATTCACACGTCTCACAATGCAAATGACCTATTTAAAACCAACTTTTACAACATCGGTTTTACCATTATGCATATCGCCAATATTCACAACAAGTATTCCTTTGCTTGGTACCGGCAAATCCATCAATTTCTGAAAGTCGAAGTCAGAAATATTTAAAATTTAATATATCCACTATCGTCTCTTGAATTTGAACTATGAAACTTGAAGCCTCATTATATATTGTACTTCCAGTTTACAGGTGTTGAAGAGTGTGAGGTATAAAAGATCAAAATCTTGTCAATATACATGGTAGTTTTCTTTTTTCCTTTTACCTTGCTTTGATTTGTTTACAACATTTATCTCTTCTTGATAAGAACTTTTCCACATTTGTCTGATACTTGCACGTTTTCTAGCATTTGGCTTGATTGCACATTTGAATGTTTCCAGGGTTGTTCTTCCGCTTGCTTTACATGTAAAGTTATGAAACTCATATTGATTTATATTATCTTTTTTATCTATAGAAATTATGAATATGTACTTTTTTGCAGTTGTTCTGTTAAAGGTGTTTAGGATTTGCTTATTGTATAGAGCTTATATGCAAATATTGGATCCTTAAGAAGGAGGAAGTTGTTTTCACAAGAGACCGCCGCTCATCAACGGTATGTTCAACACGTGATCCAAAAAGGACACCAATAAATTAGCCGTAAAAGTAGGATAACTTCAAATAGAAGATAAATTGTAATAATTAAATAATTAGTTGTTTTAATGTTTACCAAATCAAATTATATGTAATCTGATTCCCCTTTACATTTAAATTAATGAAATGGGTAACCAAGGCTATTTTATATTAATTGATCGGGTTTGGTTCTTGTATCTTACATCATTGTTAGTTGTTTAGCAGCTCTTAACATCAAATATGATATCTCCCTTCACGGAAGCATCTTGAAACACATCTATTCTATAATTTTTAACATGTACGTTAGTGTATTTGAACTTGGAACAAAAAATTTGTAGCACAATGATATCATGTGACAATGTAAGTTCTATTTAAGAAAGAAAATCAGTCGCATTTTGATATTTTCATGTTTTATGTTTGAACGTTACACGAACCATTTACCATAATATTTCATATAAGTAATTATATAAAAACTGCTAGGCATTTCCGCCGCTATGCGCGAGTACTCGTCTAAAATTGGATTGTCGCACGTTAGGACACTTTGCAATTATAATTTGATCTTACCATGGTATAAAGTATCGTTAATTATTTGCCGCTAGATGATTCCGCCGCTATGCGCGGGTATCGTCTAGTAAGCTTATAAGCGAAAACTAAGTGTTTGGTTAAGCTTATATAAGTTGACTTATAAGCTTATATATGAGGGTTTTGGTAAGCCCAAGTTTTGAGGCTTTTATAACAATGAATAGGCTTATATAAAAATAACATATAAAAAGACATTAATACCTATATTTAATGACCACATCATTTAATATTTATGTATATTTTTGTAATTTTACCTTATTAATTATGATAAGCTAAACCAAACACTAAATATGGGCTTATAAGCTTTTAATATATAAGCCATAAATGACTTATATAATATAAGCCTAAACAAACAAATAGTCTATTTGGTGTTAGCTTCTTATTTTATAAGCTTCCCTATGTTGTCCAGTTAATTTGAACCACCGATGTTGGATGCAATGTCCATCTATTTATTGCATAGTCACAAGAAACGCTCACTCGGCCGCGTTTCGCGTTTCGGATCGTACGTACCCAAACGCGGTACGATCGCGACTCGGATCGCTCGGGGTCGCGATCTGGATCGCTATATTCGGCGTTTCCAAACATTATCAATCAGCGTACCGAAGTATATGGGGTCGACGTACCGGAATGGATCGGTACGGCGTACCGGAATGTACCGGTACACCGTACCAAAGTGTAGCGGTACGATTATTTACACTTCCAATGTAAAATTGTTTATTAAATCTACTTTTAACCACTCATTACTTCCACCCTTTCATTTTATCAGATTATTACTAATTTTCTACTCTACCAGATCAATCTTATCTGATCCATCTAATTTAGAAATATATTATTAATATGGTACGTCGTATCAAATTGGGTACATCGTAGCGAATTATATGGTACGCCGAACCTAAGAGAACCGGGGCGTACCGAAACGAGCCTACCCCCTTCGTACCGAATTTTAAGACCCCGCGTACCGCGTACCCGTTTCTCGTTTCCGTACCGCAGCGTACAGCGTTTCGTGTGACTATGATTTATTGTTGCAACCTTTGAGAAAATTGCTTTCTTTTTAATGTGTGTTGCTAACTACAGTAAATAGGTAAATGTTTGTAACACCTGATTGTTGTGTTGCTCAACAAATGGTGTAAAATTTATTAAGCAATGATGTGAACGCGTTGTCGACAAACTGATTGAAGTTGTAGCGACATATATAGTTTTTCAAAAAGACGTTTGTCCCATTGATACCTAACGTTATACGAGAAGTTCAACCAAGTAACTGTGAGTGCGAGGTAAATATGTACATGCAAGGTGTGAAGGAGCAATTGAGTTGAACTTCAGCTCGGTCCAACAAAAACCAGAAACAACCTTTACGAAGTAAACAATACAAAGATGATTGGATCCTCACAATGACATCAAATTTTCACCAAATGAACATTTACCACCATGCACGTTAAAAAAAATACTAACAAACTGTTAAAACTTGTGTGAAACTTAAAGTTAAGCCATCAGCTTATCGTTCAATTTACTTTGACCCCATCCAAAAACACCATTCAAACACACCGAATACATCTAAACAATCACAACAAACAAAAATTGGAAGTTTAAAACTATTACTATAGAGAAAAAGTTATATACCAAATTTCGCAAAGAATTAAACTTTCAAGGACGGAGGGTCGACCAAAAGGAAGCCAACCCTATGAAGTACCACAAATTATGTCGGCCATATGTCTTGAGAGCCGTACAACACTCACCATTTAATGAGTAAGCGTGGCATATTTAGCTAACCGACCCTTTTAGTTTTAAGCATATCCATCTCCCTCTTCTTTTATGCACCCTCACTCATCCAACTTCTCACCCAACAGCGATGTGGGACAAATTAATTTAGCTAACCGGCCCTTTTTATACCTTTTATTTACGGCACATAAAAGCAGACTCTTGGTTTTAGAATTCTAAAGACAGCTTAGAATGTTTAAGTCGAAAAAATAAAACGCGTTTCATGTTTCCATTTTTATTTTGTGTCGTTGCTACTTCATATCCAACACATACAATGACCGAAACAGATGAGGAGCATGATGAGCATGTACCCCTAGCGAAAAAAGTTGCATAAATTTTTTAAGAACATTTGGCTATGGAGTATTTTGTAATTCGCTCCCTAGAGTCTAACTTAGTAGTATAGTTTTCAAAATATATTAAAGAGTGCCTGTTTGGATCATACCAAGCAATTTATATGATTCAAATTGATAAACAAGTTTGACATGATTCAGATTTCAAACTACCTAAAGAACAAACTACACCTCAGTTTGCTTCTTTTACGAGTGAGTATTGTTATTTTTAATGACCTAATTTGATAACCTTATTTAACTGTAAGGGCTTATTATGTCTTATTTATTCTTTTAGTTAGCCTAAAAGGACTTGGAAGGAAGGAGCACTTTAACCTTGGGGACTAAAGTTGTGATTCTCTTAATGTTGTTGCTGGACAAGGCCAAGCCCACCATTGAGGCCCATTACCTTAGCCTACAAATGGCTCTTTAGACCGTTTGTGTTAGATAAGAAAGGAGCGTCCCTCATTTCTTGTTTGTATCGCTCAATCATGTAATGTGTGTGTTTACACATAGTGCTCTCTCTCTCTCTGTCACTCATATCTCTCAAACCCTAGTTTTGATCTATTTTCGTTTCTGCTATTGATTGTAAAACTATTATCAAATAGATAATAGAGTTACACGTGATTAGCACTGGTAACTTGTAGTTTGTTTTTATTCCTTTACTTTGAATCATTGATAATAAAAGTGTTTTGGTGCTTGAGGTTACTCTGATCATGTTTTTCTACATGGTATCAGAGCCAGGTTTTGAAAAATCAATGAAATTTTTTTTAGGGTTTACTTAAAATTTGGGGGGTTTTGATTTTCTATACTTTTTTGATAAGATCTGCTATTAAAATAGCTGGATCTGTTAATATTACTTCTTGAATCGAAGTTTTGAACCGTTAATTTTTTTTTAAGAAAAAATTAGGGTTTGTGAGATCTGCTCTCTTATACTTTTTTGTTGGCGATTGAGTTACTTGGAGGTGTTGTCTCTTGATTAAAGTGATTATCCCTAATTTTCCTTAAAAAAAATTAGGGTTTCACTTTATTTGGGTGACTTGTTCGATTGATGGTGGATCACTCTTGTTCCTTGTTGATTTGGGGCTCGTTTCGCTAGTTTGGTCATTTTCCCCAATTTTTCCCTTGAAGGAATTTTTTGGGGATTGTGACTTGGAGGTTCTGTCACTTTTTAGACTAAGTGAATCTAAGAGTGACAGTTCGACTGAGCTTTGGTTATTGCACTGTAACACCTCTGCTACCCTCTCTTTATTTGATTTGTGCTATTTTTTTTTGTTTTCTGTTCTTTTTTCTGCTTATTTTGGGGGTTTGGTTGTTCTTTTATATATACCCTTTATTTTTGGATCCTCCTTGCTGCTTGCCCTTGACCTACCACCCTTGAGTGGTTTTGGATTCCTGGGAACTTAGTTAGCAGTATTGTGAGTTCTTTTTGAACCCTTGACCTTTCACCATGTCTGAACATGGTGATGATGATGCTATAAGTGTAACTGACCCAGTTACACTTATTAGTAAGCTTGACTTGAGTGACCCATTGCACTTGCACCGTAATGACTATGCTGTTTTAACTTTTGTCACTATGAAACTTAAGGGAACTGAAAACTATCAAGTTTGGGCTAATGCCATGTTACTTGCTTTGGAAGGGAAAAATAAAATTGGTTTTATTGATGGTACTTGTAAAAGGTCTGTAACTGATGATGTTGTAGCAAGGCAATGGGACAGGGTCAATGCTGTTGTGTTGGGTTGGATTCTTAACTCTATTTCTGAGGAACTTTTCCTTGGACAAATTTTTTCAAAAAAGGCTAAACATGTTTGGAAAGAGCTAAAAGAAACTTATCATAAGGCTGATGGTTCTGTTATGTTTAATTTGCATCATAAGATAAATACTTTGAAACAAAATGGTTGTAACTTGTCTGATTATTATCATAAACTGAATGCTCTCTGGAAACAATATGATGCTATGATTGAGTTGCCTGCTTGTGTTTGTTCTGCTTCTAGTGAGTTTAAAAAACATAATCAGCTTTTGAAACTTATGCAGTTTTTAATGGGATTGGATGATTCTTATATGAGTATTAGGAGTTCTATATTGTCTAGAGAAAGCCTCCCTGATGTTAAGGGAGCTTATGCCATCATTTCTGCTGAGGAATCTCACAGAATGACTTCTAGTGGTGGTTCTGGGCACTCTCAAAGGACTTAGACCACTGCCTTCCTGTCTAATGGGCCCACCAGAAACAATGCTCAAAGAAATCAGAACCCTAATGCTAACATATTGAGACCCATAACCAACAACTATAATCAGACTGGTAATCAAAACAACTTTAGACCTAACAATGCTAATACTGGTTTTAGACTTAATAATCAGAATGTTGTGAGACCCAATGTTACCTCTAATGCTGAATTGGTTTGTGAAAACTGTGGGTACAATGGTCACACCATTGATAGGTGTTTCAAGATTATTGGGTACCCCAGTGATTTTGTTCATATAAGAAGAGGAAATCAAAATCCTAAAGGAAAAAATGTGGCTAATAACTCTGTTGTGTCTACTAGTTCTACTGGTTTTTTTGATGAGCAAATGGTTACACTTCTCTCTCTTTTTAAAGGTAACAGTGGAACTGGGCAAAATGTACAAGCCAATATGGCAGGTACTGTTTTCAACTCTAGCAAAGTTTTTAATGAAAATTTTGATAAGTTTTATTGTTCCAACACCAGTTCTAAACTTGGGATGACTCATAATGGGAAGGTTGTTGACTCTGGGGCTAACCAACACATGACTGATGGAGCTTGATAATATGTTTGATATCTCTCACCTTAAGATTAAAGTCACTCACCCAAATGGGACTGAGGCCATTATAACTAAAATTGGTAACCTTAAACTTCCTAATGGTCTGATTCTGTTTGATGTGTTGGTGATCCCTGAGTATTGTGTTACTTTGATATCTGTGCATAAGCTTGCTAAAGACAATAAGATCTTTGTTGTGTTTGATGAGTCCAAGTGTTTCTTTGTTAATCAGCATTTGAATCTGAAAAAGGTGATGGGGATTGGTAAACAATGTGGAGGTTTATACTATTTAGATACTGAAGGTATTAGTGTAAAAATCAAAACCATCTTGTTACTTGTTCTCTGTCTCATTATGATTGGCATTGTAGACTTGGCCACCCTGCTGACCCTGCCCTTAATGCTCTTAAACAGTCCTTGAATATTGATAAAAATGAGAAAACTTTCTTTTGTGAAATTTGTCAAAGAGCTAAACAGACCAGAAACCCTTTTCCCTTAAGTGATCACATCACTAAAAGGCTTGGTGATATTGTTCATCTTGACTTATGGGGTCCTTATAGAGTGACTAGTCACACTGGCCATAGATATTTCTTGACTGTTGTGGATGATTATACTAGGGTTGTTTGGTTATTTCTCATAAAAACCAAAGATGAGGTTGTTTCTAACATTCAAAACTTTTATAATTTGATTAAAAATCAATTTAAAGGTAATGTTAAGATTTTCAGAAGTGATAATGGAACTGAGTTTATCAATCAAAACTTCAAAGTTTTTTGTGAAAAAAATGGCATCATACACCAAACTTCCTGTGCATACACACCACAACAAAATGGAATTGCTGAAAGGAAACATAGACATCTTTTGAATGTTGCTAGATGCCTTATGTTTCAGGGGGGTATTCCTCTTAAATTTTGGACTGAATGTGTGCTAACTGCTACTTATCTTATTAACAGACTGCCCTCTTCTGTGCTGAATGGAAAAACCCCTTTTGAAATGATTTACAATACTTGTCCTAGGCTCTCTCACATTAGAATGTTTGGATGTTTATGTTTTGCTACTATTCTTAATAGCTCAGACAAGTTTTCCAGCAGATCTGAAAAATGTGTTATGATGGGTTATTCTAGTTCTCAGAAAGGATATAGGATTTACAGTCTTGATAGGCATCAGTTTTTTGTTTCTAGAGATGTTAAGTTTTTTGAAACTATTTTTCCTTTTAAAGATTCTGCTTTCAATTTTAATAAAAATAATTTTAATAAAGAAAATGTTTCTCAAGACTTAAATCTGTTGAATTTTTTTGACCTTGATGACCCTGAACTTCCCAATGATGAAGAGAGAGCAGCTAAACACAATGGTGACAATCTGTCACCAAGTGATAGCAGCCCACCTTCAAGTCTAGGTGACACTAGATACATTGCCTCAGGTAATGATACCAGTGATGCCAGCTTGAATAGGGAAGAGGCTGCCACACTTGATGAAAATGCAATCTTTGAGGGAACTATTGAAATCAATCCCATTCCTTCCATTCATGTTCAAAACATGGAAGAAAACATTAGGGTTGATTCAATAAACAATGTTCAGGAAAATCAAGGTTTAAGGAGGTCTTCAAGACCCTCTGTTTTTCCCAGAAATTATAATGATTTTGTTGTGCAGTCAAAAGTCAAGTATGGACTTAAAAAATTTGTTGGATACTCAAAACTGGATAAAGAAAATTTTTGTTTTGTCACTCAACTTAACAAAATGAATGAACCAAAAAGTTTTTTTGAAGCATCTCAGAATCATCACTGGCTTGATGCTATGAACACTGAACTTGCTGCCTTGCTTGAAAATGACACTCGGGACATTGTTGAACTTCCAAAAGGTAGAAAGGCCTTAGGATGTAAGTGGATTTGGAAATTAAAACTTAAGTCTAGTGGTGAGGTTGAAAGGTATAAGGCTAGGGTTTTTGCTCAAGGTTTTGGGCAAAAGGAGGGTATTGACTATGATGAAACCTTTGCCCCTGTTGTTAAAATGGTTACCATTAGATACTTAATTAATCTTGCTATCATTCAATCTTGGCCTATTTTTCAACTTGATGTTAATAATGCCTTTCTTTATGGTGATCTTGATGAAACTGTTTACATGAAACCACCCCAAGGATATCTTCCTGGGGGTGATAACTTGGTTTGCAAACTCAAAAAATCCTTGTATGGGCTTAAACAGGCTCTAGGCAGTGGAATGCCAAGCTTACTTCTGTCCTTAGTGAAAATGGCTTCACTCAAAGCAAGTCTGATTATTCTTTATACACTAAGTCTCATGGTAATTTATTTCTTGTGTTACTTGTGTATGTTGATGATATTATCATAACTGGGAACAACATTGTTGAAATTGAAAAGTTTAAGAACTTTTTAAGAACCAAGTTTATGATCAAAGACTTGGGTAAGCTCAAGTATTTTTTGGGAATTGAAGTTGTTGACACCAAGAATGGTATTTGCTTAAACCAAAGAAAGTATGTGTTGGACTTGTTATCTGAGTATGGTATGCTTGCTTGTAAACCTGCTAAAACTCTTTTACCCTCTAAACTTGTCATTACTAATCAGCCCACTAATGAGGACCCCCTTCTTGACAACATTGTTGACTATCAAAAGCTTATGGGTAAGCTCATTTATTTGACTAACACCAGGCCTGATATTTCTTATGCTGTGCATTGTTTGAGTCAATTCATGCATTGTCCTTTGAACTCTCATCTTAAAATTGCCTTTAAGGTTTTAAGATACCTTAAAAGCTCTCCAGGTTTGGGCATTCATTTCACAAGAAACTCAGGTATGATTCTTGATGCTTATTCTGATGCTGATTGGGCAAAATGTGTTGTCACTAGAAGGTCTGTGACTGGGTATTGTGTGTTTATTAATGGAAACTTGGTTTCCTGGAAAAGCAAAAAGCAAAACACTCTCTCTAAATCTTCCACTGAGGCAGAGTATAGAGCTATTGCCTCAGTAACCAGTGAGGTGATTTGGGTTCTCAAAGTCTTGAAAGACTTACAAGTTGAGAACCTACTTCCTGTCACCCTCCACTGTGATAGTCATTCAGCTATTAAAATAGCTGCCAACCCTGTTTTTCATGAAAGAACTAAACATCTTGAAATTGACCTTCACTTTGTGAGGGAAAAAATTCTGAGTGGTGTAATTAGAACTGTTAAAGTTGAATCTGCAAATCAAATTGCAGATATCTTGACAAAGGGGTTGGACATAGAATTGCACCAAAAGTTTGTTAAAGAACTTGGAATGATAAACTTGTATGGGTTATCAGATTAAGGAGGGATGTTATTTTTAATGACCTAATCTGATAACCTTATTTAACTGTAAGGGCTTATTATGTCTTATTTATTCTTTCAGTTAGCCTAAAAGGACTTGGAAGGAAGGAGCACTTTAACCTTGGGGACTAAAGTTGTGATTCTCTTAATGTTGTTGCTGGACAAGGCCAAGCCCACCATTGAGGCCCATTACCTTAGCCTACAAACGGCTCTTTAGACCGTTTGTGTTAGATAAGAGAGGAGCGTCTCTCATTTCTTGTTTGTATCGCGCAATCATGTAATGTGTGTGTTTACACATAGTGCTCTCTCTCTCTCTGTCACTCATATCTCTCAAACCCTAGTTTTGATCTATTTTCGTTTCTGCTATTGATTGTAAAACTATTATCAAATAGATAATAGAGTTACACGTGATTAACACTGGTAACTTGTAGTTTGTTTTTATTCCTTTACTTTGAATCATTGATAATAAAAGTGTTTTGGTGTTTGAGGTTACTCTGATCATGTTTTTCTACAAGTATCCAACTACGATACTGATTAATCATTGTATCTTACAATTAGTTACAGAAGATGTGACCGGTGTAGGTTCATAGCATCGACTGAACATGTTTCTAATATTAGGAGTTTATGTTCCCACACTTCAAATTAAAGAAAATCTCATGCTTTGTTGACAGCGGAAGTACTTGAATTCCCGGCCTGCATTCTTTACATTCTGGCGAAGAAAACCACAACCCGCTGTCTCTTTAGTTCGCCCATAATACTCCCACCACTGGTTTTGTCTTGTGAAGTCTTTAGGGTACACAGCGTCGTCTTCTTTTACATGCCACCAAGTTGAGATGCATGAATCTCCGTGGCTAATAGTAATGAGCCGGTTAAAACAAGATATGTGTCCCAATACGCTAATCCCATCAGTGCAGCTGAGTAATAAGCGTTCACTGCTTCACTTGTGCTTTCTTGGTTCCCAGCGTCTATGAATTATGTCTAACCTCCAGTCCATGAATGAAACTTCCAAATATCAAAGCCTCTTAATTGAGTATACTTTACTTTGCGTTTTCGCCTCTTCCTAATCTCTTGAAAATCTCCATTAACAAGTAGGCTTGAGGTTTGTATTGGCTTCCCCAAACGGGGTCTACTTTTGCAAGAAAGAGCAATCCCGTATAGAAAGTAACCGATATGGTAGTGGTGATCGTCGTATATCCCAAACCCGAAATCAGCACCTGAATCTTGAGAACCTTGTTTTGTTAAGAGTCCACCCCATGATCTATCATACAAATATTAATGAAGCTGATAGAGAAATGCATAATATTAATGGTATCGGTTATGTTCTATAAAACTTGCAAATTCATGAATTTCTGTTCATTCTTGTGTATACTATGGTTCATGCTCGTCGCTCGTTGTCTCAAAGTTAGTTTCATCCTTCCATCAATGTATTATGTGACTGTCCTCATTGACTGTCCTAGGAAATTTTCGGTACAAAAAAACTTCCCACATTTTACAAAGGCACCTATATCTACGATGAACCATCCACCTAATTGACCTACATGAATATCCTTAATTCAACTTCATAAAGAGAACTTTTTCACCCGACTGATATCGAGATTAGAATGTGCACATAAAGAGAAGTCACACCACTATAACTACAACGTAATGAGTCATAATATTAAGTAAAGATAAGTTTTACAAAAGTTAGTCTGTACCCCACGTCGGCCAGTGAAGTTAACATACATGTAGTAATTGAGTATAAAAACAATGGCATACATTTCTCAGCTCGGTCTTTTGGCTAAGATCAAGTGTAGTATCTATTCTTATCAGTTTAATATCTTATATGTGAGCTATCGGCTTACTAAAACACAAAATGATTTATGTTTATTGTATCATTCAACATATCAAACTTAAACTTGCACAAAAAAATTATAGATGAAGGGATGCTATTTAAATTTATACTTAATTTAGAGATAAATTTTAAAATCTTTTTAATTTTCCCACAAATAACAATAAATATTAAAATTTATAGGTAAATGAAAGGAAAATTTAACAAAATATTAAAACTAGTATTAGTACCAGAATATGAGTTTATCATACAAAAAGGCAAATGAAGTTACTAGTCTATTTGGTGTTTGCCTTCTTCTTTTATAAGGTTCCCTCTATTGGCCATTTGGTTCAACCAAGCGACGTGGGATGTAATAGTAGCACCCGCACATAAATTTATAAGGGGGGGTCTTTATAACCTTGCCCTTTATGTGCTTCTGCGTATGTGTGTACTAGTGTGGAGGCAGTCTTTTGTGAGATTCATATGGTTTGGTGTACGATCTACACATCTATGGATAGGGTCAACTTGGTTAGGTTTAACCATGAGTCCAATCACGAGGGATGCATGTACTCATTCATGGGTGTAAGTAGGGGTGTAAACGATCCGAGCCGAGTCGAGTTTTAGCCTAAACGAGTCAGGCTCGTTTATTAACTGCCTGGCTCGAGCTCGGCTTGAGCTCGAATAAAATTTTATAATCTAGCTCGAGCTCGAACTCGAATGTTTTTTTGTTTTTCGAGCTCGAGCTCGAAGCTCGTTTACGATTTTTAACTTTTGTTTAGACTAACTTCTATTAGAACATATATAATTTGATAGACTCGTTTATTAACTCAAGCTCGAGCTCGAAAGCTCGTTTATGATTATTAAAATGATATTAATACATAAAGAGTAAGCTAAGGTGTATGTAACTTATATACTAATAGATTTATCATTAAGCTCGAATAGTTCGTTCAGCTCGTTAAGCTCGAATAGCTTGTTTGGCTCGTTAAGCTCGCTCGGCTCGAGAAAATTAAACGAGTTTTCGAACAAGCCGAGCTTAATATTAGTTTTCAAAGCTCGGCTCGCCAAATTAAACGAACACTAATATTTGTTCGAGATCGGCTCGAGCTCGAAAGTATTAAGTTCGAACTCGAGTTAAACGAGCTCGAGCTCGAGTAGCTCGTTAAAAGCTCGACTCGTTTACACGTAACAAACACCAGTTAATCTGACAAGGATCCTTGAATAAAATGAGGTCATGTTATTGTGCTCACTAACTTGGTATAACGTATAACCATAACTAGGGGTGTCGAAAAAGTTGACCAGACCTGAACCCGACTCGAACCCGAACCCGAAATAGCCTATTCGGGTCGGGTTACTCGGGTTCAAAAACATATTCGGGTCAATTCGGGTTGACCCGAATTGACCCGAGTTCTAATTAGCCTCGGGTTCGGGTTTATATTTTTTAGCCTTGACCCGACCCGACTTGACCCGAACCCGACCAACCCGACTTGACCCGAGTTTTTAACATTTTACCTTGTAAACATAATTAAATAAGTCAATTTTTAATCTTTTTACTTATACTCGGGTTGACCCGAACCCGAGTTGACTCGACCCGAATTGACCCGAACCCGACTGACCCGAGTTCTAATTAGGCTCGGGTTCGAGTTATATTTTTTTGAGTTCTGACCCGACTTGACCCGACCCGACTTGACCCGAACCCGGTTAACCCGACCCGATTCCCACCCCTAACCATAACCACCAATCCTGTTAAGAAAACATACATGTTGCCACTTGCTAGTATAAGCTAGTGCAAAAGGCTTGATTGAAGCAAAAGGCTGGTAGAATGTTCCCTATAAAATAACAAGCCAAACAAATGGACCAGTGCATATTTTTGCCTTTTAGTTATGAAAGCTTCATACATCTGCTTTAATTATTAGTTTTAATAGTTTGTTAATTTTTCTTTTGTGATTGTCGATAAGTTTTCATTTAACGAAATTTTATTGTCAATTATGAATAAAAGGTAAAAGCTTATTAAAATTGTTCTCTAATCTTAATATGAGTTTAATAATAGCGTCTCATTTGATGAAAATTTGATATCAACTACAGTAAATTACTGAAAAAAAATTATTAAGATTTGTTTTTAAAATTAGATTTAAGTTTATTTGGATATCATACTTTTCCTTGGATATGAGGGGACTCATCCCCACAATCCATCTCATTTTAATCCAATGGATAACATTAAACACAAAATATATTTTCACTCTTTCTTTTCAAACATTAATATCTTTTAAACCATTAATCGTTATGCGAAAAAAACATACCGTTACGAAGAGTATTCAATTATCTTTCTATAGATATGCTATATGATACACTTTCGACAAAAAAAATTTCGTTTTTTTTCACGTGTTCGAAAATTATCATATATGATACTAATATCATATATGATAAACACCGGTATCATATATGATATAACCTATCGTATATTATATAAATCAGTATCATATATGATTTAACACTATATCGTATATGATGAAACAATATTATCATATATAATATTTTACGAAAATTTTAGCAAGAAGAAAAAAAGTCGAAATTTCTTTTCTTTGAAAATATATCATAGTGCATATTGGTAGAAAGATAATTAAACGCTCGTCGTGGTGGTATAGTTATTTTCGTTTAACACTTAACGGTTTAGGAGATATTTAAATTATAAAAAATAGATGAAAAATAAAATATAATTAATCTTATCCATTAAATGAAAATAAGATGGATGGTGGGGATGAGTCCCTTCATATCCAAGGAAAATTATGTATCCAAAATAAGGGTTTGTTTCTTTTTTTACATGCTTCCATATTAGGCTCTTAATTAGCCTCTTAGTGGGAAGAGAGACATATTTGTGTGAGTGTGGAACAAGATGATTAAAGTGAATTGGACCCATAACTTTTCCCACTAAGAGGCATAGAAAGAAAAAGAAACACCCCCTAACTCTTCTCTTAAAATTTATATGTGGTAGCAAAATGATGAGGCCAAAACGCAAGATGATTAGCGGCAACTTATCTTACATATCCTAACTAAAACTCGTACCTATGATTTTTTTACGAGTTTAAAACCAAGCCTAAATCTAATACTTCTCTTCTTAACTCCAAACCTAACTCTAAGTCAGAAATTAAGATAAACATATGAGATTTGAGCCATTAAATTACTCTTTATCAAATTAATCTTATCACTCGTTTAATTTTATTAGAAACTTTTGTAACAAACTATTTATAAAACATTTTTATTTTAAAATTAAAATATCTTTTTATCTATTTATTTTTTCATAATTTAATTTCACTATATTTTTAAAAATTTTATTTTCTTTAATTTAACATCTATTTTTATATATTTTTATCAAATTTTAGTTTTTCAACTTTGTATAAATTTAACGTTAATTTAAATACAAATTCGGTGAGATAAGGAACTGGGGGGGGGGGGGGGGGGGGGGGGGGGGTCACAAGGCTCATGTGACCCTTCTAGCGAAAACATTGTAATGTAATTTTTTAAAATTTTTCGGGCATTTTTTAAAATTTTGACCCCCTACGATTATCAAAATTTGACTTCCCAAGTCAAATTTTCTGGCTCCGCCCCTGGTAACATTTAATGAAAAAATTGTAATCGTTATTCGTCGTCGCATTACGCGGATAACATGCTAGTAACTATGGAGGGAAAAAAGGGAAATTGTATTTAAATTTTCATAAGCTATCATTTTCAACTGCTAGGTTTTTATAAGATGAAAGGAGATATACAGATCTGCCAGCCGATAAATGGCATAAAGCTCATGTAACAAAATAGCGAATTATGTCCCCAAAATCATTTTGAGGATCCAATCATCTTTGATTCTTTGTATTGTTTCCTTCGTAAAGGTAGTTTGTGGATTTTTGATACGTTGAGCAGAAGTTGAACTCAATAGCTCCTTAACCTGTAACATAAATTTACCTCGTACTTACAATTTCACATAACATTAGCTATCATTGGGACACAAACGCCTGTTAGCAAACCTAACCAAAAATTGAACCCAACAACTATGTAATTTTTTCAGGTAAATAATAGTGATTAAACATGAGCGAAAAATGATCTCTTGATAGAAAAAAACGACCCTTTTAACTAGCAGTTTGACGAAAATGATAGTGTGTTCAAGTCCCATTAGAGTTAAATCCTATTAATGTGAAGCTCATTGCATATTTTCTATTAGAAGAAACTATATAGGTCATTACAACTTTTAATTAACTTGCTGACGCGCGTTCACGTTATTACTTACTAATCTTTACACCATTTGTTGAGCAACACAACAACCATGTGTTACAAACTTATGAGTGTCCTATAATATGAAATATATAGTTAAATCAATGATACAAAAATGTTGAAGATACATTGGATGTTGGATTTACCTATATACCGTAGTTAGATATATATTAAAAAAATCAATGAGAGCGAGATGAAAGAGCCAAAGGTTGCAACAATATATAGATGGATATTACATTGGTTGGTTGAACCAAATGGCCAATAGAAAGAACCTTATAAAAGAAGAAGTCAAACACAAAATATACTAGTATCTTTATTTGCTTTTTTGTATGGTAAACTCATACTGTGGTACAATTACTGTTTTAATATTTTGTTAATAGCCAGTTATTTATTAGCATTAAATTTTTATATTTATTGTAAATTGTTAGAAAAAATAAAAAGTATTAAAATTTGTCTTTTAATTAAGTATATATTTAAATTGCGTATTTTAAGCCGAAATCTAAATAATGTAGAATTTAAATCACATATGATAATATAACATTAACTTAATATGATATTGTTCAATTATCTAAAAATACCATACATGCCATTTGCATTTTTACTCAAACGCCCCTTATAATCTTGTTACAAAACCACTCAAAACACAAAAGCCCTCCTTATAAGGAGATACAACTAACATGACATTTAAAAAGATACTAATTTTACGACACACATGGAAGGTGTTATAGTATTTCCTTTATTCTAAGAAATGAAAAAAGACAAACATCGACCAGAGGATCTAAGATGAAGAGCAGGTGAAATGTATAAAAGAAGGGGCTGAGTTATTGTTGAAGTCGGCTTTACGCTTGGGGCAATGACACATTTAATAAGGTAATAATTGAGGCGCGTCAATTGTTCGGTTCAAAAACTATTTCCAAACACCCTCCTTAGCCTCGAAAATTTCTGGAAGGACTCCCATCTATTACGGTACTACAACTTTTAGTCTAAATTTTTGGTGTTCATGATTCTGTAGTGACATACAAGACGACGTAGAATTGGCAGGAATTCAATGTGAAGATTTATAAAGTTCATAACAATTATACAAAACCCTAAATAAGATCAAAGCACACATAGCGGAAGCGATTTAACAAGATCATGATTAATAACACAATTATAATTAATCGAATTAGGGTTACATACATTTTAGCTAGATCAGATCCACAAGAACACCAACGAATCACCAATTAGGGTTTGGACGAATAATACCAGGATATAGTTTAAAGTATAAATATATTACCCTCCTGTACACACGTAATGCAACGGGCTAATCGTGAGTCTAGCACATAAACCAGAGCTTCAACACTTGTGGAATATCTACCCAACAACCCTAGAGAGGGGCTAGGACTAGATAATTAGCTAAATCAAAAACCAAAGAAAAGCCTAGAGGGGTGTTTGTCTGCGATCGCAGGAAGAGAGAGGAGGAGAGACCAAAAAATAATGAAGGCTATGGGGTGTTTATATAGGCTTGGCAAATCTTATTCTCCATGTAATAAACCAAATAGGAAAGAAAATCTTTCCCTTTGCCCCCCTTGTAGCCGACGGTCGACACCCCCTTTGGGGTGTCTTCCGGAACCTTCCGTTCTTTCTTTCTCTTCTATTTAATTCCATAAGTATCGTTATACTTAACTCTTAATTTATTTAACGATCGTTTAAGTTAAGCTTGGTTTAAATTAAATAAATATAATAAATATATTTATTAAAGTTAATTAACCCTTTACGTATTGTGTGCAATCCCGTAATCCCGAGTTCGATCCTATCACACGACTATTTAATTTTATGTCCATAAACTTTCAGCTTCCACTTGGACAAAATTCGAATATCTTGATTACATTGACTAGCGTCTAGTTACACTAGCAATGTCCCTAGTACAACTCGAGTAAGGTCTCTTGGACAAAACCTATTAATGATTCATCATTATTATTATCCTTTCATTTCAAATACAAAGTTAATAGGATATGGATCTCAGTCATTCCTTACATTAACCATTTTGTTTCTCGTTTACGGATATAGCAAGATTACCAAAATAAATCTGGGTGCGGCCACACTTCTGAGGGGCCCAGCTGTATTATACTTCAAAATAATTTGAAGGAAACAAATCCCATTTTGACTACAAGCGAAACTTATGAACTTTGCAACACTTCTGAAAATAACCCTTATAGCTACCAGTTACGTTTAGCGTTAGGTTACCTTACATAAATGCACTACATTCAATGTAGTTTCCTGGTATCTCAGGTCTAAGGATAACTATTTATGATTTACTTAATGACAAAGATCCATAAAGTAAAATCATATAGTTGGGATAAGTCCAATATTTGATTCATCAAATATCATCTAAAATTGACCAATATACTTTCAAGTATACTCTGCCACTATTTTGAATTGTCTTAGTTTAACAATATTCCCATATTATAAATCAACAACGGACATTTAGAACATAACAATTTATTCATGGATTAAAACATGTAAAATAGGATACAAAATCAAATAACAGAAAATAAACGAAACTCAATCTTTATTTCATCAATTCAATAATGTCTTAACATCCTTTATCCAAATACTAATCACATATTTATTGCATGAATTCACTAGCTAGTTGCAGCCCAATAGCCTTGGCATGCTTAACTACCTTCGGTCTAGGCAAAGCATTAGTAAAAGGATCAGCTACGTTATCATATGTGTGAACTTTTATTAATTTTATTTCACGAGCTTCAACTTGTTCTTGAACGTAGTGATATCTACGTTTAAAGTGTCTGGCGCCTTTCATGACTCCAGAATCATTGGCGGATATTATTGCAGCAGAATTGTCACAATATATATCAATAGGTTCTTTAATTGAAGGCATCACTCTAAGATCTCCGATAAACTTCCTAATCCCAACAGATTCTATTGCGGATTATAAAGCGGCCATGTACTCCGATTGAGTCGCATGCGTAGCAATGGTTTTCTTCTTCTTGCTCTTCCAGTCAACTGCTCCTCCATTAATAACAAACACGTAACCCGTCTGAGACTTCGTATCATCTTTATCACATTGCCAGGACGCATCACAGAAACCTGTAACATTCAGTTATGTGCCTAGTTTACCCCCGAATACCAAAAACATATCTTTCGTACTCCTCAAATATTTTAGTATATGTTTAATAGCAGTCGAGTGGAGCTTCCCTAGATAATGTTGGTAACGACTGACCAAGTTCTGAGCAAACGCCACATCAGGCCTTGTGCATCTTACAACATACATAATAGATCCTACAGCCGAAGCATAAGGCACCTTCTGCATGTAAGCCACCTCTTCGGGTGTTGATGCATCTAACTCATGACTTAATTCATGCTTAACCTCCATTGGTTGAGAACCTTTCTTAGAGTTATACATGTTATACTTCTTCAATATCTTATCAATATAAGCATCTTGACTAAGACTAATTAACTGTTTTTCCTATCTCGGTAGATTTTAATTCCCAGAATATATACAGCGTCTCCAAAATCCTTCATAAAAACATTTACCAATAGAATCCTAACTTCCCTAAGTCTTGGAATGTTACTTCCCATGATTAATATGTCATCGACATATAAAATTAGGAAAATCCCACTAGCTTTGCGATATACACATGGCTCGTCGCGATTTTGAATAAATTCGAACTTTTTGATTTCTTCATCAAATCGTTTATTCCATTGACGTGATGCTTGCTTCAAACCATAAATAGATCTTTGGAGTTTGCATGCGTGTTTTGGATATTTAGGATCAATGTACCCTTCCGGTTGTTGCATATAGATTTCTTCATCTAAGCGACCGTTCAAGAAGGCAGTTTTAACATCCATTTGCCATATCTCATAGTCATAGTATGCTGCTATAGCTATGAGAATCCTAATAGCTTGTAGGTCTGCTACAGGAGAAAATGTCTCCTCGTAGTCTACGCCAAAAGTCTGAGTAAAACCTTTAGCTACTAAACGTGCTTTGTAGAATTTTACTTCACCATCCATGTCGGTTTTCTTCTTGAAAATCCACCTATTTTTCACTACTTTAGCATTTTTAGGCGCATCAACAAGAATCCAAACATCGTTTATATCCATGGATTTCATTTCCTCATTCATCACAACTATCCATTTAGACTTTTCTGGATCAAGCATTGCGGATCGATAGTTAGCAGGTTCATCAAGATCCCCTACTTCCTACTCGTCATCCTCTATGTTAAGACATAGTTTTCTTGGCGCACGTATAGTCCTTCCAGACCTACGTGGAGGAATTAATTCCGGTGGAGCTCCCAGACTTTCTGGCTCTATTGGAATTTCTTCGCTAGTATTTTCAGAAGGCAATGTATCTTCTTGAATTTCTTCAAGATCATAATTTCTCCCACTGAATTCTTGATTTAAAACAAGATCATTTTCAAGGAAGTCTCCATACCTAGCAACAATAACTTTGTTCTCGTGCGGATAATAAAAGTAGCAACCTATAGTTTCCTTAGGGTAACCTACATAGATACATTTTACTGAGAGTTGTTGGAGTTTATCTCCAAAGTCACGTTTCACATACACCTCACAACCCCAAATCTTTAAATAAGACAAATATGGCTTTTTGTCATGCCATAGTTCATATGGTGTCTTATCAACCTTCTTTGTGGGAACCATATGCAGAATGCGAACAACAGATTCTAGAGCATAATCCCAAAAGGATAAAGGTAAAGTTGTAAGATTAAACACTACTACAAAAAATCCCTTAGAGACCCCCTAAAGAGACTGGTTTCGTGAAAACAAGTGTCTATAACCCAAAAATGGTGGGAAGGGAATGAATAGAAACTTGTTTTCTTAAAAAAACTAGTCTCTATAAGGTGAATTCTAAAGAGACTAGTTTTGTAGGCTGCAACCACTCCTTTTATACATTTAAAGACATCGGTTGTTACGTAAAAACCAGTCTTTATGTGCTAATCTTAAAGACACCGTTCTATATCAAAAAACTAGTGTGTTTAGACATTTAAAGACATTGGTTTTTTTAACAACCAGTCTTTTTTATGTGAATAAATATTGTGCTTAATTGTTTTTAACTTACAATCATAAGGACTCAACGGTATATACTTGGTTTTATAAATATTACGTTTTTAGTCTTTATAAAGTTTATATGTGATTAAATTATAAGGACCATTAAATAAATAAAAAAATTAAGAATCATAACTTGTGTAAAACTTATTTGTTATATAATATGTACCTGGATTGTTTATTTTTTGAAAAACATATTATACGGTATGATACCTACGAATCACTTTCATCAAAAAAAAGACACATACGAACACAATAACAAGATCGGTGAAATTAAGATTTTGCTAGGTTAAAAAGTTCGTTTCTCGGTGTCTTAACGAATTGATTTCCGGTTCAAAGTGTGACTCAGTCGTTTTTGGTTAACAAAAAGAAAGTTTTGATTATCTATTTCTAAGTAAAAGTTAAATGCGAATAGTAATAAAAATAAACTAAAAACAATTAACTAAAAATAACGAAACAATATAAATAATAAAACGTGAATTTAAAACGAAACAATTAATAAAAATAAAACTAAAAGACGAAATTAACTATCGACTCTAAAATAAAGTTTACTTAATGAAAAAGGAGAGAATAAAACTAAGATGGTACTTTAAAGCTAAACGAGGCAAAACCTAAAACGGGTACTAAATAAAAAATAAAACTTGAACTTTACGAAAAAATATTAATTTTAAAATTAGACGAAAAATTCAACTAAAAATACGTGACTTTCAGAAATAAAATTGGAACAACTTTCAGATTAAACTAAACAATTACGGAACAATACTAAATAATAAAGAAGCTAGCGAGCTAGCTGCTCAAGCAGCCAAGCACATAGCTTAAATTGGCGGGATGAAAAAAAATAACCTAGCAAGTAGGCATGTCATTTCTAATACCATCGGAATGTTCATGTTGAATCCATTGGAATGTTTTTTAGTCAAAACTATCGGAATGTTTTTTTTTAAAATTAAAAACTGTCGCAATATATTATAAACAAAAACTGTCGGAATGAAACTAAAAGAAAAGTATCAGAATATAGTAAAGATTGAAACCATGGGAATGTGGCTATTGAAAATTGGGCAGCACTTCGTCGCAATATACCTTAGATCCCGATCGCAATTTACGATGTCAGGGGCTATCGCAATCCTCGATCGGAATAAGGGGATATTACACTTCGATCGCAAAGTAGAACCCCTAGGGTTATTGCGATCACAATAAAGCTATCGGAAAAAGCTATCACAATGTCAAAACCCTATTGTGATGGAAAAATCACAACATTCGGATGGAGTAAAATAAGATAAAAATCAAATAAGCACTTCTAAAAAGGACACTTAACAAAAACTTAACCAACTCAATAAGCACGAATTTGAAAACTTTTAAATTACGAAATAAGCAAACTTTATGAATCAAACTTTAAAAAGACTAAACTTTTTAAGAAAACTAAAAAGTAAATAAGCTAAACACAAAATAAGCCAATAAGCATGAAAAGCTCAAAGCTTAAGTTGTATAAAAACTTAAAGATTGATAAAAAGATAAACTTTTTAATCAATCAAACATCAAGATTAAACAAAATCAAAGATTATTTTGAATCAAACATAATTAAAAAGATCAAGAAATGTAGAATGAGAATGATTGTAAAAAGCTTGAAATAAGATGAAGATTAAAGATTCAAATAAAAGATTAAAGTGAAAAGCTTAAAACTTTAAAGAAAAACTAGAGAGAGAAAATGAAAAATTAGAGAGAGAAAATAAAATTACACTACTCCTAATCTAAACTAACTAATTCCTAAATGACTAACACCCTCCTAATGTGTCATTAGGAGGGTATATATAGGAAGTGAGGAGTGCATGTGTTGCTTCCTTCTTTCTTTCTCTTTCTCGTTATCGTCTTTTAATTCTTTATCTTTCTCGACGTCGTCTCGGGATTTGTCGATATAAATTGAACTTGTCTTATAATTTCTTCAATAATTAGTCTTGAGTTCTTCGACTTCATTAAACTTCTGTCTTTAGACCTTTTCTTCGATAAATCTTCAGAATAGGCCTTGGACTTCCGTTCTTTTTGCACTCTTGATCTTTTGACTTCATCTTTTCTCGTTTCTTCGATAAAAGCCCGTGAAAGCCCGTGTTTTCTTCCTTTTTCATCTTTTGGTCCTAAAACACAATAAAAACACAAACCACACATAATTCCGACATTTACGACATAAAATACACGTTTTGGCTTGGTTATTATTATAATTAAGTGGTAAAAGGATGGGTGTTTTCACACCTATCAAATCCCTACACTTGACCATTGGAATGCCCTCATGTAATGCATTAATTACAAAGCAAGTGTTACATTTTTTCCATCACAATCAATCCACATTGGCCTTTATTAAAGAGACAAAATATTTAAAGGAAGAAAACAAGTAAAAAGATCAAAAACTTACCTTGGGGTTTTGGAATGTCATGAATGATTATCACCCTCAAGTTTCACGTTCCCCATACCAAGCTTAAAAACGAGATCATTTTTATTATAAGTTAGCAAACTAACACAAATTCATGTGGCCCAATTATTCACTTAGACTCCCTTATTCCTAGGTGTATCTCTTATATTTTATTATTGTCTTGAATGATCACGATGATGCATTGTTTGACTTATTTCGATAGTTATTTAGGCTGAAAATAAAGTGGGACGATTTAATCAATAGTTAGCTAAAGGACAAAATCTTTTAAAACTGTTTCTCGGGACCTCTTAAAGTTCATATCTTGTCATAACTCGCTTCACGATTTGAGACCTTTCTCGGACCGATATTTGGCAGCGACTTCATACTTCGAATCTTGAGAGACGTTCATGAAATTATGGTCTTCTCTTCATATTAGGAATTTCTTCACTTGAACTTTTTGAGAGATTCTTCATATTTGGACCACGACTTCTTCATTTTTCTCTAATCTTTATTTTGGACTTTGATATACCACGATCCGCCTCCTTTTAGGACTTGGATCTATTTATCCTCATACCTTGTTAGGGCCTTTTTGGATAGACTTCTCCATGATCTTTAGGGGAGTATTTGCTTTTCGTCGTATGTCTCGATCATTCATATAGATTTTTGATAAATGATTCTTCACATCACTTGGGATCTTTAGCAACAAAATGTAGCCCTCATGCCTTGTTAGGGCCTTTTCGGACTCGCCAATCTTCGCATCCCGCTTCAATAAGTTATGCCTTGGCTATGAACTCTAATTAATACCGAGCAACTTTTAAACGATCTTGTGCTAGAAGCTAAGTAACTTTTCAAATCGTACAACCTTATTTATTGCAATTAAATTTATTAACAAGCGATGGGAGAATAAGCTTATAATCAACTCACATAAATTCACGAAAGAATAACAAACTTATAATTGACTCTATCATCTCTCGTTCTCCACAATTTAAAATCTCAAGGAATGAGACTCGTGGATGCTTAGCCAATTAAATCAAAGTTTTGGGTTTTCGAGTCATCTATAGGATCTTGCAAACTCTTAGACTTTTTCAAGTTTAGAATTCGCATTTTAAAGTTCCCTTGATAAACGACTCTCTAGGATCAATTATAGGAACTTGCGAAAAGTTATCGTTCTTAACCCGTGAGAGTTAAGACTTTCGCGTTTTAAGGATCCCTATATAAAAGCCTAGCAAAACTTGACTTAAACACGTTACGGATACTAGCTAGAGTAAACTTGGATAAGTAAACTCGGGTTGAGTCAAAAGATTCACAACGTTGAAAAATTTAAAACCACTATATTGAAAATTTATTCTAGCAAAGAAAGTAAATAACGATAACAAAGGAAAATACTACTAAACTACTAGGCCAAAATAGATTAAAAATTTTGAAAAATGTCAAAAAATCAATTTTCCGGTTAAAATGAGGACAAATACAAGGAAAGCCCACTTAACTTCGATAGAAGTCCCCCCTACACTTAATATAAACATTGTCCTCAATGTTTAAGCATGTGGGAGTAAACTCCCCTATACTTAGGACATTGTGCATGTTGTTTAAATCTTGCTAAGGAAAGGACAACTAAAGTGATTCCTATTTCAACATAAATGATAAAATAATGAATCAAAAGAGTTTAGGATAGAACCGGGAAGACGAGAACACGGAATCACGAGTCGTCAAAAGTCATCAAGAATGGATCTTTGAAAGCTCGAATCCCTGCACATGATAAGAAAGAAAACAACAAACACATACTAGGGTCTCCCCCTACACTTATTAGAAAAACAGAATAAAAGGATAGATAATTGGGTTGCCTCCCAAAAAGCGCTTGTTTTTGTAAACCAAGTCACGAGCCTGACTCGTCCCCGAATTAAATGGTCCATGGGGAAGCCTCGAATGTAATACCAGGATCAAAGACCTTGTCCTCGTTCCCGGAGGATATTAATAAAGGAGAGGCCGGAGGATAAGTCTTAAAGGGTAGAAAAGTCCTCTCAACATACGAAAAGTATGTGAGGTCGTGATCCACGGGAGGTGGGGTGGGTAAAGGAATCAAAATGTCATCCCCAAAAGACATATGATTATCACTGAGCGGCAAAGCCGTAAAGGTGTCAATCATGGAATGGTCAATGTCACCTCCCGGGTCAAAGCACTCATCCTCCGTAATGGTGTCTAAAGGAGTGGATGAAAGGTGCTCGGGAGGGGGACTTGGGACAATATCTTCATGCAGCAAATTATAAAAAAGAATATCCCCTTCCGTGTCATCATCATCAATACCAGGAGGTATTGAGAGAATGTCGATTTCCTCCATAGTTGTATCATTATTCTCAACTGAAGTAATAGACGGAGGTAAAGAGTCAGAAATAGGAGCAGAATTCAACGCTTCAATCTTAGCAATAAGAAGATGAACTTTCAGTGATTTGTCGCGAAGAATAACGTCTTCCACCTCATCTACAAGACCAAGTTCAGTGGTGAACTTCTCGTAAGTCGGAGAGAATAAATGAACATCGCCTTCATCGCCCGGAGGAGAAGGAGAAATTTCAAAAGTGAAATTCTCATAGCATGGAGAAAAATCATCATCATTAAGAGGGACCTCGTCCGTAAGCTCAACACAAGTCGGTACATCACAAACCTCCCCAAATAAGTTTTCGAGACCAAATTCACTAATCTCACTCGATGTATCACAATCCTTAGACGCATTAGGTATATCGAGAGAAGGAGGTACAATTGCACTAGGACATTGAGCAACAAGATCATTCCAAGAAATAGTATTCTCCTCGTCATCATCATCATAATAGTAAGAACGCACAAGAGGAGGAGTAGAAGCACTAAGATTAGATACTTGCTCTTGTCGGCTTTCGTCATGCAAGCTAACTTTGAGTTGATTTAAGCTTTCTAAAATTCCATCCAAACTAGTGAGTTGTTCCTCAAAAGAAGGTTGATGAACGTCGGAGTGTTGTGGGGGCTCAAAATTTTGAAAACCAGAATTATAGCATGGATGTGGCTCATAGTAATTCATCGGTTGAGAAGAATTAGAACACAGATTTGGTTCATAATAATCCATTGGTGAAGAAAACTGAGGATACGGATTTTGCTCATAATAATTCATTGGCTGACAATAAGAAGTATCGTGAGGGGCCCCACAATTGTTGCAATACGGGTATTGAGGAAAACCCGGTGCTTCTTGTAGATAGCTATTACCATTGTCATAATTGTAACCCAGTTCTTGCTCGCCATGAGGCGGGTATCGAATTGGACACGAAACATGTCAATGAGAATCGCTTCCACAATATATGCAAGGGGTGATAAGAGGTGGATTAAAAAAGGACAAAATCCAAATTGTGAATCGGTTGAAATGGGTGGAAGATCTTTTCCGCATTACTCGCATGAACACCATTGACATGATTCGCACCCATATAATCGTCTCCCACACCCTACGCAATGGACATAAGAATCCATGAAGAATTAAAAATTAGAGGGGTTGAGAAAAAGAATGAAACACAATAGAGGGTTAAGAGGAATATTTTTGGTGCAAAACTTTGAAAAAGAGATGCTTTTTATGATTTTTCAAATATTTTTGGGGTATTTGGGATTTTTGAAAATATTTATTTTTTAGGATTTTTGAAAAAAAATTTTGGCAAGAAAAATAACGTTCAAAAGTGAACGGAACCCAAAATCCAACGCGTCTCTCACAGAAAACCGTTAATCTTCACGAAAAGAGCCGGCAGCGGCGCCATTTGAAATTAAGATTTTGCTAGGTTAAAAAGTTTGTTTTCTCGGTGTCTTAACGAATTGATTTCCGGTTCAAAGTGTGACTCAGTCATTTTTGGTTAACAAAAAGAAAGTTTTGATTATCTATTTCTAAGTAAAAGTTAAATGCGAATAGTAATAAAAATAAGCTAAAAACAATTAACTAAAAATAACGAAACAATATAAATAATAAAACGAAACAATTAATAAAAATAAAACTAAAAGACGAAATTAACTATCGACTCAAAAATAAAGTTTACTTAATGAAAAAGAAGAGAATAAAACTAAGATGGTACTTTAAAGCTAAACGAGGCAAAACCTAAAGCGGGTACTAAATAAAAGATAAAACTTGAACTATACGAAAAAATATTAATTTTAAAATTAGACGAAAAATTTAACTAAAAATACGTAACTTTCAGAAATAAAATCGGAACAACTTTCAGATTAAACTAAACAATTACGGAACAATACTAAATAATAAACAAGGTAGCAAGCTAGCTGAGCAGCCAAGCACATAGCTTAAATTGGCGGGAAGAAAAAGAGTAACCTAGCAAGTAGGCATGTCATTTCTAATACCATCGGAATGTTCATGTTGAATCCATTGGAATGTTTTTTAGCGAAAACTATAGGAATTTTTTTTTGAATTAAATCGCAATATATTATATTAACAAAAACTGTCGGAATGAAACTAAAAGAAAAGTATCGGTATATAGTAAATATTGAAACCATCGGAATGTGGCTATTGAAAATTGGGCAGCACTTCGTCGCAATATACCTTAAATCCCGATCGCAATCCACGATTGCAGGGGCTATCGCAATCATCGATCGGAATAAGGGGATATTACACTTCGATCGCAAAGTAGAACCCCTAGGGTTATTGCGATCACAATAAAGCTATCGGAAAAAGCTATCACAATGTCAAAACCCTATTGTGATGGAAAAATCACAACATTCGGATGGAGTACAATAAGATAAAAATCAAATAAGCACTTCTAAAAAGGACACTTAACAAAAACTTAACCAACTCAATAAGCACGAATTTGAAAACTTTTAAATTACGAAATAAGCAAACTTTATGAATCAAACTTTAAAAAGACTAAACTTTTTAAGAAAACTAAAAAGTAAATAAGCTAAACACAAAATAAGCCAATAAGCATGAAAAGCTCAAAGCTTAAGTTGTATAAAAACTTAAAGATTGATAAAAAAGATAAACTTTTTAATCAATCAAACATCAAGATTAAACAAAATCAAAGATTATTTCGAATCAAACATAATTAAAAAGATCAAGAAATGTAAAATGAGAATGATTGTAAAAACCTTGAAATAAGATGAAGATTAAAGATTCAAATACAAGATTAAAGTGAAAAGCTTAAAACTTTTAAAAAAAACTAGAGAGAGAAAATGAAAAATTAGAGAGAGAAAATAAAATCACACTACTCCTAATCTAAACTAACTAATTCCTAAATGACTAACACCCTCCTATTGTGTCATTAGGAGGGTATATATAGGAAGTGAGGAGTGCATGTGTTGCTTCCTTCTTTCTTTCTCTTTCTCGTTCTCGTCTTTTAATTCTTTGTCTTTCTCGACGTCGTCTCGGGATTTGTCGATATAAATTAAACTTGTCTTATAATTTCTTCAATAATTAGACTTGAGTTCTTCGACTTCATTAAACTTTCGTTTTTAGACTTTTTCTTTGATAAATCTTCAGAATAGGCCTTGGACTTCCGTTCTTTTTGCACTCTTGATCTTTTGACTTCGTCTTTACTCGTTTTCTTCGATAAAATCCCGTGAAAGCCCGTGTTTTCTTCCTTTTTCATCTTTTGGTCCTAAAAACACAATAAAAACACAAACCACGCATAATTCTTACATTTACGACATAAAATACACGTTTTGGCTTGGTTATTATTATAATTAAGTGGTAAAAGGATGGGTGTTTTCACACCTATCAATCGACTCAAAAACCTACAAGTATTTTGTTCCTGTAAGTCTTTGTTCTTCTATGTTACTATACTTCATTCTCAAAATTGAATATCTTTTACCAAGATATTCATTCATAATTTATGTACATATACATAATAATGTTTAGTCTAAACCCTTTATAAAGGGTGTCAAAATAGAGTACCTTGCAACTACATATGTTGCAGCTTACTAATATATAGAGTACATTATGTCTAGGATACGAGATAAGATTAATTAAACAATTCTGTTGACAACGTTGGGTTTGATACATGGTAACCCAAGAACGCAATGCCTGACTGGTGGAGGTCTGTTGCCAACGATTTTCTTTTTTGATCGACTTGAACTGTCTGTTCTTCTTGTTTTTTGGGAGTCCATGCCTGATCATCAGAATCATCGTCCTCATCGGGTTCATCATCATCTTGGTCATCATGTGTTTCCATATCAAATCCATCGTCCTCTGTTTTACATAAAAGTGTCATTAGTCCAAGTCTTCATATTTGTTATAAACCTATAGTTTCTTGTTGGTTACTGGTGCATTTGACACCTAAAGCATTTTCAAGTAGCTTTCAAATCATATCATAGTCTTTAGATCAAATTTCCTTTGTTAAGCTTTCAAAACATCAGATAAAGTAGTGTTTAGTTCTGTGAGTAATTAGTATTCTAGCTTGAATCATTGTGAGAATTTAGTTTGTTTGAGTCACAAAATTTAGTTTAAGTCTGCTGTGTTAGGTTATGAAGTCAAAAGTTCAGCCAAAAGCATTTTACTTCAATCAAATTTTGCTCAGACCTACACACAAGTCTCTGTGATTTTCAAGTTGTTCTAAAATCTTCATTCCTATATGAAAACTCTTGTTTCTTGGCTTTTTGGAATCCCTAGATAATCAGCTTTCAATACTGCATAAGCACTTTTTCCAGTTCAGCTTATTGTTTATCAAAATGAGCAAATGTGATTCTCTGATGTGCACATAGAACTAGTACTAAACCATTTCTATTTTAGCCAATTCCATTTCACAAATTATGCAATTTTCTTTCAAAATTTTGTTTAGGTACATGAGTTAAGCATTTCTGGAACTTTTCAGCTTTTTCCATTTTTAGTCAACAAAAGTCAAATAAGCTAGGTTTGGAAAAAGTTGATGATTACATACCTGGTTTAGAATTGAATCTTTTTGGAATATTGAATTTTTTTGAAACATCATCATCTATTTGTATCCACTTTGAAAGTGGCCAAAAATGTTGTTCTGACCACCCGTACTTGTCCTTAATGTAATCCCAAACTTCATCCCTGAGTTTTTCCGATCCAGGAACAGGTTCTACAAAACCAAAAAATAATAGTTAGTCATAACAAGTAAAAAATAACAACAAAATAAATATGCTACTAACAATAACAACAAAATAAAATCATAACAAGTAAAAAATCTATAAGCATAATTAACTGTATACTAAACTGTTTTTCATGTCAATGCAAAGTTATTCTAACTTTGATGTTTGTCAAACTCATAAATAAAGGAGCCTTTTTTATTCATAAAAACATACAAGTACATTTCAAACACAAAACCATAAAAGATGCAGAAGCATAATTATATGATTCGGTGTACGATCTACTCATCTATGGATAGAGCAAAGGTGAAAAACTGACAATTTCCACCAGACTACTTGTGAACGGGTCAACTTGGTTAGGTTTGAAAAAACAATCATTTGGTAAAAAAAACTCATTTGTTGTTTGCCTTCCTATTTATAGGTTCCCTCTATTGGCCACTTGGTTCAACCAATCGATGTGGGATGCAATGTTCATCTTTTTATTGTTGTGACCTTTTGTAAAAATTGTGTCGTAAATCTAACATCCAAAATGAAATAATTTTTGTCGTTAAACGTTGCTAGAAGTGTCTTTTCTTGCTGGCAGGCTCAGAATCACTTTGTCTCCAATAAGACTTGAACATGTTTTATCGTTTGATATTCAAGGAGTAAAGCAACAACAATTACTGGTATCGTCTTTTGGCCGGCCGGAAGATACAAACAATGACCATGAGTCCAATCACGAGGGATGCATGTACTCATTCATGGGTGCAAAATCCATCACCTATTCCCATTGGGACACGACATATGTACGACACTTTATCCCATCACCATTTGGTTCAAAACCTGTATTTTACAAACATGAAAATGTATACGTTATTTTTCTATTCATATAACACATCTAAAATCAATATTAACTCGGGAATAGCATATGAAAAGATAAAATGTTTTTCAAGAAATATTTATACTATATATCCATTGCATAAATTGTTGGGATATGCGATCGTTTAGCCATCGGAAATACGTGAGCCTATCGAGGGCACACACTCAATACGGAGAACACACTTTTATTTACGTTTTATTATTTATAATTAAACGTTTAATAAAAACTTCACTTATTATTTAATTAACGGTGGTTAAATTAATTAACGGGATTTAATTAATTTAATACGAGTACGTTATTTAAATTTTGGAAGGAAATCGACTTCTAGAAACCCTAAGGCCATTCGGTCGAATATTGTATATAGGGGGTTCTAGAAGAATTTTGGTTATTGGTTTTGGTATGTTAATATTCAATAATATTTGATTAAGGAAATCTTTTCCTTAATTAGGTTTCTTGGGTTGGCCTTAAGATTTGAGGAGGTAGAGAATGTGTATAAATACACAAACACCTAGCTCATAATTTTATGTCTCTCCCTCTCCTCTTGGTGTTCCGTCCGATCGCAACCCCACACACCAAACCATACGATTTTTCCCTTTAACCCTAAAATCACATAAAGGTTTAACCTTTATAAGATCAATCCTTTTTGGTGATTTTCTTATAAGGTCTTAAGCTTTATAACTAAACCCTAGATCTCTAAATCTAGGTTTTAGTTCTTACCCTTGGTGGTTCGACATAGATAAACCCTAATTAGGTTTTATGTGATTTATTGGGTAATCAATCTTGTAACATTCTATAAACCGATCCTTACGTAATGCCAATTAGTGTTTTGGATCTAGGGTTTCTAGTTGCAAGATTATACACTTATTTTTTGAGAAGTGAAGTTACTACTAGCATCGTAGTGATGTTCGTTTGACGTGTCGTGTGAGCAAACGATGGAGACGGTAATTTAACCATTAAAGTTCAAGATCAAGATCAAGACGTATTAATTGATTTATTCAATTAATTAAAGGTTGGCTTTAAATTGTTTTTCTTATGTGCTTAATCATGTATGTTATACTAGATCCATTCCGCTGCGTACTCGTAGTTAATGGTTAACTAGTATTCATAAATTCTAACAGTGGCATCACGAGTCAATTCGTATGGCATTCATAGGTTACACATAGAATAAAACACGCTTGCTTCGCTTTAAAATCCATTTTATTTATGTTTTTATGACAATTACATGCATACTTGTCATAGAGTTTTAATCTTGATCTAGATAATGGTTAAAATTGGGTAGGTTAAATTGAACCGGTTAATAATTACGAGTGTTTTATTATCCGTCAAAGACTTTTGCATCTCACTTTTGTGATACTTTGCACGTCATCAAGTACCTTGCTCGAAAACTTGATGAGGGTCTTTGGTCCTCAATTTGGGGAAGACTCATCCGAGACTTGGATCTTATATGATTTATCGCTTTCATATAGAGTCTGTCTTCTGCTTCTACCCCCTTCTAGTTTGTTTTTATGTGCTTATTTGTTTTCCATTATGAATTGCAAAACGTAATAATTCAAGATTCTAGGAATCATAAAAATGGATCTCTACTTATATCGAAACTAGCTTTAAAAGTATGTCATATTAATACAACATATTTTCCTTGCGAATTGGCTATGTGTTATTTGTTAAAACTTGTTTTTTGAACAAATATTAATAAGGACATAAGATCTATGAAACTTGTTTTTATTATAATCTAACTTGTTTTGCGAAATCATATTGTCACTCGAGTTGGGCTTACATACCGTAATGATGGCTTATAAACTATCTTCTCAACGACGTGATTTGCAAAATTAATTGGTTTATAATACTTAAAACATCATGTTTTTTTTGTGATTTACTAATGGTGGACTTGCTATTGCACTACATGTTCTAGTCAAGCTATCTAGGGTTTGAACGATCTTTAATCTTTTCCTGTGTCATGTACATGTTTCGGCATCTATATGATAATTATCCCAAGCACTTGTGCCCTCGGGCACATGAAGAGTAGGATATAGGGTTTGATCCTTCTTTAATCTTTTCCCGCGATAAACACGCCTAAATCAAAGTTAATAAAAGGTTTTTCTTAACTTTTGCTAGAAGATGATTGCATGCATCTTTTACACGTTTTTGACATTTGTTTTCTAAAACTTATGTGATACCTATTTGAATTTAAGTCTATGCCATCCAATTTAGAAGCACTTGTAGTTGTTTTTCGTCATCTGGTCAGACCTAGGGCGAATTACATACCCGAGGCGATTTTTGTCACTGGTCAGACCTTTGCTAATTATTGCATGCTTTAAATTGGTACGACTTAAGTCGAGTCCCGGTCAGATTCGGAACCCGAGGCATAAGATGAGATGAAACATACTCATGACTATTACGTGTAGAACAAGTTTGTTTGAGATGTTCAATGGTACTCGAAAGAGATGAGAGAACGTCCCATCCAAACACTCTACAATAATAAACTTCATGAATCGTCTCATAATTCTAAGAGTTGCACTTGTAATGCAATTAACGCTTGACGCTTACCTCTTGCCCTACTTGCTATTAGACGGTCGGACCTCTAATATTGAGTGGGAGTGCAAGTAGGATCTTAGTCTTATTAGTAATTAAGTAGGATCTTAGTCCTAAATCATATTATTAAAATCAATTATTTATTAGAAGTCTCAGAGAATGGACTAAAGAATCGAGTCAAAGCAACCCAGCTAATTTATCAACCTGTACGTAAAATGACATCTGACCCAAAACCATTACGAATCACCCTGTCCATATTGCGACCTCTAATTGTAAGTCCTATGCAGGTTTTAATGACTCGTGACACTAGTGTTCATATTTCCAAGAAAATTTATGGACTTGAGAAAACTCGGTTGCAGGTCATAGCCAAGACTTTGCTTTTGGTTTTGACCGTAAGGACGGTTGCTGCTGGTCATACAAAGGAAGAACTGGAAATATTTAGATAGCTTGTATTTAACATGGAACAGTATTACTGAACTAGCAAAATCTGCAACTCTTGCAGCAGATGAAGGTGTGGAAGGTGCCACGCCTGTAATGTTGCATGGTGCCATGGGCCAGACACACTCTGTTGTCCAAGATCTTTTTAATGATAAGGTACCATTGTTGTCCAATTTTCATGTAACTTACTTCGAAACGCTCGAGTTAAAAATGTGTTTTGTGTTTTTGAGTGCAACTGTCTAATGAAGGTTATCTAGTGATACAACAAACCGACGCTTTAGTCTCTGTTGGTATGAATAGAGGACAGTGTATGCTTGGTCATGGGAATTCACAACAGAAGTCTATTGTAAGTTTCATATGGCTCGGTGTGATGATCATAATTACAATAACCTCTCATAGCTAAAACTTTGTGTACAGAACGCTCTAATGGCGAGTAAAATAACCAGATACATTAAAATAACCACATAAATTACCAAACATGGTATGTGCATATATGGTCGAGAAACAAAACAGAACTTCGATGACCATTGTGATAAAAACTGACTAATGTTTGTAGTTTTATATGTGACAATTCTCGGGATTTTGAAGAAAAAGAAAAGGTTTGGAAGAGAAAAAAATTTGACCATTTCTTAATTCGGATGTCCCCGATGGGACAACTAGTTGCTGACCTTGGCCTTTTTTTTAACTGGCCATAGTTTCTTCTTTTGGTCGATGTGGGACAAAATTATAAGAAGTACTTACATCAACTAATTTACTCTTTTTATTGTTTTTCTTTTCTCTAAAACAAGTGTTGGAATATACTTAAGTAAAGCTTATATATATCAGGCACGTTTAAGTCAAATTTTATCAAGTTTTATCGAGCATGTTTAAGTCGAGCTTTTTATCAAGTTGGAGTTTGAAGTTGAGCATAAACTTGATAGACAAACACAAATGTATATTTATTTGAGTTCTACCTTATAAGGGCTCTTAGATTGATATCAACCAATTTAGAGAATAAGTAAATAAAACACACCAACACAATCAAAATCTCGAGAGAAGTAAGAGAGAGATGTGGTTGTGTAATTTTTAAACATACTTAAGAGAGACGTGGTTGAAAAACATTCACATAACGTTCAAAGGCATAGCTGCAACAAACGAGCCATGATTTCAAAACTACACATATGACAATCTCTTGAAGTGAGATAATAATAATGGGTTAATGTGTTATAAGTTAATTAAAACTAACTGCTAGCACAAGCATGTGAAAGAGCATATGTGATTTTAGATGATTGAACAACGTCACATCTCTACTAATTCACCAAAACCTTGAATGTTGAAAACTTGATTAATTTTGGAATTATTGAAAACTTGGTTAATTAAGGAAATGTTGAAAACAATTACAATGTCACATTAAACGTTTCAAACTCATTCATTTTCAAGGCCAGCCCATATTTGTAAATTTAGAATGTCACGTTACTTTTTCAACAATTATAAAAAAGGTAACATATACAACGCTCTGTGTTATTCTTCTTATGTAAGGATGATGCATGGTAAGTATTTATGTTATGAAACGCATATCTTAATCTTAATTAGCAACCAATATTACAAAACGCATATCTTAATCTTAATTAGCAACCAATATTACAAAACGCATATCTTAATCTTAATTAGCAACCAATATTACAAAACGCATATCTTAATCTTAATTAGCAACCAATATTACAAAACGCATATCTTAACAATTTGATAAAAAAGGAAATGTTGAATTGAGAAACAAGGCAATGTTGAATCACAGAAAGATACAACTAGAAGAATTTTGTATAAAGGGAAAATCATATACAGTACTATATATAAACGCATGTATTCTAAAGAAAATACAACAACCCAGTATCTAACAAGTACACAAAACACTCATTCTCTCTTGCTTACCCCCACAGAAATCCCCATGCGGGTTAATTTGGGTTACACTAGCAGATTCCAAAGTTTTTTTTAATTATAAGTTGCTTATGTTTTCATGATTCTTGCAACTTTATGGAGAAAATACAGTATGGTAATGATGCTGATTGTAGGTAAGCGTTTTGAGTGTGTTTTTTTTAATTTTTCTTTTATTTTGGAATTACATTTGTCCAAAATTGCGGGTTCTGTTAATTTCGTTTATTCTGATAATTTTTGGCAGATTACATTGATGTTATCATCTACTGGTAAGCTTTTAGAGGTTTTCGATTTTAATATTTTTCTTACCCTATTGATGTTGTTTGGTTTTTATAATGTTTTACAAGTTACCTTGCTGACGATGGTTGCGGTGGTGGAACTAAAGCGAATTAAAGCAAGAGTTTTGTATAAACAACATATTCATGTTACTAAATACAGAAACTGCAATGAGGTATCACGTTTTTTATTTACTTATGAAGAAACTAAAAACGCTATGTATAGTTTTGATATTCATAGTGAAGTTGAGCTCCAGATTGCATCAATTGGTTTTCCTACTTGAATGTTGTAATGAAGAAGGCAAGTAGGTAAAATTTAATTGCATTATGTTAATCTACTAAGTTTTTATCTTTGAGTTCACATGCTTTTCTCGAATGTGACAGGAAATAACTTTCTGGTAACTTTGTGAGTAAATAATCACCAAATGGAAGGCTCATCGTTTTTTGTTTATGAATGATTATTTAGAACTGTGTACATGTTGTGTTCGTAAGTGTTCATAATCAAATTTTGATACCCTATGAGGCTAAACTTTTTTTCAGGCAGAACACTTATTGGGTAAAAAGGGGGAAAGAAAGCCACAACTAATATGGGTATTGGCAGACCGTAGCACAGGTTGTGTCACGGTTTGATCTCACACACTTGCCAAAATAAAATGCAATAATTCTTTATGTTTTTATTCCATAGAGTATGAAAGTTTAATCAGTTATCACATTTTACACATAGTTGTTTGTCCATTAAGTATTGGGTTGAATGCGTTCGGATTTCGAAATTAGACAGTTGAGATGAAAGCATGCAAAGAAAGACGGCTTAACCTGTTTAGAGCATTTTATTTTTTACCAGTTCTTTTTAAAGAGTAATACTAACATTAGTACAACCTCATCAAGCTGTTTAGATTTTGAATGTGATAATTGATTGTTTCATTAATTGATGATTTTAGTCTTTCTTGAATTCTTGGTTTATTTGGTAATATTTCCTTTATCACAAGATCATTGTCCATTGTTATTTAACTTGCTTATGACAATGAATTGTTGTGGCAGAGCAAAGGTTAACTTTAAAAGAATTCATTTAGATCCTCATTCAATTCATTTTCGCTATCTATTTTATTTGAATACAAATGGGGATGGCCGGATAAACGAAAACAACCAAAACGTCGCTACCAAGTTCCTTGTTCTCTCTAATATCGATGAATTTTGACTTAAGCATGTTTTGCTCACATATGTTTCAATTTTTTATTTACTACTGTTACCATATAAGAGATGCATCCGAACACATTACTCGATCTGTATGTTTTTGCATTTTAATGTGTGGCATTCAAGATTTTTTATTTAGAGGTCACAATTATAAAAATGTGTATGAAAGCTTCGAGTGAATAATGGACTATTGAGGAGGTTGTAATAAGGAAAAGGATAACAAAACTCTGTACAAACTACAAAGTGATAATAGACACTATTATATCACAACAATAATTTTGTACGTATATTCGATATTTCGAGCATGTTTAACTAGGGCCTTTAAAATGCAATAGTCAATCAACGTCTATTATATATCCTTATTATCTTCAATCTTTTATGTATAGTGTTTGCTTTGTGTAAATGTGATTTCGTTTACATCTTTTTTTAAACCATGAATGTCACGGGTCATTAGCTGGTAATTTAAGAACGTATAACTAATTTATATACAACCATCTATCAAATTCAAATTGTCTAAACAGGTGTTTACTCGTGGGGAATAAAAATAGGCGCAAAGCTTTAGTACCTATAAATTCGGAGAGCTATTAAAACTTAACCATTCCTTGTAAAAAACTACTAAACAGCCACATATCTACCCAATAAATTTGATAAACACCCTTTTAAGTGATCACTGAAATTTCACTAAATGTTATGACCGTTTCAATTTCATTTTGATCTTTTCACGTTTCATTACACGAGACACTTACCACAATATCACATATTGTTAATTATTTATTGTTAGAAATTTCCGCCGCTATGCGCGGGTACTCGTCTAGTTAAGTTAATGTCAAATATGATTTACGTTTAACATTATTTAAATTTCAACTAAATTTAGAGACAAAGTTTAATAGTTTTTTAATTTTCCCAACAATTAACAATAAATTTAAATGTTTATCGTTAATCAGGACAATTAACAAAATATTAAAACTAATAATAGTACCACAATATGAAGTAATCACATCATAAAAAAGGCAAATGTAGATACTAGTCTATTTCGTACTTTGCCTCCTTATTATATAAGGTTTAACCAAACGATGTGGGACAATGTTTTGAAACCCGGGTCGGTGATCGACCCGGCCGAGCCTCCGGGTCGCCGGGTCACCGGGTCAACCGGTTCGACTGCCGGGTCGACCCAGTTTTATACTGTTAACAAATAATACACATACTGCACTTCTCCTGTAGAAAAAAAAAATAAAGAAGCATAAATCAACTTGATTATAAACATCCATAAAATAAAATGATATAATCTTTTAATATAAAATAAGATCGAATATTGCAAACACCGTACTAAACTACTAATTATTATTTAATCAAATTGTAAGTTTTTAATTTTCTTAATCATACTTTGTCATATTACAAAAATAACATCTAAACGATGGAATACAAAAAAAATTAGAATATATTACCTCAATCAAGTATCTTGGGTTCCTGGTGCAATCTAATCTGATTCTTTCAATACAATTTGATGATTATTTATGGGTTTTTGTTTCATTCGAATTGGGATTCTGTTGTTACAATGGTGGTTGAGATTGCCAATGAGATAAGAAAGAAAGAGTGACTCATCAGGTACAAGTTCTTATCTTTATTTTGTCAACTTCCCAAAGTATAAAAGACAAACACAAACCCGGCCGAATTTGTCTACCGGGTTGAACCGAGTTTTAGGAAAATCGCCGGGTCACACCGGGTCACACTGGGTTTCATTTAGTTAATATTATGGCCCGTTTTTTAGGCCGGAACCGGTCGAACCGGTTGACCCGACCGGGTCGATCCGGGTTTCAAAACATTGATGTGGGATGCAACTTATATGAAAATTGTTTCTTTATAACTACACTAGAGTATCTTTAATTGTATTAAGGATGCATGCAATGGTCGATCGTTTGATTCGATGGACTAATTTTGGAACTCGGTCGACTTTGTTGCGGCGATCAAGTCGAGTTGGTCGACTCATCGAACTAGTTCGCACCTACGACCCATATAAAAATCACAGTTTCTTCCATTTATTTTGTCCTTTACTATGTTGATAATAAGCAATCTGAATCGGTCAGGCATATATAAATTTGGTACTACATGGTTGAAATGGGTTTGAATTGAAATAAGCCATTTTTTTGTTTTTGTTTTTTTATTGGTTTAATTTTCAACAACTTTTAAATTTCTTAATCACAAATATTTTTTTTTGGTTCTTCGTTTGATTTATGTCCTTTTGACCCGTGCCTGTTTGTCTCACGCCCATTTAGTCTGCGCCCGTTTTACTCATGGTCTATTTGACCCGTTGCCCGAAACCGTTCATTTTGGCACCTCTAGTTGTAGCCAAGCTGATTGAAAGGTGTAGCCATGTATATAGTTGATTTTAGTAGCTTGTTCAAAATAGTCATCAAAATCCTATTTTAATATCAACTCGCAAAAAGAAAATATTTTCCTTTACTATGGTGATTTTAGAGAAAGCAGGTTGATTGGGTCACGTATATAAGTTCCTACTTCGGTTTCCGCTCGGAATGGGTTTAGATTGAAATAAGCCATTTTTACTAGGAGTTAAAACAGGCAAGGCGGGTCGTTTTTGACCCATCAATTCCATGTATATAAGAGATAGTGTGCATTCTAGATAGCCTTTCGAGGACTTCAAGATCGTGGTTCATTTCGAACCGATATGGTTAATTTTTTATAAACACTTCATATTAAAGTTATCTGTACAAGAACCCTTTTCAAACTCTTTGGGTCAAACTGGTTAAATTTTGAAAAGAGTCCAAACCTGCGGCTTAGAGTTATGCCTACTCAAAACACTTGCAACACACTAAGTTGCGGCTTTATGTAAAGGATATATCAAACACATATGACTTGCTACTGTAGGTTTCAATAACGCGAGCTCACGACGCGAGTCACTGAACCGTAGCTTGTGTTATGGTCTCGCACGGTCGGTTTTTTATAGAAGTACAATTGCGATTTTAAGTTTTTATACTATTAAGATTTCAACTCAAAATATGCAATTTAAATTTAAAGTTATATTAGAAAAAAAATTTAATACCTTTTTATTCTTTTTTGAGCTCTGTCAATTGCCGATTGACTATCACAATGTATACTAATGTCCGTTACCAGTTTAGGCCACCTGGGTATATCCTCTACGAATTAACGTAGCCATTCCGCCTCTTCTCCGCATTTATCTAACGCGATAAATTCTGATTCCATCGCGGACTTAGCTATTACAGTTTGCTTGGAAGACTTCCAAGATATAACGGCCCCTCCTAGTGTAAACACATATCAACTGGTTGATCTAAAATCCTATATGTCAGATATCCAATTTGCATCACTGCATCCTTCAATAACCGCTGGATATCTAACATAATTCAGTCCATAATCACGACTGTATCTCAAATAATGAAGTACCCTAGTCATATCTTTCCAATGTGATTCACTTGGATTACTAGTATACCTACTCAACCTGCTAACAACATATGCTAAGTCAGGTCGGGTACATGTCATCAAATACATTAACATGCCAATAATTCTTGAATACTCTAATTAGGCAACACTTATGCCTCTATTTTTAGATAGATGCAAACTGGTATCAATTGGAGTTCTAGCTAGGACGGAATCCCCCGCATTATGAGTATCAAACTTTGATTTCAACATGTCTTTAATAGACTTGATCATCTTGTCGTTATTGCCAACGATAAGAATATCATCGACATAAAGACACAAGATTACATATCCATTATTTGTGTATTTGACATAAACACACTTTTCGCATTCATTAATTTTGAATCCACCCTCTAGCATGGCGTGATCAAACATTCGATGCCATTGTTTTGGGGCTTTCTTTAAGCCATACAATGACTTAACAAGCCTACAAACTTTGCTCTCTTGTCCAGGAGCCATGAAATCCTTGGGTTGGTTCATGTATATTTCTTCTTCTAAATCACCATTTAGAAAAGCCATTTTCACATCCATTTGGTGAACTTCTAAATTTATTAATGCGGCAATAGCAAGAATCATCCTAGTAGAAGTTATTCACGTAACAGGCGAA
The DNA here is from genome assembly GCA_025667525.1 of Glebionis coronaria. Taxonomy (NCBI): domain Eukaryota; kingdom Viridiplantae; phylum Streptophyta; class Magnoliopsida; order Asterales; family Asteraceae; genus Glebionis; species Glebionis coronaria. The sequence continues at coordinate 349,443 of JANFOE010000687.1, forward strand.
TAATTATCAAAGTAATCTAGACCTTCACGTTGTCTAAAACCTTTGATCACCAATCTTGCTTTGTACTTATCAATGGTGCCATCAGCTTTCATCTTCTTCTTGAAGATCCATTTATAGCTAGTGGTTTACAACCAGGAGGTAAATCCACGAGCTCCCAAGTATGATTTTGTAAAATAGACTCTATTTCACTATTTAATCGCTTCTTTCCATCGAGGCCATTCCGAGTAATTTACAGCTTCTTGACAGGTAGGTGTAACCCTTTGAACCTTAACTTTGTTAAACTTACACAAAAATTAACAAAGCATTATACTTTCAATGATGAAGGGTTAGCCAAGGAAAGCCAACCCTATGAAATTCCACAAATTATATCGGTCTTTTAAAATGGATAATATTCGGTAAGCAATTCCAAACAAAACTAAACTCACAAAATAACAAAATTTCGAACTCACAAAAAAACGTGAATGTTAATTGTATCGTTCTAACTCGAGAGTCTTTGCAAATAAAAACAGCAAAGAATTCAACTTGAAGGATTAAGGGTCGGCCGAAAAACTTGCCAATGGGTTTTACTCTTAGGCGAAAAGGATAAAGATTTTAACATAAATAGGCGAGGGTTCGAAGAAGACATTATGTCGCTTGGATATCATTGCACGACTCGACCCACTAACCACTAACATTTGTCGTTCTAAAAAAAATTCACAAATTATCTTTTGCCACACTCAGCAATTAATATGTGATTTAAGTTAAAAATTATTTGGATTTCAACTAAAAATATGCAATTTAAATTTATGCTTAATTTAGAGACAAATTTTAATACCTTTTTATTTTTTGTATCAATTAACGATAAATATAAAAATTTATCATAAAACCCAAAAAATAACAAAATATTAAAACTAGTAATAGTACCAGAGTATGAATTCATCATACAAAAGACAAATTCAGATACTTCTCTATTTGGTGTTGGCCTTCTTTTTTATAAGGTTCTCTCTATTGATCATTTGGTTCAACCAACCGATGTGGGATGCAATATTCATACAATGTATCTTCTTCAAACACTTTCATATGATAAGACACTCATAAGTTTGTAACACGTGGTTGTTGTGTTGCTCAACAAATGGTGTAAAGTATAGTCAGTAATAACATGAACATGTGTCAGCAAGTTAATTGAAAGTTGTAATGACCTATATAGTAATAACATGAACCCTGTGGATTAGTCGGCCATTGAGTCGGATATCACGGTTACCAAAAAAAATACGCAATTGGATTTAACTCTAATGGGACTTGAACACACTATCATTTTCGTCAAACTGCAAGTTAAAAGAGTCATTTTTTTCTATCAAGAGATCATTTGTTGCTCATGTATAATCACTGTTATTTACCCGTAAAAAAATACTTAGTCATGATTTCAATTTTTAGTTAGGTTTGCTATGTAACACCCCCAAATTTATACAACTCAATACAGCGGAAGACTCGTTGGTGTTACGGGATAGCACATTACTCACATCATAAACAACGCTTAAAAATCGCGTCGTTTATCAATAAAACATTTCCATTCATAAACATCAAAGTTACATCGGTCCCAAGTCATATTATTTCATACAAAGTTTTACAAAGTATTTGAATGGAAAATATTGTTTAAGTGCGGGCCATTAATTCTTGTCGTCTTCCCGAGAATTACCTTCAAGTACCTGAGATAAAATATGTTAAAAGAAAAGGTCAGCGATAACGCCGAGTGAATTCATAGAGTTTAATAAATTCCATCAATATAACTTTGGTATAAAATTAGTACCAAAAATCATTTCGTACAAATCATTGTAATAGGCCATAAAATAGCCAAAATCATTTTATACAAATCTTTATCAAAATCATAATATAGGCGTTTGCCTTAAAAATCATTATACGAGCCAATGTCGTAAAAACGTCATACAATACGTCTTATGACGTTGTATGAAAATAAAAACCGTTATATGAATATGGTTATGAAAACCAAAACACGAACATAATATCAATAGTATGATCCTGTATTGCTAGTCAGTCAATACATCGTTATTCGGTGCGTCTAGTAGTATTTCGGTGATTGGATTATTATAAGCCGCATGACATTGTTACCTTACTAAACCAACAACGGGTAGCTAACCCGATTCTCAATTTGCCCATCTAAAGTAGCGTGTCGTCACAAAGGTCACACTATGGAAATCTTCTCATACATAAATTCGCTTACCAATCAATGTGGCACGACGGGGATCAACCGTCAAGGCGCGAACTGGGGTGATCGTCCCCAAATAGTACTATTATATGCACAAGCGTCTACCAAAACCCGGTAGTTCACAATTCATGCTAATGGGACTTTTAGTGACATAACCTAACTTTAATAATCCATTTTATTTCATCTATCGGGTCCTTTAATCATTTATCGGGTCATACAATCATTCGGGTCCAAATCAATAAACAAGCAATCGGGACAAATGGTGTCCTATTTTATAAAAACTAACATGTTATCTCCCTCGCGGGTTTATAAAACATTTATAAAAACATTTAAAAGAGTGCGAGGCTATGAACTCACATTGATGTGGGAAGACGATTATCGGCGAAATGGGATGTACGGTACGTGCTTCAATCACGGAAACCTATATAAATAATAATCGGTCTTAGACGTTTGTCCAATGACTTTATAAAAATAACAATTATGTATACATATGATGATTATATATATGATGATCAAGTGGGTTTACATATTCTCGTTTACTCATTTTAGTGTTATATGTCGGTAACTTTTATACTAGTTTACTAGTTTTACCTATTTACACGTTTTAAGTCCAATAAGCTTATTATAAGTTATTTAACTTGTTTTAATCCATTTTATACTTATATTATCATTATTTAAACTTTACAAGTTGGGCCCAAATGGGTTAAGCCCAATAAGTTCTTTTTATAAGAGTTTAACTTATTTAGTCCAATATGTTTACTTAGCTCGTTAATGTCCGTATGTCCTATAGTTCGGGTTTTATCGGTTTTTACTTGTTATATATGTTTATATATCAGTATATGAGTTTTATAAAGTTTACATTAGACGGTCCAACCATCTAAGTTTTATTTAACAAAAACGTTAATTTTACGGCATTAGCCGAAAAAGTCGTAAAAATCATGTTTATAGTTTTATAACGTATAAAACTTAACAAGTTACCATTTTTATAAAATGTCCACTTATTTACCATTGTACATATTTATATAAATGTATTATATAAGTTTGTGGGTTTTAATTTATATTTTATACTATTAAATTTTGAGTGCTTATATAATAGTATTATACTTTAATTTCCAAAATCTGATTTTTATCTTCACTTTCACCAAAACTGCCATATCTAGAGTTCTATATGGAGATAGAAGCTCAAATTTTTATCACATAAACTACATGATATGTTCTCCATTTAACGTTTCTATAGCTACTGTTGAATCATCTACTAAGTATTTTCTAAAAATCGTCCAAAACAGTGAACTCAGATTTGTACCTTAAACTTGTTTTGATCATATCTCACTCATTACAATGATTCCATTGCATGGCCAACTCTCACATGTGTACAAGACCCATAGCTTACTGTAAATCCATTATTCTATGCCATTTTTATCAGTTCATCATTTGATTCTTTACTGTTTTATACAGCCAACAAATTTAACCAAGATTTTAGCCTCATTTCTTATAGTTATTAACCTTTTTAATCATATTTATCAACACCAAATCCCCACATAACATTTTTATCATCATATAATCATCATATACATATACAATAGGAAATAAAATACATGATTACATAATTAAAATAACAAGAAGATGAGGAGAACAATCTTTATACCACCATGATGATGTAGGTTGTGATCAAAACATGGATTTTGATGGAGAAACTTGTGCATAGCCAAGACCATCTTCAATACCACCAATCTTCATGAACACCTTGTGGAAAATCAGCCCTAATACTCCATGGAAACTCCTCCTTGGATGTTATAACTTGCACCAATCTTCATCTTTTTGAATGGAGATTAACATATGTAAGTTATAACATATGTTTGTGGTTAAAATTGATCAAGTGAAGGTGGTTTGGAGGTGTATTTGGGACGGCATAAGGATGAGGGGGAGAGAGTTTGTAGCTAGTTTGCATGGTGGAAATGAGGAAGTAGTTTGAAGTAGATGGTTTTGTGAAGTTAGTGGGATAGATGGCTTAACTTGTAAGCTTAGCTTACAAGTGTAAGCTACTTGGTAAAAACTTGCCACTAAATTGGTGTGGTGGAGTTTTGTAGGTAATGGATTCAACCAAAGTTCATTACGGCTTAAAAATGCAAGATGTCTATGATGTGCTAACATCAGTAATGAACTTCACATGTTATTGGTAAATAATTTACATTTTGACATTATAATTCAATGTTCTGCATGTCTATGAATTACAAAAACTCACTGATACAAATTTGACCACAACATATGTACATTTTAACAAAATAAAACACAGATTAAACCTTATGAAGGATTGCATTAGAAGATCCTGGTGGTCATATACCTCAATAACGAAAACACAGCATGACTAACTAAAAACGAACTTGAGAAATATTAAAATCAAGTTTAGATAAACTTACGTGATGAATAATAGCTGCTGTAAAGGATATGCCGGTTAGAATAGTTGTTGTAAAAGGTTAAAACCCTAGTTCAAATATATAGAAATCCATTTACATATAAATGTAATTTTACACAAGCCCAACCCATTTCCCTTCCCAATCCTCCCACAATTGGGCGGAACAGATATACACAAAAAAACCTGCCCCTTTCATTCCTTCCTCCTTCCCGTCCTATACCTTCCCTTCTAAAAAAAACTTAAGAACACACTTTTTTTTTTCTTTCCCATCCCCTTCCATTCCTTTAAAAAATAACTCGAGAACAGAGCGTTAGAATATATATGTTTAGGAAAGTCTTTATGCTTATTTAGAAATGTGTATAATGTCTTTATGTTTTATTAAATACCGAATGTTTTATTAATGAATAAATCAATCAAGTTGAAAGACAAATAAATGTATTGTCTACTCATCTCTTGTTCTTAAAGAGACACCTCCTACATAAAGTGGTGCCTTATTACAATCACTATTAGAGGCTTAGGTATCGTAACGCCCCAACGGGCATTGGGCGGCGTTACGATACCGCTCAACGAAAAACCTTAACGCCATTTGCCCTGACGTTATCTGGGCAACGCGCGTTAAGAGGTGTTTAAAAAAAATCCTTTAACAACCCCCCCCCCCCCCCCCCCCCCCCCTTCCCTCATAGTTTCTAACAACTAGTTTTTTAATTTATTAAAAAAATCTTTATAAAAATTACAAAACACCTACTAAAACGGCTAATTTATGAAAAAAAAATATATGTTTAACCCCCGATCCAAATCATTATAACTACCCAAACCCCTTTAATTGTTTTACAAAAAAAACACACATACATTCTAAAATTCACAAAAGTGAATACACAATCCGGTCAAAGCGTACACGACATCGATGATAAAACGGACGTTTTCTTTTTACAACAAGCGTACAATTATGAATGAAATGAGTGTTTGTTTAAAGAATGTGATAATTGTTGTGGGAGGTTTTTTGAAAAAAGGGAAAAGTGGTGTTGGTGGGTGTTATAATTAGAAAGAAGTTGTCTTATTTGGGCTTTTTGCTGATATGACGCTCATGTGACGATGTCTCAATGTTAGTTTCATTATTCCGTCAATGTATTATGCGAATGTCCTAGGAAATTTTCGGTACAAAAAAAGATTCCCACATTTAACAAAGCTTATATAATCTAGAGAGAAGTGCAAAAATCATCCCTGTGGTATGTCGAAAAATCGAATTACATCCTTCGTTAACTTTTTGGACAACAGCCATCCCTCCGTTAGTGCGCGGGGCACAATACATCCCTCATGGACTAACGGTGCAAATGTTTTCTCGTTAAAAATTAACAAAATCTAAAAGAGAGGGTATTATTGTCTTTTTCCTTTCCCAGGGATGTATTGTGAACCTTATCATAAATAGTTTCAAAAAAAAAATTATTTTTGAAAAAAAAAAATTTATTTTCAGAAAAATTAAGTTTTATTTTCTCGAAAAAAAATTTATTTTCGAAAAAAAAAATTATTTTCGGAAAAAAAAAATTTATTTTCTAAAAAATAAGTTTTATTTTCTCGAAAAAAAAATTATTTTCGAAAAAAATAATTATTTTCGGAAAAAAAAGTTTTATTTTTTAAAAAATAAGTTTTGTTTCCTCGAAAAAAAAAATTATTTTCGAAAAAAAAAATTATTTTCGGAAAAAAAGTTTTATTTTCTAAAAAATAAGTTTTATTTTCGAAAAAAAAAAATTTATTTTCGAAAAAAAAAATTATTTTCGGAAAAAAAAAATTTTATTTCTAAAAAATAAGTTTTATTTTCGAAAAAAAAAATTATTTTCGAAAAAAAAAATTATTTTCGGGAAAAAAAGTTTTATTTTCTAAAAAATAAGTTTTATTTTCTCGAAAAAAAAAATTATTTTCGGAAGAAAAAGTTTTGTTTTCTAAAAAATAAGTTTTATTTTCTCGAAAAAAAAATTATTTTCGAAAAAAAAAATTATTTTCGGAAAAAAAAAAGTTTTGTTTCGCTAAAAAAATTTTCAAAAAAAAGTTTTGTTTCGAAAAAAAAAAATATTTAGCGAAACAAAACTTTTTTTTCTGAAAATAATTTTTTTTTTTCGAAAATAATTTTTTTTTTCGAGAAAATAAAACTTATTTTTTAGATAATAAAACTTTTTTTTTCGAAAATAATTTTTTTTTCGAGAAAATAAAACTTATTTTTTAGAAAATAAAACTTTTTTTCCGAAAATAATTTTTTTTCGAAAATAAATTTTTTTTCGAGATAATAAAACTTTTTTTTTTCTGAAAATAAATTTTTTTTTTAAACTATTTATGATAAGGCTCACAATACATCCCTCGGAAAGGAAAAAGACAAGAATACCCTCTCTTTTAGATTTTGTTAATTTTTAACGAGAAAACATTTGCACCGTTAGTCCATGAGGGATGTTTTGTGCCCCGCGCACTAACGGAGGGATGGCTGTTGTTCAAAAAGTTAACGAAGGATGTAATTCGATTTTTCGACATACCACATGGATGATTTTTGCACTTCTCTATAATCTACGATGAATATCCACCTAATTCTATGGGAGATTAGGATGTGCACATATGAGAAAAGTTCTATAAGGAATATGCATCCAAAAAAGAACAAAAGAAGCAATCTCCACCATCCAATATTAATCTTTTTAAATTTAATTAAAAAAACACATTTTCATCCTATTTCTTAAAAATTAAATATCTCTCAAACCGTTAATCGTTATGAAAAAATAATTATACCGTCACGACGGGAATTAAACTATCTTTCCATAGATATGCACTTCTATATACTTTCGGCGAACTTTTTTTAAAAAAGTTCGTAAAAAAATCACATGTAATTCTCGAAAAATTACATGTAATTCTCGAAAAATTACATGTAATTCTCGAAAACTCATGTTTGATTAATTATTTTAAAAATCACATTTGAATTTGTAACGTCACATGCGATTTGTGAAATCACGTGTATTTTTTTGACGAGAATTTCAACATTGTAAAATCGTTAAAAATATATGAAAATAACCGTCTATTAAATGACAAAAATATTTTCGTTATTATTTTAAAACCACACGTGATTTATGTGAATTACATTAAAATGTTTGAATCACATGTAATTTTGTTAATATATTAAAATGTTTGCTGCCATTAATATAAAATATGTTCATTTTACCGGGGTGGAGTCCCCTTTACCCAAAAAAAATATATGTAAAACAAATTAGCTTCTGAATTACATGTGATTCGGTGATAATTACATGTGATTTTGTTTGCATTACATATGATTCAAGCATACCGAAACCGTAACTTTTTCTAACAAACCCACATTAGATGAATCACATGTGATTTTTTTAATCACGTATTATGTTTTCATTTATGTAAAATATATAAAACAAATTGGCTTCTAAATTACATGTGATTTTGTTTGAATCACATGTAATTCTGCTTGAATTGCATGTGATTCAGTGATAATTACATATCATTTTTCTTGCATTACATGTGATTCAAGCATTCCGAAACCTTAACTTTTTCTAACAAACCCACTTTAGATGAATCACATGTGATTTTTTTTAATCACATGTAATCTTGTTAATATATTAAATTGTCTGCTTGAATTACATGTAATTCGATGATAATTACATGTGATTTTGCTTGCATTGGATCACATGTAATTCGATGATAATTACATGTGAATTTGCTTGCATTACATGTGATTCAAACATTTCAAAACTTTAACTTCTTCTAACAAACTCACTTTAGATGAATCACATGTGCTTTTGTTTGAATCACATGTAATTTACCACGAATTACATGTAATGCAAGAAAATTCACATGTAATTATCATACATGGATCACAAGATAGCATACATGGATCACAAGACCACTTTAGATAGCATACATGGATCACAAGACCACTTCGGAAGGATGGATGATGTGAGGAATGGAGAGAAAATGTTATTTACCACGAATCACATGTGATTTACCACGAATTACATGTGATTTATCACGAATCTCATGTAATTTACTTGGTTTCTTAGATTATTGGTATTAAAGTTGAAAATAAAAATCTATGAAAACATGTAACTTAAAAAAAAGACTAACGCGTCAAATGGGACGAAAGTTAGATGTAAAGTTATGTGAGTCTACATGAATCACATGTGATTTAAAGCAAAATTACATGTAATTATTTATAAAATCACATGTGATTTAAAGCAAAATTACATGTAATTTTGTATAAAATCACATGTAATTTGAGCAAAATTACATGTAATTATTTATAAAATCACATGTGATTTGAGCAAAATTACATGTAATTCACACAAAATTACATGTAATTTTCATTCAACACTAACTAACCACTTTATTACAAAAATCATATGTAATTCACACATAATTACATGTGATTTGCATTTACACTAATAAACTATTTTATTACAAAAATTACATGTAATTCACACATAATTACATGTAATTCACACAAAAGTTAACGATTTACAATGTTAAAAATTCTCGCCAAAACAATTACACGTAATTTTCGAAAATTACATGTAATTTTTTGAGAATCACATGTAATTTTTTATGCGTAAATTTAAAAAAAAAAGTTTGCCGAAAGTGTATAGAAGTGCCTATCTATTGAAAGATAACTTAATTCCCGTCGCGATGATATAATTAGTTTTTCGTAACGATTAACGGTTTGAGAGATATTTAATTTTTAAGAAATATGATGAAAATGGGTTTTCAAATTAAATTTAAAAAGATTAATATAGACCATGGAACTTGAATGGATGGTTGAGATAATTTCCTTCCTTCTTTTTTGATGCATATTTTATAAGGATCTCACCTCGTGCACATATAACTTTTGGTCAGTAACCTACAATCCCATTTTATATTCGGTTGTTTCTTTTAATTTCTTGTTCATTCATTTTCAAACAAAACCCTATAAAGCACCAATTAATATGTGATTCAAGTTTAACATTAATTATGAAATTTAAATTTATACTAAATTTAAAGACAATTTTTAATACTTTTTTATTTTTCCCTTCAATTAAAATTTTAAAACAAAAAATTAACAAAATATTAAAACTAGTAACAGTATCACAATATGAATTTATCTTATAAAAAGGCAAATGAAGATACTGGTGTATTTTGTGTTTACCTTTTAACTAGTTATAATACTCGTGCACGCACGAGGTTTTGTTTATGTTTATAATTATCTATTATCATCGATAGAAAAACAAACTACTCAATGTGTCCTAAATGATTATACTTGCTTTATTTTGTTTGAGTGTTTGGCAAATAGACAAACTAATTCAATACACAAAAAGGAAACTAATAGTTATCATATTAAATCTCAAACACCTTTTTAGCAACCACAACATATAGCATACTTTATATATCAGAACGTCAAGAAAATATAGTTTTTTTAAGTAACTTGTCGGGTTGAGAGACTTGGTGCCTCGGTGGCACGCAAGATACCCCGCTGCACCAAACTGTCGTTCAAAAAAAAAACTTGACAAAGTTGAATATTAAAAATTTCGTTTAGCTTTCATAGTAGAAAGTTACTATTATTAGACGTTGTAATTTGATCTTTATGATTGCCCATTAAATTAAAAAGGATGTGATAATGTACAAAGAAAAAAAATGCACCAAAAGCATAAGCATGCTCTTATAAGGTTATATGCTTACTTAATCTCAAGTCAATGCCAAGGTTGAATACCAGTGGCACGACACTTAGACGTATGAGGCCAAGTTGATATCACTAATAACATGAAGTTATGCAGCATATCCTGACAACAACCAAAAATTCTTCTCATTAAAATCAATAGGGCATCTTAGGATCTTTTACCTTCACTCGGGCCTTTGAACACTTGCTGGAAAACTACTCTATCCGGATTAACTACCTGTTCAACCTGTGGACCATACATCATTTCATAACAATTTGACATCATGCATTCGACAGGCTATCTCTTCTTGCATCTGGCAAATCCTCGACGCTTGAACAATGTACCCTCCATCTCCATTAGGCCCCCAATTCGACATGTATACAATGTACCCTCCATCTCCATAACACCCACTTTTTAACATTGAGCAACTCTGCAGAAAACTTTTTGTGATGGTGTCACTTGGATACAATCAACCATGTCAAAGTGAACCAATCATGTTCCTAAGAGGTAATCCAAACTGTTAAAAAAGCCTTCACTTGAACACTATCATTGATGTCAGCAAGACACAGAATCAACTGTTCTCAAGCGCTACACAACGATGACCATAAAATTCTGTTGTATCCCATCATTTGTACTTAACTATTGTAACAAATTAGACTTGACAACTAAATACTATTGCCTTAATTCCAGAAAAACAATTCCATTTTTACAAACAAACGCAACCACTATACCTGAAATTTCTTGACTACTTTTCTCCAGTTGACTTTCTAGTACTACTTTTGGGCTACATAGAGACATTATTTCTTCTAGATTTTCATTTACTTTATCCAGTAAAGATTGAACGTTTTCTTCCAACTTTGTTTTCTCAATGCTTAAAAGATTCAAACTCCTTCTGTAAGTTGCTGATCCCTGCCAAAAGGTTTTTCAGTTTTACTCAGATTATATTCAAAGAAAGAGACTCAAAAAGGCTTGTTGTATAATTAGTGCATTACAGTACAATTTAAGAAATACTGCAAGAATGTTACAGTTTAATTTATAATCTGTGAGCTAAAATTCTTAAGTTTTACATAGAGTGCTTACATATATTACTTGTCGCGGACAAATAGATTTCTCATAGTGGCTTATAAATGGAACAAGACCAAACTCTTATTATGAAAAGGCCGGTTCAGTTCCTGTTGTAAAAAGTAGCATTTGTCATAGGTTCAAAAAAAAAATCGTAAAAATATCAACTTATTGCTTTAATTGCTTATCTTTAAGTAATAAAGTTGCATCAATATTAATCTAGAACTTGATATAAAGCACAAGATTTACGAAGTGAAATATTTATAATAAGAACATAATAAAAAACGAATTCACAACTAAAGACCACCCTTACACCCATTTACAACGCACTACACTTAAAAAGCTAAATGAATATAATAACTCGCCAACTTAAGTCCCATGGTAGCTGTTAGCAATCCACATAATGCTTCACCTACACAAGCGGCTTCTAAAACAATGAAACATGCATATGCTCATGCCCCCTCAACCTATCCGCTCAACTACTACTAACATCAAAGAACCAGTCATCGCTAACACACCACTTCTCTTCCCCATGCCCTAACATCAAAGAACCAGTCATCCCTAACACACCAACCGCAACCATAATCACCAAATTCTTCTTACTTAAGCCGCCTAGGCCAACTATTTGATATTTTTGTTTGGAATTTTTGATGATCTAGGTGCCGTGGAAGATGTGAGTTTTGTTGATCTAAGTAGCTCGCAGTTCGCTATATGAAACTTGGCAAAATAGTACACCGAGTAAATTTCCAAGGGATTTGGCTATGAACAATGTTTTAATTGTGTGTCATGTTTTTGGACAACATATAAGGAATGAAGACTGGATATATCATATTTTACACCTTCTAATGTTTATATTGATGATCTTATGGTTGATCAACTTTAAGCACATGTCTAATCATAGGAAATTGTGCTACGGAAAACCTAGTCGACCGCACTAAATTCTTCAACCTATTTGGCATATATTCACTCATCTTAATATTACCATATAATACTAAAGTATTTAAAAACGTATAATTACCGAGACCGTCAGCAAGTGATAACATCATCAAATAATCTAAACATACTAAATAAGGCAACGAAACATATATATTATTTTTTTAAAAATTTTGAACGGCAAACATGTATATTAATTGGTATTGAACCTGTAAGGCGTAAGCTTATTACCTGAAAGATCTAAGTTCTGCAAGCTCTCTCACAACTCCAAACCCTTCGGCACACCTCGTGCGATCCTAAAATCATGTAAATTAAGCGAAATTAACCTATTTTTTATATCCAATTAAACGGGTGCATCTATTATGGAAAAAAGTAAAACAGAAAGAATTAGAATTCGAATAAAGAAGATGTGATAATGATTTAGATAATACAAAATTGTAATGGTTGTCAAAGTAAGGTTACACCTTTAATCTACTGCATCAAACCCACAAATATATTGGCCAACCTGAACTGAAGAACAACCACCTCAAGAATAAACACCTTTAGGATTAGGGTTTTTACTCCTGCAAAAAATCAGCGGCGTGATTCAGTTTGAAACTTGATCTCTATTATCAGGATATGCAATTGCATATGCACCAACTCTGTTATTGCGGCAGGGTTGCCGTGATTCAATTTGAAACTTGAACTTTCTTAGGGTTTCGCTAAATCAATACATAAATTAATAACATATATCTATCAGGGAATAGAAGATATTTATACACACAAATTATTAGCCATAAACATACCTATGATTAAACATTCGAGATAAGCCAGATTCATTTATTGTTTTGCTTTCTCAAAATTGTATGAATTAAGGTTTGTAATTGATTAATTGTGTCTCAAACAAATATGTTCTACTGGTTTGGATGAACTGGGCTTCTTTGTGACGGTGACCATCATATGTTGTGCTGGATAATCGCCTTTGAACATGAATTGAGCTGACCAAGATTTTGACTTTATCGAGTAGGGATTTAAGATTTAAAAAGTAGAGTTTCAACCCTAAAGTTTTATTAATGATAGTTTCAGCCCTGAAGTTTTATAATAGTCAATCCGTTTTTTTATAATTTTTTTATGTTTTTGACACGTATATTTTTCACTTTGTTTTTACTCTCATTAAATAAAAAGGACCAAAATTAAACAATTATTACTAAATTAAGGAATAATTACACTTCTTAAAGGAATAAATAAAATAATTATTTCCTACTAAGGAAATAATCTCTTAAAAAAGGTTCTACTTTTGGTTTTGTTTTATAAAGAAAAAGATTTATAAGGTTCCCTCCCTCTATTAGCCATTTGGTTCAACCAACCGACGTGGGATACAATATTCTTCTCTTTATTGTTGCAACCTTTGTGAAAACTGGTTTCTTTTTAATGTGTTGCTAACTACGATATCTGTTTCATATGATAGGAGACTCATAAGTTTAATTTGTATAACACATGGTTGTTGTGTTGCTCAACAAATGGTGTAAGTACATATAGTAAGTAATGATGTGTACTCCCATCGGCAAGTTAACTGAAAGTTGTAAGTACACATGTAGTTTTTCTTTAAATATGCCCTGAGCTTCACTCCAACAGGATCTAACACTAATGGACTTGAACACATTATCATTTTCGTCACACTACTAGTTAAAAGAGTAATTTTTCTATCAAGAGATCATTTTTCCACTCATGTTTAATCAATAACTATTTACCCTTAAAGAGCAAGATGAAAGTATATTTGCCACTAAACATTGCTAAAAGTGTATTTTAGATACTTAGTTATTGAGTTTAATTTTCCGTTAGTTTTGCTAAAAGACGTTTGTCCCAATGATAACTAACGTTATGCGAGAAGTTCAACCAAGTAACTGTGAGTGCAACATAAATATGTACTTCCAAGGTGTGAAGGAGCAACTGAGTTCAACTTAGCTCTGTCCAACAAAAACCACAAACAGCCTTTACGAAGTTAACAATACAAAGATGATTGGATCCTCACAATGACAACAAATTTTAATCAAATAACAAACTCTTAAAACGTGTGTGAAACTTAAAGTTGAGGCATCAGCTTTTCGTTCAATTTCTTACTTTTTAACTTATCATTTTTTGACTTGAGGCATAACATAAAGTTGCAGACATAAGATGATTGGATACTCAGCTCGTTGTTTCAGGTGAAAACAATGTAGCTGATTATCCGATTACATATCATGAAGTAACGTGGACTATTAAAAGTAACACGATTCTTATTCAATCAAAAACTGTGATTGATGTTTAGGTTACAAGCTATCTACAAGAAATTTCTCCTAATCTGTGTGAACGAGTCGAGTAAAAAGGATCCACTATTTGATGAATACAATATTGAAGATGAGTTCATGCTTAGTAAGAGGTGAGAAATTTCTATGATGGCGGGACCCTTGTGAATGCAAGAAACCACACAAATAACAAAGAACAAAGGAATTCGATAAACCCTCAAAAGGGTTCCCAACGGGACTTCAAGAGAAACACTCTTTTTTTTATAAACTCATCATAAATTGCCTCTAAACCTAAACCTATAACCTATTACAATGATTTATAGTTGATATTAATTTTAAAGAGAAAGCTAAGTATCCTGACTATATTTAGAATAAGGAAATAAAATAACTCTTAGAAGTCTAAATTATTCTTTGACAAAAATAACATAAATTATAAATTGAAAATGATAGATCACGACAATTATGAGTTTTCGTATTTACCCTCCAATCTCTTCGAACTATTCAAACACATGTCACATGTTAACCGAAGAACCGGTGGCTAAGCTAGAGGAATTGGAGCTTGAATATGCCCTGCATCATTCCACTTTTCATGTAAACTACATTGAAACTGATCGAGTTAAAAATGTGTTTTGTGTTGTAGAGTACGACTATCTAATGGAGGTTATCTATTGATAGAACAAACCAAGGCTTTAATTTGTGTTGATGTGAATGGAGGAGAGTGTTTGGTCCTCGGACTTCACAACAAAAGTCTACTGTAAGTTTCATATGGCTTGGTGTGATGATGATAATTAGAATAACCTATCATGGCTAAAACTTAGTACATAGAACACTCTAATGCCGAGTAAAATAACTAGATACATTAAAATAAGAAGAATGATTAGAAGACCTAATTGATGGACGTAATAATAGTAGGCCTATTTATCATTAATCTTAAAATAACTAAAAAAATCACAAAACATGGAATCTGCTGGATAATGTAGTGGTGTAAACATGGTCGAGAAACAAATCAGAAATTCGATGACCATTGTGATAAAACTGACTACTGTTTGTAGTTTTATATGCGATAGTTGTTGGGATTTTGAGAAAAAAGACAATGGTTTCTATCACTCTTCAAAGTTTTACAACAGTTCTAGCGATTCGGAAGAAAAAGAATTTTAGACCACTCCTGATCGATTTGTGCGTGTCATCTTTGCACATGGCCCAAACTAGTATGTTGCTAACCTTGGCCTCTTTTTAAACTGACCATAGTTTCTTCTTTTGTTCAATGTGGGACAAAAATATAGTGTAAGAATTACATCAACTAATTTACTATTTCTATTGTTTTCTTTTCTCTAAAACAAGTGTTGGAATACATTTAATCCTATTCTATATTACTAATATAAAAATATAATTCACTATTTGAGATGGTAAAGGAAAGTCAAATTTTATCGGGCATGTTTAAGTTGAGCTTTTTATGGAGTTTGAAGTTGAGTATAAACTTAGTACACAAACACAAATGTACATTTATTTGAGTTCTAGCTTATAAGGGCTCTCTGATTGATATAAACCAATTTATAGAATAAGTCTTCCAAGGCTGTCAAAATCGCGATCCCACCTGAGATCGTTTTTGTCTTTGCAAGATCGAGATCGTAAGATCGGATCGAGATCTTAAGATCCTACCAATTTATCATGTTATGCAAGCAATTGATAAACGAGTCAAACTTTATTTTTATTTCTACTCATCATCAAAGATAAATTTATATAATATCCGCTTGAAAATGTCAAAATTCAAATTTAGAATACCTAAGTAAAAGTACAAAAAAAATTCAAGTCTCGTTCGTCACATTCATGATTCTATAACACGCGTATATACGTCTCAAAACAAAGTACATCACTAATATCACTATGAATAAGCTATCTAAATTAATACTTAAAGGTTAATAATTAAAACTACGAAAAGGGTTACAAAAAATAACAATTACCTATAAGAAACTTTTTGCTTCAAGAAACAAGAATATGAGAAGACCCTTAATTTGTTTAACGTAATTTAGATTTAGAGAAAAAAGATAATTATGTTAACTGATTAAAAAAATAAGGAAATTAAACGTAAATACTTGTTATTGAGATCGACGGACTCGTGTTTATCTTTTTTGTGCCTAAAAAGTAATGGGTTAGTAAGTATGTAAGTGAGTAAGTTAGTAACTTGATAATTTAGTAAACTCGTATCGACACGCGATCTTACGATCTTACGTGCGATCCTACATCGATCTTACGATCCTACCTCTGATGCAATCCTACACCGATCCTACACGATTCTATCAACTGGGAACGTAAGATCGTACGTGTAAACTCGCGATCTTGACAGCCAGAAAATATAAATCACACCAACACAATCAAAATTTTTAGAAGTAAAAGATAGTCGTGGTTGTGTACTTTCTAAACATCTATTATATCTAAAGATTTAGTCCTATCATTAAATGTGGAATAATTATGCTAATTTGCTTTCATTGTTATATGCCTCAATAACCTTCACACCACCACCAGCATTTGAAGAGTTGTTGGAGTTACATTGAGGAGTATTTATGATTTCATGACACATACAAGTCGAGAAGATCAAAGGCCCAGGCAGTTTTAGATATATTAATAATTCTGGCAGTTTCCATCCAATTATCCTACTAGAACCCTCATATATAAATAACTCATCTTCCAAAAAGAACTCCCAAAATCATTCGACCAAATCCACAACACACAAAAGAAAAATTCACCATGAATACAAGAACCCTGATAGTCACTCTTCACACTCATCACTCAAGAAAAAAAAGAGTCGAAAATTTAAAAAGAACGTCCCAAGATCTCATCTTTTTTATAGATCTTAAAGATCCTATATTTTTTTATTAAAACCAACGGGTTGTGTATGTATTTGTTTTGGTCTGTAGCTAAAATATAAGGTAAATTTATTTTGGTACAGTTGATCATGCTCACAACAAACTGTTTCACCCCATAACTACGGGTCTCCGGAGAATCAAGGTGATAGTTATTGAGGTGATAAGGGTTTCGATGGGATGAGATATGTTTGTGGTGGTCGGCGTTCGTGATTTGTTAGAAGTGGCCAGTGGGTATGGAGAGAAAAATCAGATCTACAAAATAATGTTTGAAAGATCCAGATCGGGAAACGAAATTTCGATATAACCTAAAAGATGTCTTGAAACGCATCTTTGATTCGTTCAAACAACATCATAAAATAAAAAACGAACCTACCTGAGATCATATTTCAGATCTTGAAAACTTGATCAGACTTTTTTGTGTAGATAAAGATGAGATGCGTTTCAAGGAAGAGAGAAATATTCGAAACATAAAGATGAGATGCGTTATAAGAAAGAGAGAAATGGTAGAGATGGTGGTTGTGATAATAAGAAAGAGAGAAATGTTAGGTTTATCTACAATAAACAGGAGATGTAATATAGTATATTTTTTAAATGACTATTTTTTTATGTTTGTTGTCATGCGTTTTCATCTCCGAATATTGGGCATAAATGCATAATATATTTGGGTCAAATCATGATTGATATTCTGTTTAGTATGCTTTCATGTTAAATTAAGTAGTTATTATTGGCACGATTTTAAATTCTTTGTTTTCATGCAAAAATGATATTGTTGAATACAATAAGCCAATATAGAAAAATTAAATCAAACATGACTATTAAAATTTTGATGGAAACAAATCTGTATTTAAAGATGATAATGATGAAAAATTTCATCTTTAAATAATGGGTATTGATATGCACACGGTTACTTTTTATTTGCACACAGAAATTTGACTTAAAATGACCTATGTGCCCCTTAGTGGTTTTCATCTTTTTCTCCGTATCTTCATCTTCGAAAACCACATTGCAAAATGTTCTAAACAAAATCAAAAAACCTGCTACAAACAAAAAACGAAAAAGAAATCATTCTGGATCAATAATCATCATTTTTTAGCAGAACCATACAACACTCGTGATTAGTTGTATTCGACTGAATTAATATCAGTCACTACAAACACAATCGTATTGTTCTTCCCATTACCACCAAGAACCAACTTACTGCCTTAAAAGTGCAGATTGCAGTTCAAAACATTCTGCCCTAATCATACCCTAATCATAAGTACGATTATTAATCAATGTAGTTTTAAAACTCTTAGGAAAAGTCAATATAAGCCGATCAACAATTAATCAATAGAAAATGATTGAAAAAATATATGAAATTTTGGTGGTGGAATCTTGAGTCGATGAATAACCAATTTTCATGCTATTGAAACTAGGTAAGTAACAAATTATTGAGATTGAGTACATAGGTTGGAGTTAACCAGACAAGGGTAAATACGTAACTTCAACATTGAGTTTATGTGTGCAAAGTAGATTCTTATGTGTACATATCATTACCCTTAAATAATCATTAGCTACTAAATAATCATTAGCTACTAATTAAATCAAACATGACTATTAAAATTTTGATGGAAAAAAATCTGTATTCATTTTATACAATAAGCTAATGATTATTTAAAGATAATAATGATGAAAATTTTCATTTACACATGGATAAGGACAAATTTTCAAACCTATTAAAATTATATAAAGTTAGCTAGATATACTTTAGCTATATGTTTATATATCACGTTCTTCCAATTTTATTTTCATAATTTTACTCACACCTATTTTTATAAGTATAATAGACTTATGCATATTTTTTAAAGGAAATAATATAAGTTTGATTAGTAGTATTTTTAAGTTTTATAATATTTGCCATATACACAATTTAGTTGAAAGTCATGAGACAAAATTGTTGGCTTAAAAAATCTAATCAAACGTTTGATATAGTTCTTAGTTAAAAACAACGAATTATTTAAGTTAATATACTCACGTTTGATATAGTTCTTATTGTTTTGCTAAAAAATAATTTCAAAAACTATCTATGTGGTACCAGTGGGCCAAAATAGATAGAAGTTTTCTCTCTAATATGCCTTATGCTCATACAATACTGAATAGTGCAATTTGTTCAATATTAAAATTATAGAAGACAATATTCAAAAACATTATACGTATATTCCACAATAAAACATGATCACCATAGCAAGTTAGTATCACGAGCATCATTTCACATAAATTATTCAATAAAAAGCCCCTAAAATACAATATTAACATAAATACCCTAAAAGAACAAAAATTAATTTAAAAATTATAAATACTAAACTAGAAATACTAAATATTACAATTTGTTCAATATTACGATCATAATGAACAACCAATTAACCCGCCATGTTAATTTCAATTTAACGACAAATATCATGCTCCAAGAAGAGCAACCCTATGCCCCTTTAGTGCAATGCACGGGTTCCGAAAATCTTGTACTCAAGAGAGACTTGGTTGAAAAACATTCGGAAAACGTTCGAAGGCACAGGTGCACCAAACGAGACATGATTTCAAAACTACACATATGACAATCTCTTGAAATGAGGTAATAATAATGCGTTAATGTGTTGTAAGTTCATTAAAACTAACTGCTAGCACAAGCATGTGAAAGAGCATATGTGATTTTAGATGATTGAACAATGTCACATTAAGTTAATGTCAGATGTGATTTACGTTTAACATTATTTAAATTTCAACAATGCAATTTAAATTTATATTTAATTTAGAGACAAATTTTAATAGTTTTTTAATTTTTCCCAACAATTAACAATAAATTTAAAAAAATTACCGGGAAAAATTAACAAAATATTAAAACTAATAATAGTACCACAATATAATCACATCATACAAAAAGGCAAATGTAGATACTAGTCTATTTGGTACTTTGCCTCCTTATTTTATAAGGTTCTCTCTATTGGCTATTTGGTTCAACTAAACGATGTGAGATGCAACTTATATGAAAATTGATTTCTTTATAACTACACTAGAGTATTTGCAATTGTATTAAGGATGCATGCAACGGTCGGTCGTTTGATTCGATGGACTAATTTCGAACTCGGTCGACTTTGTTGCGGCGATCAAGTCGAGTTGGTTGACTCATCGAACTAGTTCGCACCCACGACCCATATGAAAATCACAGTTTCTTCCATTTATTTTATCCTTTACTATGTTGATAATAAGCAATCTGACTCGGTCAGGCATATATAAATTTGGTACTACATGGTCGAAATGGGTTTGAATTGAAATAAGCCATTTTTAGTATAAGTCAAAATAGGCAGGGCCGAGTCGTTTTGACCCACATACATTATTTTATATTTTTTGTGTAATTTCCAAACAATTAGGCCCCGTTTGGTTTGTAAGTGGGTTTAGGACTTGAGTTAGATTTGAATTCAAGTAGGTGAGTTTCAGTTTCAATGTATAAAAGATAAATTGTAAAACTTGTTTGTTTTACGAATAAGATATAAATTAGAAATGAACTTTGTAATTTTTTATAAATTAAATATATATAAGCTTACATGCCATTAATGTTTTTGTCAAATAAAATGTTTTTATCCAACAAATAAATCCACTATATATGGCTTGTAATTTGACACGTCATGCATAACATATATTACAATTCATTTGTGTAAAAAAGTCAACAAATACGGGTGGAATTGTTAGATAGCCATAGGGTGAGGCTGGGTTTTGCTAAAACACCAAATTGAAGGGTGTACGTCAAACACTGTTTCACATCTGAAAACTTAAACCAAATGAATATTTATGGATCAATCTACACCAACAGTGCCAAAACCACTCAAGCAAACACTTCCTTAATGTCTGAATTCAGGTTACAAAAATGATAATATCATTACACTATATAGAATTATAAGGGGTAATGCGCCTCGACAATAGACTTTGTACAACTTCCAACCGGTTTCATCCTTTAAAAGCATACATTCATACATGTTTAATCATGAGCACACTTACATAGGAGCCTAGTGTGACACGAGCTATATTTTATTTTAAATTACAAAATATAAATTTTATATAAAATAATGGTTTTATTGGCACGTGGAACACCCAATTTTATCTAACGTGGGTCACTATATTACTAATAATTAAAAAAAATTGTGCAACACTCGATTACAAATCATGAATAATTTGTGCAACATCCTCTTATTATTTTTGTTCTTTTTTTCCCTAAATTAAACATGAACAAAGACAACATGACGTAATGCTAACATTTTAAGTTGTTTTAGAAACATTTTTTAATACTTTCTTACCTTTCTTCTAACAATTAATTTTCATGTTTGCTTTATTCCCAAAATTTGTGCCCAAAAAAGATTAACAAAGTACTAGAAATATGTACAAGTTCATTTGATGTTTGGCTTCTTTTTTTTATAAGAGCGTTAGGTGTGCCAACTACTAAAACCTTCACTTCTTAAAAACTATGTTGTGACAACTAACACCCCTCGTCATTTGGGTTCCACTACTACCAATTTAATTTTTTTTTCCTTTATTTTTAAGACAACTAAATTCATTTTTAAAAATAAAATTAGATACGAAAAATAAAAATAAAAATTATAAATATTTTTTTTTATAAAATCAAAAACAAATTTTCGAACTAAATAACAAATTAAACCCTAAACTGAAAATAAACCAAACAAAAAAGTTATAAATGCAAATTTATTTTTTTTATATAAAAAAGAAAAAACATTATCTCTTGGCTCTTTCTTCCCAACTTTTCTTCCCTAGTCAACTTCCTAGCCAATCCACGAAATCAAAAACAAAATAAAAAAGAAAATCAAAGAAGAATTAAAAAGAAGACCAAGAAAGAATAAAGAAAACATGTGGGTCTCGTTTTTTTGGCTGTACTTCGCCAGTTAACTGGCGAAGAGGTTGTTTGGCGAGGCTTGGTGGTGTGGTGACAAACTATGGCGAGCTAGTGGCGAGGGCCACGTCATTTTAGCTAAGGGTGTTCGTCGCCACACCCGGTAAGGATTATGCTACTCGTCATTGGTTTCAATCAAGCGATGTAGGACATATGAGTTTTTTTGTTGTTTTTACAACTTTTCTTAGATACTATTGTACTGTGTAATAGGAATGAATTAAGGTGAACATGTTAGTACTAAATTATGCTCAATGAAGTCAGGTCGTTTTATAATTTTTGGTGGCGTTCGAAAAAAAACAATATAGCCTTATTAGTTACACTAGTATAGTAACAACAAATTGCATATAAATTTAAACTATTTATTAAAACTATACCTATTTGTATCATTGTGTGGAAAACTAATAAAACTAATGCCTCTTATAAGTGGAGGCATATGTGACCGCAATTACTGCACACTCTTCCGCACCACCCTGTGTGAAAGAGTCATCGATTTGTTTTCTTTATCATGTACCATCATTTCTAACCAAAGTGCCTGATCGTTTATGTTATATACACACACGACAATCGAAGTAGTACCACAACCATATGCTATGATAAAATAGAAACTTGATCATCAAATACTTTAAACTTGTCTCATAAACAAAACTATTGGTGCTTGCCTTCTTTTATAAGGTTCCCTTTGTCGGCTATTTAGTTCAATCAACCGATGTGGGATGCAATATTCATCTATTTATTGTTGCAACCTTTGTGAAAATTGATTTCTTTTTAATGTGTCGCTAACTACTGTGTATAACATCCAATGTATCTTCTTCAAACACTTTTATCATTGATTTAACTATCTGTTTCATATGATATGACACTTATAAGTTTGTACATGGTTGTTGTGTTGCTCAACACATGGTGTAAAGTATATTAAGTAATGACGTGAACGCGCGCCGGCAAGTTAATTGAAAGTTGTAATGACCTATATAGTTTCTTCTAATAGCAAATACGCAATGAGCTTCACTCCAATAAGATTTAACTCTAACGGGACTTGAATACACTATCATTTTCATCAAACTGCTAGTTAAAAGAGTAATTTTGCTATCAGGAGATCATTTTTCCACTCATATTTAATCAATAATAATTTACCTTTAAAGAACAAGACGAGAGTATATTTGCCACTAAACATTACTAAAACCAATGTTTTGAAACCCGGGTCTTAAATCGACCCGGTCGAGTCACCGAGTCCGGTTCAACACAGGTTAACCCGGTTTTCTAGAAAAGATAAAAAAAATTCATATTTTTAATAATTAACAAAAATTATATATATAAACGATAAAAATTTCTGTATATTGAAAATATAACCAATATCAATAATACGTATAAAAAAGATTGATATATCTTTTATTAATTATTTAAGTAGTACATATTTATATCCATATTGTACAAATTATCTATGTCATACATTTAAGTAATACACATTTAAATAATAAATATTTATATGCACATTGTACAAATTAATATAATTACAAAAACTTGAATTGAATTTTATCATTATGATATCTCCGTTATTAATTTGATAAAAACATGTTCAAAAATAATAAAACTTAATATAAAATGGTTTACGATAGTTATTCCTTTAAATTTTCGTCATACATGAATTCGTTATTATAAAAATACGTAATCGAACAATATCGCTCGTCAACAATATAATTACAGGGTACCCGCCGCCGCATAGCGCGGGTACCCAGCTAGTAATGTGTAAAAATAAAATTCCGTCACAAATACGTAAAATTTACATTTTTTTTAAACCCGAAAAATTGAAACCCGACCGGGTCTCGAGAACCGGGTTGAGACGGGTCACCCCAAACCCGACGGGTCTATCCGGGATTCGAAAATATGAAACCCGGGTCAATATAACCCGTTTTTTGACCGGAACCAGGTTAACCGGTTGACCCGACCGGGTCGACCCGTGTTTGAAAACATTGGCTAAAAGTGTATTTTAGATACTTAGTTGGTGAGTTCAATTTTCTGTTAGTTTTGCTTTAAAACGTTTGTCCCAATGATATACCCAACGTTATG
Source organism: Glebionis coronaria (assembly GCA_025667525.1). NCBI lineage: Eukaryota > Viridiplantae > Streptophyta > Magnoliopsida > Asterales > Asteraceae > Glebionis > Glebionis coronaria. The sequence continues at coordinate 373,860 of JANFOE010000687.1, forward strand.
TGAGAAGTTCAACCAAGTAATTGTGAGTGCGAGGTAAATTTCTGTTAGTTTAGTTTTGTCTGGCGTACTTGCAAGGTATGACGGAGAAATTGAGTTCAACTTTTGCCCAACAAAAACCGCAAAAAAACTTTTCGAAGATTGGATCCTCACAATTGTTTCTGGGACATAATTAGCTAATGTATTTTGTTTACATGAGATTTCTAATAGCAAATACGCAATTACCTTCAATCCAATCAGACTTGACTCTGATGGAACTTTAACACATTACCATTTTTGTCATACTGCTAGTTAAAAGAGCAATTTCGCTATAAATAACACAATGCGGACGAAGGCCGTTAAGAAAGACGAAGACGACATTCGAATTTGGTTCGATGCAAAAAGATTTTTATAAGTTTTAAGTTGTTTTTATTTTTGATAAAAGCACATACAATGTCCGAAACCTTTTGCGTAAAAATGTTTATTTTTCTTTAGATATAATTTAACATTAGATTCAAAAAAAAAAATTGGATGTAGTCTTGCTATCAAGAATACACTAGTTATAATACCCGTGCACGCACGGGTTTTTTTCTAAAAATTATGATTATTTGTATTCGATTAATAAAAAATAACTTAATGCTCCCTAAATGTTCTTACTTGGCGTGTTGAAAGAAAGAAACCGTACGTGCATATGCTTTAGTATTTGTTGGGATACTTCATTCACTTCCGTTTAGTTAAGAATTAAATCGGACTCGAGGTTTCTTTACAGTCATGCCGACACTTTTAAGCCATAAGAATGCAACATGAATTTTGCCAAAAATAAAACAAAGACGATCTTTGCAATTCATTCTTATTATTATTTAATCTTAATTTTGGATTGTATTTATGTATCACATTACTTTATCGCATCACTTCAAAACATTGTTTTTTATATATTAAAATTATATATTAGTATATATTTTGTTAAAGATCAATTATAACTATTTTTAAATGTGTGTTTGTTACAGTATAATTTTTCTCTGGGGTAGGAAGGGTGAGTGTCATTTCTCTAGGACACTAAAACATAAAACCATATTCATTGTTGAAAACATTAAACTATACTTGGCAAGTAGTAAAATTAGACACAATTTTGCGTTGCATATAATGTTACACTCCAACCCTGCAATCTGAATTCATAGCATAAAACTAAGAGAAGTGACTCCAGGCCATGTATCTTCCATATGGAGTTCCCATTATACTATAATTAAGAAAAAAAGATAAATAGCCCCAAATAAAACAGCAAATAAGTATAATTTTTTAGTTAATACATAGGTAGCTTCACCTATGTATCTGATTGGTGCAGTAGCAGTTGCATGTTCGGAAAAAAAGTATACCCACCATACGCATGAGAACTTGAAGTCTTAAATACTCGAAAAAAAATAAAAACACACCGGTTTTACTTGCGGCAAAATCATTTTGTTTCGGTCAGATTACGAAAAACAATAATAGTTTATCTACACACTCTAATATATAACTGTAATGTGCCATTTCAGTTTGTTGCAGCTATTGTGATTTTGTAACTCAAGACTGTTTAAAATTCTAATTTCATACAATCCAACCTCAAATAACTTTGTGGCTCTACTGATTATTACCCCAACCGTTTTGTGAGACGTCTAACTTTGACCATTTACCTTACCAACCCGCCCATTTGCAACATTTGCACCATAAGTATCCACTTTAACATGCCTATACAACGAAACTTTCCAAAAATTAATGTAAAAGCAAAAAGGGCATGGTGCGCGCTCAATTGTCAGAAATTTCCTTACACATGGTTTCACTTAGTTGAGATTGTGTCGAAGAGAGAACATACAAAGATACATTAATACAACTATTTAGTTTCAATATCATGACCAATAAGGCTCTACCTCCAATAATGCATGCCAAGCTGCTTCCCTCTCGAGGTCTCTCTTTCGCTTTGCTTCCAGTTTGTTGTAGCAGCTTGAGACTCGTACGTGGTCCAAAGCTGAAATACTCTAGTGCTTGCTTCTGCGACTTTCATTGCCATCGTGTAAATGGTAGACAACCCGAACACAGAAATTCCAACTGCAATAAGTTTAAATGAAAAATTTGTTATTCGAATCCATTAATCTTTGAGAAAACAAAAAGAAGATAAATTTATACATCAAATACATGTGAGACTATATAAAATGAACGTAGGCAGAGATACTGTACTCATATAGTTCCTGCTACTGTGAAATTAGATCCATATACTATGATAACTGATAGCATCGACGCAGCATTCAGACATCCAAAAGATAGAGCCACTACTTTCTGCACCATAAAAAACAGAAATTAATTAGTTTTTGTCTTCATCATTTTAGCTTAAAAAGATATGGATGATTACGTACCTACAACATACTGAAGTCCAAGCTTTAATAATATCTCATTAACTTAACAGGAAACCTCATAGTCCTCGTGCACAAAATATCGCGCAATGCGTATAGCGCCCAAATTATGCTATAAACCAAGAAATAAGACCATTAGACATGTATAGATATACATACTACATACCTTTTCAGCACACATACCTCAGCAATTGAAGAACCAACAACTGCAGCAGCTAGAGAGACTCTTGTGGGAAACTTCACAATGATACCATCCAACCTCCTGAAAAGGGAGGGCTTTACCTGGTTTGAGTCTGTGTGGCGGTGGGCTCAAACCCCGTGGATTAGTCGGCCAATAAGTCGGAAATCACGGTTACCAAAAAAATAAAAAAAATAAAAAAAAATCTTGGCTTACAATAACTGAAGTTGCCGAAACAACAACGCAATCGAGTGATAATAAGCAGAAAAAATAACAGATATATATCGGATTTGTGTTTCAGCTTATATAGCCGAATTATCGCTTATATGATTACGGGCTTAAAATTAGACATTTGTTACTAAATTAAGGAACACTTACACTTTTAAAAGGAATAAATAAAATGATTATTTCCTACTAAGGAAAAAATCTCTTGAAAAAATCCATACTTTGGATTTTGCTTTACAAAGAAAAAGATATATATTTTTTGATAATCAATCTTATACAACATAACTCTAAGCCACATAGTGTCAAGTGTTGAACCTTCATTCCTATATACGCAATCACTTGATCATTGCCCTGGTATTTGTACCCCTGTTGTCTCTTGTTGCGAGTAATTTTGTTTCTTACATATAATGTATTTAGATATATTCTGGAATTTCTAAATTGTGTTATTGCATAAACTGTTGGGTGAGCATCCACCAGTAAAAATATATTTGCCCAAAAATATGGGATAATATGGTTATATTAGTCATTATTTTCAATCATATTGCTCTTTGTTTCATTCCATTAATATGTACAAATATATGGTCTACAGTTTTTTGTTTCCCATGTGACTACACGTTACGTCTGGATAGTGAAGTTGGCATCATTCTAAATGCAATATATGAGGCTAGTAGAATTGAAAAGAAGAAACTAAAGTGAAAACAGTCTCTTTTCGGGACAAACTGATACAGTAGACATAGGGACTAAACAAAACGATGGTGTTGGTGTTTGTATCACTAACAAATTTGGTCATGTGAAGTGATGATATCAAAACATGTCAAAGAAAGAAATCTGTAACAACGGCTTCACAAGTGCTACTTCCAGCAAGCTTAATATAGACCTAAAAATTTCAAATTTTCAAGAACTGTCCGACTTAGCTTAACATCCCAAATACTTCACAATTTTGAAGAACAAATCCTTCATTCCAGCAACTTCTAATATCCAGCTGACCCCCAAAGTACACCTACATACGGACAAATGCAACAATGGCGAAAATGGCATAGCCAATCCTCCCGCCATGATCCATCCTGTAGTGAAGACTCTAGCACCGGAACATTATTTGCTGTCTCCAACTTCTTTGACCCATTAATTCCTCTCGCGACTTGTTGCCTGAAGTGATTACCTGAAGGTGATCAAACCGGCTAAAATGGAAATATTTTCAAACAATGGACATGGGCTTAACGGAAAACTTGAGGGGCACTGTAAAGTAGTAAAGGGTATTGACTTATTCGGATTCTAACCCTGAAGGAAAAGTAGAAAAAGTCAATCTTAATCATGGAAGTCGCTTTACACCCAAGATTACCCTTTGGAAACTCGATATTACCAAGATAAAACATTGTACAACCCTTGCATCCTCAAAAATATCTCCGCACTATAAGAAACTACATAAATGGTGACCCCTTCTGTAGCAAAATTCTAACAAATTATCAAAAGGTCAGTGCATGTTATTCAATTTCTCATAGTGTAGAAGGCCAGAACATGCACTTTAATTTTAAGTTTCATGTATAAATAACGTTTCAATATGAAGACCTGAGTTTTTAATACCTCCGCTTTCAAGGAAGAACCTGATGCAGTTATCAAGTCAAAGTAGAATCTGACCCCATCAATTCAAATTGTTAACTCACAGTCATTAAAAGCTTACCATTGCATGGTAATTGTGGTGACACCATTTTGACAATCTATTGGACTGAACAAACTCTTGTTCAAGAGCCAAAGTAATAAATGCAACTGACTCTGCGGCTCTCTTGGCTGCAGCAAACTGTTGTGTTCCTTCTGTGACACTTATGAACCTGAAAAACTGCTTAGATTATGAAATATTGTTCCTGGTTTGATTATTGTAAATTATCCTAAACACTTAATTCAAAGGTTGGTGCTCATCTACTTTGGTATCTATTTGCAGCATCTGCTCAATGGAAGAAATATAAATCATCACATATCCTTAAGGAAATAGGCTTTTAAAATGTTGTTCGTTTTGAGTATGCATACAAAGATGTTAGAAAATTATAGAGTTGTACTCTATAACAGCCGCAAGCTATATAATCTGTCATGTTTTGTAGCTAATGCAGGCAAGTCACTAATTGAAAAGTAATCCGCATATCAATGTATTAGAATAACCATTAATTTACTCAACTAAAGTTGTAAAAAGTAGACATAATATACAATAAATAAAAAAGTTGAACCCGCCTGACCTGCTTGTTTTGCCACCTTTAATACTGATTTTTTTATAATGAACACACCTGGGTGCCCTTTCTTTCCTTTCTTCCTGTGTATCACACTTGCATCAGAAGTTGACTTTGTGATCCTGAATATTGAGTCAAACACGATGTTAATGGTTCATCGCAGCAAGCACAAATTTCATACCTTCAAAACCCAATAGGCAAATTCCTGATATTTCTGAAGATGAGTCAGTTGCACCAGGAGGCGTAGAAAGAAGCAAAGGGATGATCCCAAAAAACATAAGATATAGGAAACAATTTTTTTTTAAATGACGCGTGATGATAACCACGTTTCTGAAATATCAATTAAGCTGATAGCTCACAGATGAAATAGACGGTATTTTTATTACTATCTGGAGCAACCAAAGCAGGCAGCAAATCGTTGTCACCGCAAAGATGTTTCAAATCATTCTCTTCATCCTTGTATTTTAGACTAATCAATCGACTCTCCATCTTGAACCCTCTCGCCACTTTGTTTTTCAGCTGCAACAATCCCAGTGAAAGACAAACCCGGAACCTTTTGATATTCTCTCCATAAGTCGTTGTCACTTTTGTGCCTCTTTTACGCTTTGTGGCTTTTTTAAAGGACTGCTGGTTTCTCTAGCATTAATAAAGGTGGTACTTACGTTAGTGGAAGAGCTTTCGTCTGGGACATTGACAAGCTTGGTTCTAGCAATAGCTGATACATCACTAAAGGTGTTGGTCATGTACAATAACGGACGTGAAACATGTTAACACACTCTCACAGGCTTCCGGAACGGCTTCTGAAATTTTCCTGCACACACGGTTATTATTAAAGGAACACAGATATATAATCCAAAAATGGGTGGGATCTGGAGTTAACTCGGTGGAATATTTTACAATGAAGCTGGAAAGGGTGACAATTAGTATAATTTCTGCTTTTGATTAATAAAGCGTCAAATGATCCGTTTAAAAAAATCAATACCAGCTTCTATGAAACTGATTTAAGTTGATAATTAAAACGTAATCTATATATGTCTTTTGAGAACTTTTTATGTATGGATTCCTTCCATAAAAAAAGGTATCCTAACATTTAAATTTCTTAAAATTTAAACACATGTTCAAAGATTTATGGGGATTCCTGTAGCCCTCGTATACAACAAAATCTGATTAGTGATATCTCGTCTTAGTTCAGGAGTTGGTAATAACTTCTCTAAAACCCTAAAAAATCTTCTTTTATCGAACCAATACATTTATTCTAAGGATTATACTGAATGCTCGGGTTCAAGAACGCAGCTGCTGAATGTAAAGGCGAATGAAGGTGACTCTGCCACTTCTGATCCACAATTTCAAAGAAAATCTTGCACTTTACATCATCCATTACATAATACGTCCTTATTGACTCTTTGGCTTTTGTCATCAACTCATAAATCCTATTTCCTCATACCTGAACCCATAACCCAAACACCGCCTTAGAGATAGAAACTATATAAGACTCTTAAGTACTCCTCGACCGAGATTGTGTAGTCATGAGATATAATGTCAGTTATAATGTAAAGTATAAGATATACATACTACATACCGTTTCAGCACACATACTACATATCGTTTCAGCACACATACCTCAGTAATTGAAGAACCAACAGCTGCAGCAGCTAGAGAGACTCTTGTGGGAAACTTCACAATGATACCATCCAACTTGGCATACAATAACTGAAGTTGCCGAAACAACAACGCAATCAAGTGATAATAAGCAGAAAAAGAAGAGATATATATCGGATTTGTGTTTCAGCTTATATAGCCGTATTATCGCTTATATGATTACGGGCTTACGGTTCGAAATCATAAGAGTAAAAAATGAATGTCTTGAAAAGGCGATTAAGTGAATTATGTTTTAGCCGTTTGTCCAACATGATATTGATATCGTAACAATCAAATAACAGGGCCTAAGACACAGAACCATACATCCACTTAGGAAAGATATATTACCTGCTAAGAAGTTCCCCGAGTTCCATGTTGTACACATTATCATCTTCTTCCTGGTCCAATTGAGTGTTTTTAGATGGTTGGTTTTTCTTTCAAAACACATGAGAAATAGATTGCACACTTAATGAAGCAAAATTCAATTCATTGAATCAAACAATATCTAAGCATTAAAACCCCTCAATCAAAACAAAATTTAGATTAATTGTAAGTAAGGTTTGTAATTCACTAATCAACACTAATAAATAAATAAACTATAAAATTAACAATACCTCTAAAATCAAACTGGCACATCAAACAAAACCCTCAATTAAAACTAAATTTTGATTATTCTTAAGTAAGGTTTGTAATTGATTAGTTATGTCTCAAGCAAATATGTTCTGCTGGTTTGGATCTTCGCCCTTGAACACAGCTCCTTTGTGATGGTGATGGTGACGGTTGCCATCATATATTTTGCTGGTTTGGATAATTGCAACCTAGAGTTTTACTTTATCCTTTCTTTCTAATATAATTCATAAATCGTCAATGGGGATTTAAAATTTAAAAGATACAACCTTAAAGTTATACAAATGATAGTTTAACCCTAAAGTTTTATAAACGATAGTTTGAACCCTAAAAGTTTTCAATTTTCAACCCGCTTTTCTGTATGTTTTTCTCTTTTTGTTTTTGACACGTATATCTTTTACCCGGATTTTTACTTTCATTAAACATGAGAACGAAAATTAGACCTTTGTTACTAAATTAAGGAACACTTACACTTTTAAAAGGAATAAATAAAATAATTATTTCCTACTAAGGAAAGAATCTCTTGAAAAAGTCCCTACTTTGGGTTTTGCTTTACAAAGAAAAAGATATCGAGAGAACATTATAGGTCACGGGCCGCCGGACCACATGCATTTTGGTTAAATTCTCGGTTCACTCTTTTGCTCATTCTTGTTCTTTGGTCTGGCCCGGTCTCGCAAAACTAGTATTGAGCCGAACATTTTGGTTTCACCCACAATACAATGCCTTGGATTAAATCAGTTTTTAGTCCAATCCGTCTAGTTCAACAATTTAAATTTAAAATAAATTTAGAGACAAATTTAAATACTTTTTTATCTTTTTAAACAATGAACAATAAATTTTTATATGAAAATTTATCGTTTAAGGTAAAAAAAACACATTTTGCACTATTATTGATTTAACGACCTATTTCATATCACATACACTCGTAAGTTTGTAACACACTCAATGTATAAAGTACATTATGAAACGACGCAAATGTGTAATCGGAAAACGAATTGAAACTTGTAACGACATATATATTTTTTAATAGCAAATACGCAATCACCTTGACTCCAACAGGATTAAACTCTAAGGGAACTTGAACACACTATCACCTTGTTATGATTTATAAACAATATGTGATATGACTCTAATCGAAAACTTGAGCCATCGATAATCCATAGTTTAAGTAACTTTCGTGTCATGCTGCTAGGTAAAAGAGCAATTTTGCTATCAAGAACACATTAGAAGAGAAGGCAATCCCCGTGGAATTCCTATCGGTAGGTTTTTATCAGTTTTTGATCGGGTTTAGTCGCTTTTGACCAATGTTTGCCTGGATAAAAGTACTCCTTGTTTCAAGCATCCATTTGCTTAGTTGTGGTCTTGAAACGGAGTCATGATCCATTATAGCAGTTGTGTAATTATGTAAGCATTTCAATGACAGACTTCAAATCCATCCCTTCGTCGAAACACGGTGATCAAGAATTCGAGCATAAATGATAACACAAGACAAGTGTATCATGTTTACACACAACATGCGACTTTACAAGTAGCTAATAACTATATTAAGTACCAAGGATCCTCTAGACGTCTTGTTTAGCAACAAGCAACAATTTACTGAACTAAGACTAGAAAGAGCATGATAAAAGGTGACATTTTTACCAGATTACTTGTGTACTGGTCAACTTGAGTTAGGTTTGATCACAAATACAGTTTAGGAGAAAACGGGTCAAATGGGTTGAAAGTCACCCGAGTATAATTTAATCTCTACAGCCTCCTAAATCGCTTAAGAAATATACATAATTAGCCTATTTGGTGCATTGAGTCAGTAAACTGGTTTTAGATTGGCCAAAACGATCCGGCCCGATTCAACTAGCACTAATAATCTATACTTTGACCCTGAACCTCTTATGCTCTTATGACATGTTACGTGATTTTGCCACCTATAAAATGCAGTGTAAATCATAAAAGATAAAGAGTACTTACTAATACAAGGAATCCCTGCTGAGATCGACCTTCTTAGTTATCCAGTCCAGTACCTTGTTCACTAGAAAGTCGAGGTGCTCTTCGATATCTTCTGCTCTAAGAACAAAAAAACTTGATTATAAAAGTAACGATAAACATATCAATTAGTCAGATTAGACAAAAGTATGTCAAAATTGGGATGTCCAAGTTATTCACCAAGATATTTTTAACAAGTTCGCTTTGTGTAACAAAAGAGCATTGTGTAGACCGAGATATGTTGTGAATTGTCTTAACAATATCAGTTAAGCAATCGATGTACGTTGAAATGATTTTAAAAATTTCTTAGGTGCTTTAAAAATGTAAATGAAGGTAACATGTACACGTGACACCGGGACTCATATCCGGTATCATAGTGTCAAGCTAGAACTGACAAAAATGGTGGGTTAGGCAAGGGTTCAAAACAGATTCGGACCAAGTTGGCCCGCCATGGTTTATCCATTCTTATTATGGTCTTTGGCAGATTAGACCCAACGAGTCCATGGGGTTTAGCAAACCATCCACGTGGATCACAAATGCTAAATCGTATCTTTGCAGAAGGATCGCCTGCAGAAGTGGTTTTTCCCTCCAAAACTTCACCATCATCATTCAAGAAATTCAAAGACCTCTTTGTGAATGAACTGTTTATCATTACTTTTTGGCTAAGCACGCTCTTTAGCTTCTTATCTTCAGTAGGCACTGATCTCTTTGGAGTTGACAGGTCAGGGATTTCAACACTTATTCCTTAGTGTTAGAAAGTGAGTTAAACTTTAGGGTCTGTTTAGTAAATTTGTTTAGCTTGTCCAACAAGTTTGTTTTAGCCTATAAATAGGGATAAATTGTTTTAATTTTCTTTGTAGCTTTCTTATTATAACTTTGGATATCTAATAAAAGCTTCCGCTTAGTTTGTTCGTATTTGTTTTGTTCGTTTGATTTATCCAACACTTAGGTATCAATGGACTTTATATTGGTGCTCGGCAAGTCAGCAGTAACAACTTGAAGAGGTTTCTCGTGCTTGACTGGATTCAAGTTTGAACTAAGCGCAGACTCATTATCAGTTGTGGTATGAGTTTTGATAGAGGAAGGTAACACTGAAGATGGTAAAAGATCAGGCTTTGCAGAATCATCAACAACCTTTGCTGAAAAGCGTTTCTTAAAAGATGGAGGCAAATGGGACGGGTTAAGTAGCTCAGATTCATCGATATTTGGTAGGAGTGCTTTTTCTGATGAGTCCACAGACAAAGCAGGTACATCATCCTATTACAGTTACAACTTGTCAAAGTGGGTTTGGGTCAAAATAAGTGTTTTTTTAGGAGCCAAAACAGGCAGCTAGGAATCGTTTAAATGCACAACCTTTATATTGTCTGTTTGAAAACTTTATATAGACTTTGGACGAATTACAACCCGTTCGACCCATTAAGCCCACTCCGCTTATAGCTAAGTATATAGTCACCAGGAATGTAGATCAATCCGGTGCGGAGTCACAATTCAAGATCGTGGTTCATTTTAGATCGATTTTGGTTAATTATTTATAAACACTTCTTATTAAAGTTAAAATGGGTCAAAATGGGTAAATTTCCAAAGGAGTCAAAAACTGCCGCTTAGAGTTACGCCAACTCATTTGTGTCAGTATGTCACCAATAACAATAGAGCACCACGCGGGCGTCCTAGAGACATTTGGGCTCGCATTATAGCAAAAAAGTGCAACATTTCTCCTTGATTACCCAAAACATACAATTTACCTAAAAAACACTCAACAATTTTTCGTCACCCACGCTGCGCACAGTCATGGCCGGCCCTGAGCTCCGCCCACCATACCACAAAGAATGCGTTGGTTCTTGGTTGCAACTTGCAATACCTATTCGAGAAGACAATTTTTTTATGAGAACGTAATATTTTACTTCGTAAGAGCTTCGTTCCATAGAGAATTACTTCTATATTATATGATACAACATAATAAAAAAGATGCCGTGAATCATTCTATATTATGTGCCTCTTTCTAACGTTTATGTGCACCATAACTTTTGGCTTGTACTAATAAAAGTCATTCGAAAAAACCCGAATCTGGATAGGTAACGGTTTATGGTTTTATGTTATGCTCCCGTCTATAACTACATATTTAGTTATATTTGATCGAATACAAACACTTTCAGCAGATTAATAAAGTCGATAAGTGATTGTCTTGAAGTGGTATACATAACTTGAAATTGCAAACATTTCTTGCATGTGTATTTATGTTCTTCATTAGTTCATTTGATGAGTTGACAACAAATAAGGGCGTCGACACGGTTATTAACACTTTTGGCACTAGTCTTAGCCTCTACAACACCTGGCCACATAATTACGTGTTTACGTGTGTGTACGCCAAACTGCGACCTTCACGAGTTGTTAGGAAATTTTGAGTGTCTCATTTAAAATAGTTAATTGAAATAAGGCAAAACTCGATTTAAAAATTTTCCCATGCAGGTCTCGAACCTGCGACCTTCGCGTTATTAGCACGACGCTCAAACCAGCTGAGCTAATAGGCCTATTTGATGAACTTCGTTTTATTACTCATTTGAAAATCTTATGATTCGTGAACAGGATTAATAATCATAATATGATTTGCATATGCGGATTCAAATAATGGTTTTAAGTTGTGTTGCAATAGGAATTCATTACTGACTAAATAAGTTATCATTGCCAACACTTAAATATGTGTCCCCAGACGCCTAATCTATGATTTCTGTCAAACCTCTAGCTCGTTAATGTAACTTCCAAATATCAAAGCATCTTAATCGAGTATACTTTGCGTTTTCACCTCTTCCTAATGTCATGAAAATCTCAATTAACGAGTACGCTTGAGGTTTGTATTAGCTTCCCCAAACGGGGTCTACTTTTCTAAGAACAGCAATCCCGTATAGAAAGTAACTGATATGGTAATGGTGGTCGTTGTATATACCAAACCCGAAATCAGCACCTGAATCTTGAGAACCTGGTTTTGTTAAGAGTACGTCCACCCCAAACCATTTCCATTAAAGGTCCCATCTAATGGTTCGATTAAATCCTTCAGGTACTTTTGAACTTTTGGAATTACATCACTCAACATTTTTCCATTGCCCGCACTGCCGATAGTTAGAGCGACCCTGAGCTCCGCCACGCCATACCAAAGAATGTGTTGGTTCTTTGTTGCAATACCTATTCGATAAGACAAAATTTTAAGAGTGTAATATTTTTCTTCGTAAGAGCTTCGTTCCATGATACAACATAATATATTAAAGAAGATGTCGTGAATCATTATGTGCCTCTTTCTAACATTTATGTGCACCATAACTGTTGGTTTCGGATATATAACTTGTACTAATTAAAGTCATTCGAACAAACCTGAATCTGGCTAGGTTTATGGTTTTATGTTATGCTCAACAACCCTCACACCATCTATAACCAAATATTGAGTTATATCTGACTGAAAACAAACATTTTCAGCAGATCAAATAAGTCAATAAGTGATTATCTTGAAGTCGTATATATAACTTGAAATTGCAAACAATTCTTGCATGTGTATTATTTATGTTCTTCATTTGATGAGTTGACAACAAAAAGGGCGTCGACACGGTTATTAAGCCATTGATGAGGCCTCACGACCGTGATGACGGGTCAACAAAAATTGTATGCAAAACCTATAATTTTAGTTTAAATATAAGTGCGCTCTTGTTTGTTATTTTACATACTAAGTTGCAGAAAATAATATAGTTTCTTCTAAGAAAACCTTTTTATACCTTTCATTTAAAAGTTATAAAAGCAGACCCTTGGTTTCAGAATCCTAAAGACAGCTTAGAATGTTTAAGTCCAAAAAATAAAATCGTTTCACGTTTCCATTCTTATTTTTTGTCGTTGCTACTTCATATCCAACGCATACAATGGCGGAGACAGAAGAGGAGCATGATGAGAGCATACCCCTAGCGAAAAATTTGCGAAAACTTTTTAAAAACATTTGGCTACGGAGTATTTTGTAATCCGCTCCCTAAAGTTTAACTTAGTAGTATACTCATTATCAGTTGTGGTATGAGTTTTGATAGAGGAAGGTAACACTGAAGATGGTAAAAGATCAGGCTTTGCAGAATCATCAACAACCTTTGCTGAAAAGCGTTTCTTAAAAGATGGAGGCAAATGGGACGGGTTAAGTAGCTCAGATTCATCGATATATGGTAGTGCTTTTGTCTGATGAGTCCACAGACAAAGCAGGCACAGAAACTATGATCTCCGTTTGGTTGAATGGCTCTGGAAGTTTAGCCTCAGGTACATCAAATCCTATTACAGGTACAGCTTGTAAGCATAATAAGCAAAGATTTTCCTTTAATGTGTTGCTTTTAGAGAGCAACATGAATGGGTCAGGTTTATAGTTTTGGTTATTGGTCAAAACAAGTATTTTTTAGGAGCCAAAACAGACAGGTACGAATCGTTTAAATGCACAACATTTATATTGTCTGTTTGAAGTATTTTATAAACAGTTAATGTCTCAATTCCATTTATAAGAGATAGTGTGCATTATATATAGAATTTGGACGACTTACAACTTGTTCAATCCGGTGCGGAGTCACAATTCAAGATCGTGGTTCATTTCTGATCGATTTGGTTAATTATTTATAAAAATTTCTTATTAAAGTTATCTGAGAGGGTCAAACGGGGTAAATTATGAAAGGAGTCAAAACCTGGCGCCCAGAGTTACGCCAACTCAAAACACTTGCAACAAACTAAGTTGTGCCTTTATGTAAAGGATATATTGAACACATATGACTTACTACTGTAGGCTTCAAAATCGCACGGGTTACTGATCCACATGTCATCCTCTATGCTTCCATTTTGTTCCTGAATAACATTCATACCAACTAATTTAGTGAACACAATAACATGACCTCGTCTTATTTAAGGATCCTTGTCAGATTAACTGGTGTTTGTTACTACATGTTATTTAAACTTTTTAGGGACGTTTGGTTAAAAATGTGATTTAAGTTTAACACACTATATAAACAAATATAACAAGTGTATAAAAGTTTTATTGCATGACTGAACAATATAACATTAAGTTAATGTCAAATGTGATTTACGTTTAACATTATTTAGATTTCAACTTAAAATATTGCAATTTAAATTTATAATTCATTTAGAGACAAATTTTAATATATTTTTAATTTTTCCAACCATTAACAATAAATATTAAAATTTATCATTAACAATAACAAAAAATTAATAAAATATTAAAACTAGTAATAGTAATACAGTATCATACATAATACAAAAGCCAAATGAAGATATTGGTCTATTTGCTCCTTGCTTCGTATTTTATAAGGTTACCTCTGTTGGCCATTTAGTTCGATCAACCGATGTGGGATGCAATGTTCATCTATTTTATGATTTCTTTTTAATATGTGTTGATTCTTATTAATTGTTGTGTTGCTCAACAAATGGAGTAGAATATATTAAGTAATGGCGTTAACGCGTTGTCGACAAACTGAATGAAAGTTGCAGCGACATATATAGTTTTGTAAAAGACGTTTGTCCAAATGATACCTAACGTTATGTGAGAAGTTCAACCAAGTAACTGTGAGTGCGAGGTAAATATGTACTTGCAACTTGCAAGGTGTGAAGGAGCAATTGAGTTCCAGTTCAGCTCGGTCTAACAAAGACCACAAACAACCTTTACGAAGTAAACAATACAAAGATGATTGGATCCTCACAATGACAGCAAATTTCACCAAATGAACATTTACCACCATGCACGTTAAAACTTGTGTGAAACTTAAAGTTAAGGCATTAGCTTATCGTTCAATTTTTGACATTAGAGCAAATTCAGTATAAGGCATACCCAAAATCTACTTCTTAACTTTGGGTAAGCAGCAAGCGTAGGCCCTTTGGTAACTAATCCTCCTTGACGACCTGCACAATTATTTTGCTCCCTTTCTGAACCGGGCCCTATAAGCTCTCTTGGGATACCGTTGTTTCCGAATGAAGGCGAGGCGACATAGGAGACGAGCTGCATGAGATTGTGGTGAAATGTTGAGATTTGTGGATTGGTGAGGATTTGAATGGATGGTGTCATGGTGGTGATTATTTGGGCTTTCAGATGAGATTAATTGATGAAATCAAGATTTTTGCTAATCCATTCTAGTCATCATGTTACGAATTAGTCAAATTGGGTCAGGAAAGAAGAGCCAAGCCTATGAAATCCCTCAAATTATATCGGCCTTTTAAAATGAATAATATATTTTCGGTAAGCAATTCCAAACAAAACCAAACACGCCAAAAAATAAAATGTGAATGTTTATTGTATCGTTTTAACTCGAGAATCTTTGCAAAGAAATACATCAAAGAATTCAACATAAAGGATGAAGGGTCGGCCGAAGAAAGCCAACCCTATGACATTCCACAAATTAGATTCGAGCTAAAAATCTGCAATTTAAATTTATACTTAATTTATTTATCAATTAACGATAAGTATAATATTTACCCACAATCAAAAGAAAAAATTTAACAAAATATTAGAACTAGTAATAGTACTTAAAAATGAAGTTATCATACAAAAAGGCAAATGGAGATACTTGTCTATTTTGTGTTTGCCTTCTTCTTTTATAAGGTTCCTTGTATTGGCCATTTGGTTCAACCAACCGATGTGGGATACAATTTTTTTCTTTTTATTGTTGCAACCTTTGTGAAAATTGATTTCTTTTTATGTGTCGATAACTACGGTAAATCCAACATCCGATGTATCTTCAAATACTGTTCTATCATTGATTTAACGATCGGTTTCATATCTGTTCTAACTGTTCTCCAGCAGACATGTTGGTTGGGTTATGGCGGGAAAACAAGGAAATTCCTTAATGCCGATTCATGAAAATCGTTTAGGGGCTCTGCCCCTTGACCCCACTGTTTGGTTTGGCCAAGACTTGGCAGGCACCACTGTTTGGTTTGGCCAAGATAGTGATCATATTTCCAAGAAAATATCTGGACTGGAGCGTACTCGGTTGCGGATCATAGCCAAGACTTGGCAGCCACCACTGTTTGGTTTGGCCGTAAGGACGGTTGCTGCTGGTCATACAATGGAAGAACTGCCAAAAAGGTTTAGATAGCTTGCTTTTAACATGGAACAACATTACTGAACTAGCAAAATCTGCAACTCTTGCAGCAGATGAAGGTGCGGAAGGTGCCATGGGTCAGACACGCTCTATTATCCAAGATCTTTTTGATGATAAGGTAAAGCTAAAAACCAAAAATAATTCAAGTTGCAGCTTGCGGTTACAAATTGATTTTGAATATACTGTAATAATACTCAGCTGGTTGTTTCAGGTGAAAACAACTGTATTTGATTCTCCGGTTACATATCATGAGGTAACGTGGAGTATTAAAAGTAATATATTTTCCGGTTCTTATTTAATCAACAACTTTGATTGATGTTTAGGTTACAAGCTATCTTCATGAAATTGCTCCTGATCAGTGTGAACGAGTCAAGTTATACACTAAAAAGAATCTACTATTTGATGAAAACAATATTGAATATGAGTTCATTCTTAGTAAGAGGTGAGAAATTTCCACTTATCATGTAAACTACACTGAAACTGCTCGAGTTAAAAATGTGTTGTGTTGTAGAGTACGACTATCTAACGAAGGTTAGTCTCTGTTGATGTGAATGGAGGACAGTGTTTGGACATCGGACTTCACAACAGAAGTCTACTACTGTAAGTTGTTGGGAATAAATTAAGGCCAGATTACTTGAACGCTGACAAGAACAACTCAAGCGTTGACAAGAGCAAAGTGAGCGCTGACAGCTTAAGCGTTGACAAGTTAAAGTCAAGCGTTGACAGATTGAAGACAAGCACTGATGGAAGATGTGAGCTACACGTTTATTATGTTCTAGAATACTTCTAGTAAGGATAGAAACGACAATGTATTTTCTATGTTTATCTTTACCTAGAATAGTTGATACGTAGCTTATTGTACAAGGCTTCTTAGTCTATAAAAGAAGGCCTTTAGGTTAATGTTTGATATCAAGTTTTCATTAAGTTTTTCATTCGTAAACATCTTTCATTGTAAGCAAGTTCGACATTGATAATCAAAGTGAAAGTATTGTTTACATCTTGTGTTCTTGTTTAAGTATTAAATTCCGCATAATACTTAGATTCACAAAGCATACAACAAAGGTTTCTCTACGTGTTATACTTGATCTAATCTCGTATACACAAAGCTAATCGATCTAAGTTTGGGATCAACATAAGTTTCATGCTCTGTGTGATGATGATAATTACAATAACCTCTCATAGCTAAAAGTTAGTATACAGAACACTCTAAGTGCGAGTAAAATAACTAGATACATTAAAATAACTACATAAATCAAAAAACATGGTATCTGCTGGATAATGTAGCTGTGTAAACATGGCCGAGAAACAAAATGAACTTCGATGACCATTGTGATAAAACTGACTACTGTTTGTAGTTTTATATGCGACACTTGTCGGGATTTTGAAAAAGGAGAAAAGGTTTTCTATCACCCATCAAAGTTTTACAACAGTTCTAGTGATTTGGAAGAAAAAAAAATTTGGATCATTTCTTGATTTTTGGGTGTCATCTTTGACAGTTGTCCTCTTTTTAAACTAGCCACAGTTTCTACTTTTGGTCGATGTGGGACAAAATTATAAGAAGTCTATATTTAGTTACGTCACTAATTTACTCTTTTTATTGTGTTTCTTTTCTCTAATTCACTAGTTGAGATGGTAAAGGTAAATCAAATTTTATCGGGCATGTTTAAGTTGTAGTTTGAAGTTGAGCATAAATTTAGTAGGCAAACACAAATGTACATTTATTTGAGTTCTACCTTGTAAGGGCTCTTTGATTGATATCAGCCAATTTAGAGAAAAAGTCTCCAACAACAGAAAATAAAGCACACAATCAAAATCTCGAGAAGTAAAAGAGAGTCGTGGTTGTGTAGTTTCTAAACATACTTAAAAGAGACTTGATTGAAAAACATTCAGAAACCGTTCGAAGGCACAGGCGCAGCAAACGAGCCATGATTTCAAAACTACACATATGACAATCTCTTGAAGTGAGGTAACAATAATGGGTTAATGTGTTATAAGTTCATTAAAACTAACTGCTAGCACAAGCATGTGAAAGAGTATATGTGATTTTAGATGATTGAACAATGTCACATTAAGTTAATGTCAAATGTGATTAAAGTTTAACATTACTTAAATTTCAACCGAAAGTATGTAATTTAAATTTATACTTAATTTAGAGACAAAGTTTAATAGTTTTTTAATTTTCCCAACAATTAACAATAAATTTAAAAATTTATCATTAAGCACGGGAACAATTAACAAAATATTAAAACTAATAATAGTAGCACAATATGAAGTAATCACATCATACGAAAAGGCAAATGTAGATACTAGTCTATTTGGTACTTTGCCTCCTTATTTTATAAGGTTCCCTTTATTGGCTATTTGGTTCAACTAAACGATGTGGGATGCAACTTATATGAAAATTGCTTTCTTTATAATTACACTAGAGTATCTTCAATTGTATTAAGGATGCATGCAACGGTCGGTCGTTTGATTCGATGGACTAATTTCGAACTCGGTCGACTTTGTTGCGGCGATCAAGTCGTGTTGGTCCACTCATCGAACTAGTTCGCACCTACGACCCATATGAAAATCACAGTTTCTTCCATTTATTTTGTCCTTTTACTATGTTGATGATAAGCAAGCTTACTCGGTCAGGTATATAAGTTTGGTACTACATGGTCGAAATGGGTTTGAATTGAAATAAGCCATTTTTTGTTTTTGTTTTTTTTTATTAGTTTAATTTTTGACAATTTTAAATTTCTTAATCACATAAAAAAAAATTTTGTTTCTTCGCTTGATTTGTGTCCATTTGGCCCGTGCCCGTTTGTCTCACGTTCGTTTAGTCTGCACCCGTTTTGCTCATGGTCTATTTGACCCGTTGCCCGAAACCGTTCATTTTGGCACCTCTAGTTGTAGCCAAGCTGATTGAAAGGTGTAGCCATGTATATAGTTGATTTTAGTAACTTGTTCAAAATAGTCATCAGAATCCTGATTTTAATATCAATTGGCAAAAAGCAAATATTTTCCTTTACTATGTTGATTTTTAGAGAAAGCAAGTTGATAGGGTCACGTATATAAGTTCCTACTTTGGTTTCCGGTCGGAATGGGTTTAGATTGAAATAAGCCATTTTTAGTAGGAGTTAAAACAGGCAAGGCCGGCTCGTTTTTTACCATCATATCCATGTATAAGAGATAGTGTGCATTCTAGATAGACTTTCGACGACTTCAAGATCGTGGTTCATTTCGAATCGATTTGGTTAACTATTTATAAACACTCCTTATTAAAGTTATCTGTACAAAAACCATTTTCAACCTCTATGGGTCAAACTGGTTAAATTTTGAAAAGAGTCCAAACCTGCGGCTTAGAGTTATGCCTACTCAAAACACTTGCAACACACTAAGTTGCGCCTTTATGTAAAGGATATATCAAACACATATGACTTGCTACTTTAGGCTTCAATATCGCGAGCTCACGACACGAGACCCTGAACCGTGCCTTGCGTTATAGTCTCTCACAGTCGATTTTTCTATAGAATTACAACACATGTCACATCGTCATTTGTGATTTTAAGTTTTTATACTATTAAGATTTCAACTCAAAATATGCAATTTAAATTTAAAGTTATATTAGAAACACATTTTAATACCTTTTTATTCTTTTTTGACAATTAATAATAAAATTTAAAAAAATATTATTAAGAAACAAAAAAAAATTAGCAAAATATTAAAACTAACAATAGTATAAAAGTATGAAGTTGTCATACCAAATAGACAAAAACAAAATCTAGTTTCTATGGTGCTTGCCATCTTATTTTATAAGGTTGCCCCCATAGGCCATTTGGTTCAATCAATCGATGTGGGATGTATTTCATATCATAATAGGACGGGCACCTTCATATGGCTTATTAGATTACCATAATACAATAGGCTGTTAAGCACTAAAAAAAGCTTAGCATGTATCTGAAATTAGTTAATAAACCAACCCAAACACTATGCATAAGCTAATAAGTTGTTATCAATAGACATAAGTTGTCTAAATAAGCTTTCCCAAACTTCCTAATTAAATATATGACAATAAAACTGCTTATCTGCTTATAGTGTTTGGATAGGAACAAAATTGCTGATGGTTATGACCTATTTTTATGTGCTTTTTTTAGGATGAAATAAGCAGATTTGAATAAGACTATGGGCTTTGCATATTCAAGTAGCTGTTATGATTGTGATTTCTTTACCTTTTGAATCTTTAGATTAGTGAAATTGTCGAACAACTGATCACTGCTTATCTAATCATTAGGTTTCGTGACAACTGATTACGTCTTTTTCCCTATTTAAATGACTTCCTGTACTAATGAGCAATCAGCAGATATTTCAAAACTGATTATTTCAAAGCACAGTCAGCAGATAACCACTTTTAATAACCAAACCCGAGCACTCTCGTCATGGTATTACTGAATAGCCCTCGGTACACGTTTGAAGTATGCCTGGAGAAGGTTTCAGTCAATGGGGCAATATGGTCAAGGTGAACTACAAAGGGTAACCTGTTAGATCCTTAATTATATTCATGTTGCAAGCAAAAGAACACACTATCATTTTCATCAAACTACTAGTTAAAAGAGCAATTTTGCTATCAATTATAGATCATTTGCCACTCATGTTTAATCGTATTATTTACCCTTAAAGAACAACATGAACGTATATTTTGCTAAGTGAGAAGTTTAACCAAGTAATTATGAGTGCGAGGTAAATTTCTGTTAGTTTTGTCATACGTACTTGCAAGGTGTGTATGAGCAATTGAGTTCAATTTCTGCGCGACCCAACAAAAACCACAAACAACCTTTATGAAGTAAATAATACAAAGAATATTGGATCCTCACAATTGTTTTGAGGACGTAATTAGCTATTTTGTTACATATGATTTATTTCATTTATCGGCAGATCGATATATCTTCTTTCTCACAAAAACCTAGCAGCTGAAGAATGATAGCTTATGAGAATTTAAATACAAATTGGCTTTTTTTTTCTCTCTATTGTTATTAAGAGACTGATTACATCTCCTAATTTGAATCATCTTGTGTTTTGAACTTATCATTGCTAAAAGAATGTTTGTCCCAATGATATCTAACTTTATGGGAAAAGTTCGACGAAATATTTATAGGTTCGATTTTTACTTAGGATATGTAAGATAAGTTGCGGCTAATCATCTTGTGTTTTTTTTTGCCTTATCATTTTGCCTCATTTATGTTCAGTCGTTGTGACCTGAGCAGGCATATTCACAAGACATGTTGTTGGTAATCCATTTCCAAAAGCTGCAGCAAGACCTTCCTGCATTTCTAGATGTCATGTCATTCAATTAATGTTATGCCCTCAGTGTACTATGGTTCATGCTCGTGGTTCGTTGTCTCAATGTTAGTTTCATCCTTCAGTCAATGTATTATGTGACTTATGGAGATTAAAGAGAACTCACACCATCTATAACTAGAACGTAATGTGTCACAATTGATTGAATAGAAAATGATTTTTCTTATGTTTATTTTTAATTTTATTTGTTTTTTAAGTTTATTGTATCATTCAAAATGTCGAACTTTGTTGAACTTACACAAAATTTAACAAAGAATTATACTTCACATTGTTAAACTTACACAAAAATTAACAAAGCATTATACTTAATGATGAAGGGTTAGCCAAGGAAAGCCAACCCTATGAAATTCCACAAATTATATCGGCCTTTTAAAATGGATAATATTCGGTAAGCAATTCCAAACAAAAGCAAACTCACAAAATAACAAAATTTCGAACTCACAAAAAACAAAACGTGAATGTTAATTGTATCGTTCTAACTCGAGAATCTTTGCAAATAAAAACAGCAAAGAATTCAGCTTGAAGGATGAAGGGTTAGCCGAAAAACCTGCCAAGGACTTTTACTCTTAGGCGAAAAGGATAAAGATTTTAACATAAATAGGCGAGGGTTCGAAGAAGACATTCTGCCTCTTGGATGTCATTACACGACTCGACCCACTAACCACTAACATTTGTCGTTCTAAAAAAAGTTCACAAATTATCTTTTGCCACACTCACCAATTAATATGTGATTTAAGTTAAAAATTATTTGAATTTCAACTAACAATATGCAATATAACTTTATGCTTAATTTAGAGACAAATTTTAATACCTTTTTAATTTTTCTATCAATTAATGATAAATATAAAAATTTATCATTAAAACACAAAAAAAAAAAATTAACAAAATATTAAAACAAGAAATAGTACCAGAGTATGATTTCATCATACAAAAGGCAAATTCATATACTTCTCTATTGGGTGTTGGCCTTTTTTTATAAGGTTCTCTCTATTGATCATTTGGTTCAACCAACCGATGTGGGATGCAATATTCATACATTGTATCTAGCTTCTTCAAACACTTTTGTATCACTGATTTAACAATCTATTTCATATGATAAGACACTCATAAGTTTGTAACACGTGGTTGTTGTGTTGCTCAACAAATGGTTAGGGATGGCAAAAAAACCCGAACCCGACGGGGAAACCTGAAACCTGGAATAATTGAGGCGGGGCGGGTTAACTTTATTGGGTTATGGGGCGGGTTTGGGGCTTAAACGGGGATTTTTAATCGGGTTTGGGGCAAACGTGGGGTATAAGGTCCCCGACCCGCCCCGCCCGATTAATATACACATATACAAATATAAGTTTTTTTATATAGTATTTTCTTACTATTTACGTCATAATAAATATTTCTTTAGTATTTTATCTTTTCACTATTTCAAATTGTTATTACAGAAACTTGTTTAATGTATTGTAAGTTCTTTGTGGTGTAACATATCGTTATTTATGTATAATAGTATCGTTTTAAATCTTATAAGTCTTGTTTGTAATTCATTATTATATAGTTAGTAAGTTTGTAATATTTCAAGCTTATTTCTAACAGTCTAAAAATAATAATAAATGTGAAATGATGCGGTTTTAATAGAAAATTTCACCCAAAGAGGGTACCCGATAAGATCCCCAATTAGTATGGGGCGGGTTTGAGGGAGCATTACGCCCCAAAAGGGCACCCCGGTTTAATCCCTGACGGGGATTGGGGCGGGTTTAGGGAAAACTTTACTAATCGGGTTTGGGGATGGGGACAGTCGCCCCGCCCTAAATCCGTCCCGTTGCCATCCCTACAAAAGGTGTAAAGTATAGTCAGTAATAACATGAACGTGTGTCGGCAAGTTAATTGAAAGTTGTAATGACCTATATAGTTCTTCTAATAGCAAATACGCAATTGGATTTAACTCTAATGGGACTTGAACACACTATCATTTTCGTCAAACTGCTAGTTAAAAGAGTCGTTTTTTTCTATCAAGTGATCATTTGTTGCTCATGTATAATCACTGTTATTTACCCGTAAAAAAATACTTAGTCGTGAGTTCTATTTTTAGTTAGGTTTGCTAACAGACGTTTGTCCTAATGTGAAGAGGAAGATTCAAATATACATGTCTCGCCGAAAGAACAACGAGATCCTCTTATAGTATAAACTTGATTAAGTTAACTGCCTGTTGTTCTTTTTATGTTCGTAATTAAACATAAACAACACAACATAATGTATAACTAGTCATTACGTGTCATTTACATTTTACCCTAATAAAAACTTTCACTTAATGCTAACGTTTAAACATGTTTTAGAAACATTTTTCAATACCTTTTAATCTTTTTCTGGTTAACAACAAATGAAAACTTGTTGGTAACACAATCAAACTGAAGATATGTACAAGTCTATTTGATGTTTGGCTTTTTTTTATAACAATTTCTCTACTAACCATTGGCTTTTTCCTAAACGATGCGGGATATATCATATATATACTAACCAAATGATAGGTAAATATATTGGTTAACGAACCCTCAAACACTTTTTGCATTACGTTTTTGGTAAGACGAGACCGGAAAGACCGATTGTTTGTCTTGTTCGATTGATCCGGTTTTTCGATCTGGTCTAGTCGATGGCCCAAAATGCTTACCACTAGTGTTAAGAATGAGAGTACTACCTTGCTAGAAACCATTTACAGAGATAAATTTTGAATATGCAACATCCAGAGTATATTCGAGTATATAATAGATACATGTTTTATATCGCTAGACTAGATTACTGCTTTGTCCACGCAAGATGAATAAAAAACATAACACCAGTTGAAAACTTCGCCTCATTTATAGGTGGCAGGCCGCCGGACCACATGCATTTTGGTTAAAGTCTCAGTTCACCCTTTTGCTCATTCTCGTTCTTTGGTCTGGCCTGGTCTCGCAAATCCAGTCTTGAACCGAACATTTTGGTTTCACCCACGATATGGTGTCATGTATCAAATCGGTTTTTGGTCCAATCGAAGGAGTGTGGAATGATAGAATCAGGATATCTTAGATTTATTTAGAATATATCTGTTTAGGAAAGTCTTAATGCTTATTTAGAAATGTGTATAATGTCTTTATGTTTCAT
Source organism: Glebionis coronaria (assembly GCA_025667525.1). NCBI lineage: Eukaryota > Viridiplantae > Streptophyta > Magnoliopsida > Asterales > Asteraceae > Glebionis > Glebionis coronaria. Next base: position 398,662 of record JANFOE010000687.1, read on the forward strand.
TAAATACTGAATGCGTATTTTGGTCCAATTGACCTATTTTGTTTTAAAACAAAACCCTCTTCCTCTTATTTATAGGCACCCTCACTCTTCCAACTTCTCAGCCAACAGCGATGTGGGACAAATTCACATACACAAATGCTGTCTTGAACAAAACGAAACATTATTTCATCAAAAAATCAGACTGGTTTCAGAATCCTAAAGACACCTTAAAATGTTTGAGTCGAAAAAATAAAACGCGTTTCATGTTTCCATTCTCATTTTGTGTCCTTGCTACATGCCTATATCGTATCCAACACATACAATGCGGAGACAGAAGAGGAGCATAGTGAGCACGTATCCCTTAGCGAAAAAAGTTGTCCAAAATTACTATTGAGTATCCAACTACGATGCCAATTAATCATTGTATCTTACAACTAGTTATGGAGGAAGTAATTGATGTAACAGATTGTTTCTAATATTAGGCATGTATGTAACAGATTGACTGAGCTTGCAGATAGTATGAGTCCTTATATTTTCTGCCAGTTGCGAAATGAATCCCATTTCGTATCCAGTCTTCTCTATGTATCCAAGCCTCTCGACCATAATCGAGTACACTTAGTATTTGCATTAGATTAGTGGAAATGGTTAGGTCACTTGAAGAACAAAAAAATCTAGTGATAGTTTCGTTGATTGGTTTTGAGACTCAATGCATTTATATTTGGTTTTGCAGGATAGCTTCAGCCTTCCGCCTGATTACTTTTCGCAGCTTCTTCGTGATCTTCGTCCAGATGTTAGTGAGAATGTACATTATCTTTGAACATGCTAAAGTTAATCACATTTAAGGTAGAGCTCATGAAACTTGGTTTATTATGATTGTTCTTACTCGTGTGACTTATAAATTGTGTTACTCAATGATGCTGCCTTTGATCTCTCAAACGGACCAGTGCGTTAGGATGTGTTTTAAAGAGAACTACTGAAGCTAGTTCAAGACAAGCTGAGGATATTGCAGGATGCAAGGTCAACATGATAAAGTCAACAGCTAGTCTGCAGCTACCTCGGAAGCTTAAGCTTAACCGCGATTTCCAAAGAAGATGCACGAAGATGTTGTTTTAGTGTTATATTCATATAAATAATTTTTAGTAATCATCTTGTAACTATAATTGTAGTTAGGATTATTTTGACTTTGACGATTTTAAGTAGTACTAGAGTCGAAATTATTAAATAATTCTTACCTTGTGTCGTTACTACTTCATATCCGACACATACAATGGCGGAGACACAAGAGGAGCATGATGAGCATGTAGCCCTAGAGTCGAAATTATTAAAGAGTGCCCGTTTGGATCATACCAAGCAATTTATATGATTCAAATTTGATAACCAAGTTTTACATGATTCAGATTTCAAACTACCTAAAGAACAAACTACACCTCAGTTTACTTCTTTTACTAGTGAGTCTACAATTAGTTATGGAAGATGTAATTGGCGTAGGTTCATAGCCTTGACTGAACATGTTTCTAATATTAGAAAATTATGTTCTTACACTTCAAATTAACGCAAATCTCATGATTTGGTGACAGCGGAAGTACTTGAATCCCCGGCCTGCATTCTTTACATTCTGGTGGAGCAAACCACAACCCGCTGTCTCTTTAGTTCACCCATAACACTCCCACCATGGTTTTGGCTTGTGAAGTCTTTAGGGTACACAGCGTCGTCTTCTTTTACATGCCACCAAGTTGAGATTCATTAATCTCCATGGCTAATAGTTATGAGCTGGTTGAAACAACTACTTCGAGCCAAAATATAACACTCAGGAATTAATATGTGATTTAAGTTGCATTATTTATATTTCAACTAAAAATATACAATTTAAATTTATAACTAATTTAGAGACAAATTTTAATACCTTTTTATTTCTTCAATCAATTAACAATAAATATAAAAATTTATTGTTAATGGACTAAAAAAAGTTAACAAAATATTAAAACTAGTAATAATACCACACAGTATGAATTCATCATACATCATATCATACAAAAAGCAAATGAAGATACAAGTATATTTTGTGTTTGCCTTTTTATTTATAAAGGTCCGTCTGTTGGCCATTTGGTTCAACCAACCGATGTGGGATGCAATATTCATCTTTTTATGTGTAAATCCAACATCCAATGTATCTTCAAACACTTTTGTATCACTACAAGAAAAAGGTCTTTTAATGACACACAAAATGTGTCAGAAAATGTCCAGAAAGTGTCACTGAAAGACTTTTTATTTTCACCTACACTTATAAAACGTGTGGGTTAAAGTCCTGCTGGTAAAAGTATATAGTGACACCCTTTTCTGACACTTAATTGTGCCAGGACAAGTTATAACTATTTCTGACACACATAATCTGTCATTATAGGTGTTAATGTGGCGTGCTGTAAAAATGCTATACAAATTCTATTCAAATTAACACACAAAAACTAATAATTAATAAAAAAACTGAGATTCAAACATATTTATCATTTCAACCATATCTCGATATTAAGTATTTTCCTAACCAGACAAGAAACAAACATCTTTCTCAACTATGAAATGCAAGTACAATTACAACTGAGCTAGAAGAAAAGAAGAAACTGGGCATGCTTGGGCTTCGCAAATCACAATCCTCATGTCGCATAATCGCTCACGTCTCTTAATCAGTTCCTGTAAACATAGCACGCACAAAACCATGTGGGTAAGTTTTTTGTCATCATGGGTTGAAAACACTTACCGGGTCAAAAAGATATAAAAACAGGGCATTTGGGTGAAAAACAATAACTCCAGTGGGTCAAATTCATAAGCAAATGGGTTAAAGCTGAAGCTTCTGAGCTTGCAAGTTGCAACATATACCTGTAATCCCCAGGAAAAATGTGAATAACCTTCTGAATCCTCAACAGCATCACTTATGTTACTCTGCACGAACAATCCAACACCAAGTCGGGTCTTGATATCAAGTATTATACTAGGGTTGCCATCCCAATTCATCTCTAACTCCATAGTTATTCCTTCAAATCCATCTTCGATGAATGTAACTCCTAAAAAACAAAACATGAATATGTGAAATTTCCTTAAAATAACAGATCATGTTTACCTAAACAGTAAGACGAATCAGAGTATTGGCTAAACACAAAAACAAATGAAAGAAATGATACAACTGGTTAAGATGTCATAGGACTAACCTGTAAATTGTGGAGCGACTGTGCCAAGTGTAAACTTGGAAAATGTCAAAGAAGACAGTACCATTGGTCTGTATTGCTTAAGAGTTGGCTCCAAATTGGCCTTTATAAGCTCAGATGCCGCCTACAGAACCATCCAAAACCACATAATAAGCTACATGTCATATAATCATACTTGAATGATAAGTTTCTGTATTTGATTATCTATTACTCCGTTTTACCTAGCAAGAGAATCTGTAAAAGGTCTAAGATAGCAGCAGTCCACTGACTAAAGACAATGCTTTTGGCGCCTGATGAGCGAAACTTTATAGCTCGCGCAGCAGTGCAGACACTTTTGATGATTCACCCAGTTTCTGTCAACATCAACTCCAAACAACTGTTGGGTTGGTGGTGTAATAAGCTCCTGCTTGCTCACTTCCTTTTTGCCCAATCAAGATAGTGTTCTTTTATACACAAAAACCCAAAACAAAGAATGGATTCATATAGCCTTGAGTAATAATGGATCTTCCACAACCATAAATTGAATATACATAATTCTTTAACATATACACATACCTGAATTGTGAGATATGGTGACTCGTACTAGAAGTTTAACTTGGGTTTTTGTCAATCGCATTATCATGAATACTAGATACATCATCAACCTAAAGCAATGTAAAAAAATTATAACGCATATACACATAGGTTAGTCAATAAAATAAATTCGAATGTGAATTTAGACCATATCTTAGATTTTGACCTCCTAATTAACATGAACTGATACAATATTATGAACTTTGTGACGATATTTGTCACACTATATGTTAGAAACTAATGCAAAACCAACAAATTACCTAATCTCTTACAATCCGAAGTCCACTAATTAACGCGCAGCCTCATAAGTCATAAGTTAAAGATATATAGACCAAAGAGTCTAACTATTTTATCGAACTGATAAGTACTCAAATATCCATTTTGGCTAATCTGTACAAGGAATGCTTCATATAAAGTATAAAGAATACTTACAACTTTTGAACTAACCTCGCGAGAAAGATCAAATCTGTCAAATATAACATCAGCAACCTTCAAAGTCCTATCAACGTTCCCATGAGCCCTGCTTATAGCATGTGTCATGATCTAAAAAGATCAACACACAAGTAGTGTAAATTTCTAGATACCTTGTATGATCCTGCAAATTTTCCAACCAAACTGACATTTAACTAGCAGGTTGAAATTAAAATATATATAAAGGTGGTTAACTATATCTTTGAGTAATAAGATTTAGGAAGCCTTCACGTTTAATATAAACTTTCAGTCACTTTTAAACACTTAAAAATTCGCAATGAAGATAATTAGATGACGAACAAAAAGTACACGTGACATCCTAAACCGAATATTGTTGCAAGTATCTACACCCGTTTCAGATGAAACACAACTCAAACTGAAAATAGCATGAAAAGACGATGGTAATAACTTACAGTTCTAGTACTTAATGCTCTTACACAAAACCCGTTCTTATTTTCGATCGAGTCTTTTCTTTTTGGGTCTGACCAATTAGAGGTGCTAACTCCATTCAAGATTATTTGAATGTACAGGTGGCAAAATGTTTGGGTTGGATCGGGTCGGGTCGGGTCATGGGTCTTAGATGGGTTGGGTCCTCTAAATGCACAAGAATTTAAAAAAAATAATATTATACACAGATTTGATAGCATCCAGAGTCGAAACATCTGAGTATTTCATGGTTCCTTTTTTATACATGTTGAGGTCAAAATGATGGCCGATGATGAGAAGCGATGTCCAAGACTCTTGAAACCTTTTAGTATATAGATTCATGTGAAAAATTTTAGAATTACAGTCCTTGATCATTAGTAAGATTTCCAATCAAGTGAACTTATTTCAGAAAATGTACTCTAATTACTATAAAAGGGTGTCCCCTATTTGTTTGATCAGTTGCCCAATCCAAGCTTTGTGTATGTGTAAAGAGGTGATCATATGTTTTTTTAATGGTTTACTCATCTAAAGATATACACCAAAGGGCACGTATGATTATAATAGTACATGTATTGACCATCAATTATACTTCTAAGTTCTAAAATAATCAACAATCTTGAAATATTACTTATAAGTCCTTTCAGGGTTCATCCTCTCACTTAGGAAAAAAGCACGACAAAATTCCTCCTTAATTCTTATGAACATCAAATAGTTTATTAACGAGACTAAAGCAAAAGTTGTGTAGAAACTAATTTAGTGAAGTATGAAATGTTAATTTACACAATCGCGGATGGGTACCGAAAAACGGTACGGTACCAAACTCAAAACGTTTGCAGCAATCAGATTCTAAAAACGATAAACCAGGAACTCAGGCCAACTGCACAGACCACTTAAATACATTCAAAAGATCCTAAATATAGAATTAGAATAGTCGGGCATGTGAACCGTATCAATCTTAAGACAGATCGACTTATGAAAATGACTACAGATCATGATCATGTGCATCTATGGATCCTAAGGTTAGAAAGAGGCTTTTAAATTCAGTAACAAATGCATCGGTAGTTAACAGATGAGTGTAAGAAAATAACAGATGCATCAGGCAGTTGGGAAGATCCTGTACAGTTTGGGTCAAGTCATTTCAGGGTAGAAAAATTGATAGTGAATTAACTATATATTCTTAAAGAGTTAAATGTCAAGGAACATAAATCGATCTTGTGGTAGGTAATCATCGATGACGATCAATATAAATCAACCTTCTAGGGATCAAACACATGGAGACAAAGAGTAAAATAAGAAAGAATATGAAGAATGACTCGTGAATAGGCATGATTTTGTCAAAATGGAATGACGTCCATCACAATACTAGCTAGTATTGACTCCATGATGATTTACATTATATAGAAAGGTTCCTTTAAGAAATATATTGCTAGATGTATGAAAACAGGGCAGGCCCCCACTGAGGTTCGCACTCAGGTGTCCAACCTCGTACATCTGCTTAATGCAAAAAATCTAAATCGACCTATTACTACTTTTGCTTATATTATATAGGACTCCACGCAACTATAAAGTGGCGAGCTACTATATACTATGCATCTTCAGTCTTAGTCGATTCCAAATCTGCTTAATATAACGAATCTAAATCGACCTATTACTACTTTTTCATAAAATTTCTATGCCTCAACCTCGTTTACATCACATACAATTCAAAATCATTTAACTAATACCCCTGCATCGTCTACTTTCGCAGAATCATACATTTACAAACCTCTTAATGTTTGAAACTTATCTAAAAGCACTAAATTGTAAGACTAAATGACTATAACAATAAGCGTTAAAACTAAATCTAATAGGTCTAAAAACACTCAATCGACATTAAAAAATGAATTAAAACATAATAATCAAAATAACTGAGGACGTACTTTCAACTGTGTTCGAAAGCGACTTCAAAACCGACGTCCAATCCGAGCTACTATAACAACTTCAAAACCCTAATTAAATCGATTCAACGAAACCTGAATTAAGTCGATTCAACAATTCAACGCAATCTGAATTAAATCGGTTCAATGATTCAATGAAACCCTAATTAAATCGATTCAATGATTCAACGAAATCCTAACTGAGATGAGGAACGATTGAATGTGTGTGGGTTTCAACGGAGTTAGGATTTATAGCTACAAATTGAATGGAGTGTGTGTTTGAATTGAATTGGGGATATTTTGTGAGCGAGAGTTAGAATTAGTATAATTAACTTTTTTTTTTAATTTATGTGAAATCGTACGTAGTAAACTTTACTGTATAAGTGTGTGCTATTTTCTTTACCTTTTTTAATGAGAAAGTTATTATTGGTATTTTCTTGCGCTCATACGATTTAAAATCGATACCGACCCTAAATAACCAGATGAGCTCGAGAACGATTTAGTCCATAACCTCGAGTTATGGTTGAGCGGTGGACCCAGATCGGACCGGATCGGTTAAAATCGAACCGGACCGAGGACCGAATTGGTCAAAACCGGCGGACCCAGACCGGACCGAAATGGTCTGGTCTAGTTCGGGACGGACCGGTCTTGTACGGGTTTCGGTCCGGGTCCGGTCCCAGTTAGGTAAAATAAACGATTTTTTGGTAAGATCAAACTGGACCGGACCGGATCGACCGAACCGAGGACCTAAATGTTCCATAATCACGGACCGAGGGCAGGACCGAATTTGCTCAGTCCGGTGCGGGTCGGTCCGGTTCGGTTTTCTGATCCGGTCCGATCCGGTCCGACGGTCCAAATGCTCAACCTTACCTCGAGTTACTAAACCAAATGTGTTTGGTTCGGTCTAGTTCTTCGATCGGACCGAAATAATTCGAAAATCAAATATCAAGTAAAGTGTTATTCGAGGGCCAGACTGAAATAGGTTAGGTGAAAGTTAGACTTTTGCTAATACTTTTTTAAGAGTTTAGGTAAAAGTTAGACTTTTGCTCATACTTTTTTAAAAGTGTAGGTGAAAGTTAGACTTGTGCTCACACTTTTTAAAAAGTGTAGGTGAAAGTTAGACTTTTCCTCATGCTTTTTCAAAAGTATAGGTGAAAGTTAGATTTTTTCTCATACTTTTTTAAAAGTGTAGGTGAAAGTTAGACTTTTGCTCATACTTTTTTAAAAGTGTAGGTGAAAGTTAGACTTTTGCTCACACTTTTTTAAAAGTGTAGGTGAAAGTTAGACTTTTCCTCATACTTTTTTAAAAGTGTAGGTGAAAGTTAGACTTTTTCTCACACTTTTTTAAAAGTGTGAGCAAAACGAAACTATTACTCACATTTTTCTTGAAAAGTGTAAGTAAATATACATTTTCACTTACACTTTTTTTATGTGTCATTAAAATGTGTGTCACTATATGCCCTTTTTTTTGTAGTGTATCATCGACTATCTGCTTCATATCAAAGGTCACTCAGAAGTTTGTATAACACATGGTTGTGGTGTTGCTTAACAAATGGTGTAAAATATATCAAGTAATGACGTGAACGCGTTGTCGGCAAACTGGTTGAAAGTTGTAGCGACGTGTTTAATCAATAATTGCTAAAAGTGTAATTTAGATACTTAGTTATTGAGTTTAATTTTCCGTTAGTTTTGCTAAAAGACGTTTGTCCCAATGTTATGTGAGTGCGAAGTAAACATGTACTTGCAAGGTGTGAAGGAGCAATTGGATTCAACTTCTGTGCTCAACCTATCAAACACCCACCAACAACCTTTACGAAATAAATAATACAAAAAAAGACTCGATTCTCACAGTGATTTTGGGGACATAATTAGCTATAGGGAACATTCTACCAGCGATGTGGGATACTAATTATTGCACTAGCTTATGCTTTCTTGTCTAGTTTGCAACTTTTGTGAGTCATAATGTTTCTGTCACGTACGTTTAACGGTTATTTTGCATCATAGGACATTTAAGTATCAATTAACGATGCCAATCAAAGATTGTAGCAAATGGCAACATGTACGTTTTCTTAATAGGATTGGTTATCGTTATACGTTATGTAGGGTTTAATCCCTACAATCTTGGTTATCTAGATGCGGAATATCGATCAAGAACATGTACAGCAGAATCGACAAAAAAGTAAATCGACGCCCACAAGGTAAATCCCTAATCCAAACGATTAGTTATTGAAAGAATGACGTATTTGGTTCGTTCCGCCTCACCTCCTTTTATAGAGATGAGGGGGAACCGACTATAACAAGTCCTACGGGTCGGGTTGGGCTTAGACATTGCCAACCGACCTTTATTCATAGCTATTAGGAAACTAGGCTATTCGACACTATCCCTAGACACGACTTAGGCGAATATCATGACTAAACATAACAATTTCCACCTTAGGCATATATTAGCCTATCCCAACACTCAGCAATTCCATGCGGTGTTGTAACTTGCGTCAAGGTACCACCTTCGTCAAGGCATCCACAGCATTGTGTTCAGTACCCACCTTCAGAACTTCAACCGTCTTTGCTTCCAAAACTTCTCTGATAAAGTGATAACGCACATTAATGTGCTTAGTCCTTTCATGAAAAACATGATTCCGCGATAAGTGAATCGCGCCCTGATTATCACAATTAACTGCAACAGTGTTGAGCTTCACACCCAACTCTTCCAAGAGTCCCCTTAGCCAAATAGCTTCATTCACAGCCTCCGTAAGGGCCATATACTCTGCCTCTGTAGTTGAAAAAGCCACCACGTGTTGTAGCGTTGCCTTCCAGCTTACAACACATCCCTGTACTAAAACTTCGTAACCAGTGACAGACCTACCCTTATCCGGATCCTTAGCTTAGTCTGAATCAACAAAACCTATTACGTCTACATGGTTGCCACGATTTGTCCCATACACCAAACCCACGTTTACAGTGCCCTGCAAATATTTCATAATCTACTTCACTGCTTTCCAATGGATTTTACCCGGATTCGCCAAATATCTGCTAACTACACTTACTGCATACGCTATGTCTGGCCTTGTGCACACCATCAAGTACATTAAGCTCCCAACCGCATTTGCATACGACACCCTACTCATTCTTTCAACATCACAATCCCTAACTGGGCAATCCTTCAACGACAACTTGATGTGCCCACCCAATGGTGTCTGAACCGACTTCCCATTTTCCATTCTAAACCTGTTTAAAACTTTAGAAACATACCCGGATTGTGACACCCTAGAATCTTGCGACTCCGATCCCTGACGATCTCCATACCAAGAATATTCTTTGCTTCCCCGAGCTCTTTCATGTCGAACTCCCTTTTAAGCAAAGACTTGGTAGCCATGATCTCAGCCTTGCTTTTTCAAGCAATCAGCATATCGTCGACATATAACAATAGATAGATATACTCCCCTGGTGCATAACTCCTGTAATATATGCAACTGTCATAGCTGCTACGCTTAAACCCATTGTTCAGCATATACTCATCGAACCTCTTGTACCATTGTCTAGGTGACCGTTTCAAACCATAAAGAGATTTCTTTAAAAAAATACCTTGTTACCTTGTTCAAATCCCGGTGGTTGCCTCATGTAGATCACTTCTTCAAGATTTCCATGTAAAAACGCCGTCTTTACATCAAGCTGCTCCAGCTCATAATCTTTACACGCAGTCAATGCAAGTATAACCCGAATAGATGTGTGTCGAACTACTGGCGAAAATACTTCATTGTAATTAATACCTGCCCGAATCCACGAGCTACCAACCTTGCCTTGTACCTAGGCTTTTGAACACCTTCAATCCCTTCCTTTATTTTGTACAGCCATTTGCAGCTCACCAGCTTTTGCCCAGCTGGATGATCTACAAACACCCAAGTCTTGTTCTTCCTCAGAGAATACATCTCTTCTTTCGTAGCAGCTTTCCACTTAGAATTATTTTCACAAGCAACTGCTTCCTGGTATGTCAATGGTTCATGAGTATCTTCTTCCTCTGCTGCAGCAAACGCGTAAGCAACCATATTACTCTTATCCTGAAACCTAGCCGATTTGGTTCTTGTCCTTGGCTCTCTATCCCAAACCAATTGATAATCTGTGAGATCCGGTGGTTGATCAATTTCTTGAACCCATGCATCTTCATCATATCCATCTTCTTGATCTGACTGATCTTCCTGATCTGTCTGGTCTTCCTGACGTGTCTGATCTTCCTCAGGCGTATGTTTATTTAACCTCTGCAGTTCCACCTCAACATGTAATTCCTCAACAGACTTATCTTTTCTTACACCAGGATCCTTCAACGTGTCTTTGTACATGACACTTTCATTGAAGACCACGTTCCTACTTATGACTATTTTAGGTGATTCATTGTCAAACCTATATAGTCTGTATCCCTTCACACCTTCAGGATACCCCAAAAGAACGCATTTTACCGCTCTCGGCTCGAGCTTACCTTGTTTAACGTGTGAATACGCGACACAACAGAAAACCCTTAACATCTCATAATCACTAGGATGTCCCGACCACATCTCCGTAGGTGTCTTCTTCTCAATCATTGTCGATGGTGACCTATTTATAATATATGTGGCCGTACATGTCGCTTCCGCCCATAAGGTCTTGGGCAATCCAGACTGTATTAATAAACAGCGTACCTTGTCCATGAGAGTTCTGTTCATCCGTTCTACTAAACCATTCTGCTACGGCGTCCCGACAACTGTCAAATGTCTAGAAATCCCACTCTCAGTGCATAGCTGATTAAACTTCCGGTTACAAAACTCAAGACCATTATCCGTCCTAAGCTTCTTAACCGTCCTCCCAGTCTGATTTTCTACTAACTGCTTCCACTCTTTGAACTTCCCAAATGCTTCGTGTTTGAACCTGAGAACATAAACCCGTATCCTCCTGGAATAATCATCAACTATAGATAAGAAATACCTCTTACCTCCCAATGATTCCACCTGAGACGGACCCCATAAGTCTGAACGAAGATAGTCTATCACTCCCTGAGTAGTGTGCATTCCTAAACCGAAACGGACTCGATGTGACTTTCCCAAAACACAATTCTCACAAAAATCGATCTTACCTAGACTCTTCTTGCCAAACAAACCCTGCTTTTCCAGCACGTGTAGACCCGCCTCACTGATATGTCCCAGTCTTTTATGTCAAACCTGCACAAGACTTTCTTTTTCTTCAGCACTAGCATTAAGCTCACCGGCCACTGCATGGCCATCTAAAGAGTACACACAGTTCTCCCTTCGAGTTCCAGATATAATAACCCTAGAACCATTAATCACCTTGATTTTGTCCGACTCCAATTTTACGGTATATCCATCTTTTTCAAGAATTCACAGTGATATTAAGTTTCTTTTCAATTCAGGAATATACCTGACATTGTGTAACACAAAACTTGACCCATCTTTCAGTTGTACCTTTACCTTGCCAATACCTCTGATCTTGCACTCCCTGTTGTCTCCTAACAGTACGCTGCCCCCATCGCATTCCAGAAAATCAAAAAATACATATAACCTGGGTGACATGTGATATGAACCTCCTGAATCCATGATCCGGTCTTGCAGTCTTTCTGCACTCATCACCATCATCACCTCAGAATCATCGTAAATCGAACCACTAGAGCTTGGTTGATTATCTTTCTTGACGTAATCTTTTGACTTCTTGCGATTATTCTTCGGACAGTCTCTTCTCAAGTGCTCCTCATATTGGCAAATAAAGCATTTGAGTCTTCCACCTCGAGATTTCGATCTTGACTTTCCCTTTGACTGATGTGAATTCCTGCGATCAGTTCTTCCCCTCACATATAACCCTTCACCATCATCCCCCTTCACCTTGAACCTTTCTTTAATTTCCTTTAAATTTAGTGTGGCCATCACGTCCTCCAAAGTCAAATCTTCCCGTCCATAAAGCAAGGTATCCACAAAGTGTTCGTATGATGCTGGTAAAGACGTGAGTAACAATAAAGCAAGATCTTCATCCTCGAACTTTACCTCAATATTTGCTAAATCAAGAACGATTTTGTTGAACTCATCTATATGCTCGGAAAACTTTCGTCCAGTCGGCATGTAGAATGTATACAACTTCTTCTTCAGGTACAACTTGTTGGCCAATGACTTTGTCATGTACAAAGACTCGAGCTTTGATCAAACCTCCGCTGCAGTCGTCTCCCCGGTAACCTCTCTCAGGACCTTATTACCTAAAGACAAAATCATGGCACTGTGAGCTTTCTTGTCAAGCTTAGATTTCTCTTAAGCTTCCATATTCGCGGGTAAAACCTCCAGAGATACTTCACATCCGTTATGGATTAATAAAGCACGCATCTTGATTCTCCATAACCCGAAATCACAAGTTCCATCGAATTTTTCAATGTCAAAGTTGGGCGTCATTCTTTATCCCTTTGTTAATTTGTTAAACCTTGTGATAAAACCTCACAATCACAAAATAACAAAGTTCCTTCGATAATTCGCTAAACCTCGTGATACGTTAAACCTCACAATCACGAATTACGAAGTCCTCTTGTGTCAAATACCCGAAGTAATAATACTACTCTTTTGTTTTATATAAAAACAAAAAAACTTAACCTAATATACTTTGAATCTAAATTGATAAAAAAGATATTAGCCCAAGCCCCAAAGATTAGCCTGTTTTGGGAACCCTTATTACTACATCAAAGTATTTTATAATAAGTTGAATTTTTACAAAACCAACTAACACCTTTCTTCATTCTCTCCTGTCATACACAGCGAACAAAAAACAATGGCAGCCACCACCAAGCTTGGTCGATCTAAAAAAGAACGATGAAACCCTTTTTCAATTGATTGATCGCTGCTTCTCTTTGATGTTTCACAAACCAGAAACACCACACCGTCGATCGATCCTAGCAAACCAGCAAGACAATGAACCCGAGCTCTGATACCACTTGTAGGGTTTAATCCCTACAATCCTGGTTATCTAGATGCGGAATATCGATCAAGAACATGCACAACAGAATTGACAGAAAAGTAAATCGACGCCCACAAGGTAAATCTCTAATCCAAACGATTGGTTATTGAAAGAATGACGTATTTGGTTCGTTCCCCCTCGCCTCCTTTTATAAAGATGAGGGGGAACCGTCTATAACAAGTCCTACAGGTCGGGTTGGGCTTAGACATTGCCAACCGACCTTTATTCATAGCTATTAGGAAACTAGGCTATTCGACACTATCCGTAGACACGACTTAGGCGAATATCATGACTAAACATAACACGTTATACCTCATAGTAACCAGCATGTTACTCGTGCTATGCGAAGACGGATAACGGTGACTATTTTCTTATTAAATGTTACTAGGGCGGAGCTAAAAAGTTTGGTTTGGGGGTCAAACTTTGATATTCTTTTATAATTACACAACAAAATGGTTCTTAGAGGATCAAATCTTAAAAAATACCTGAAAAATTTGGAAAATTACACTACAATGTTTTCGCTAGAGGATCTCCGCCCCTGAATGTTTTGTATTTAAATTAAGGTCAAATTTATACAAAGACGAAAAAACTAAAATTTGATTAAGAAATATAAAAATTGATGCTAAATTAAAGAGAATTAAATTAAAAAAAAATGATAAAATTAGATGATGAAAAAAATAATAGATAAAAAGATATTTCAATTTTAAAATAAAAATATTTATTAATAGTTTGTTTCATATGTTTAAGAAGTATAGATTTAAGATTGGTTTTAAGCTCGGAGTTAGGAAGGGCATTTGGGACTATTCCATAAACGGAAAGTCTGAAAATTCAGACATTCCGACATGCTTGCTTCTTATGGAAATATTGCACAATCTCTCCTCATCTGTCACAAGCGCCTCCGCTACCACCTTCTCACCCGCCACAACGTTTGCCAGTGATGTCGTCGTCACCACATCTACCATCAGCCGCAACCATTACAGGTTGGATGTGCTTCGTTGTTTTTATCGTAGATCTGGTTATTTAATGACAGGTTTGGTGGTTTTTTGTGGTTTCGGTGGAGCTTGAGTGGTTACATCTAAACGGATCTCAGCAGGTTGTGTGGGTTTCAATTTTGGTCAGGAATGGTGGATGGTGGCATTGTGATGGAAGGTGGTGGGTGGGTGTGAGTGGTGCTTTTGAAGGTGGCACTGTGATGGACGGTGGCATTGTTTTTTGGAGGAAAAGTGAAAATGTGAGGTTCTACTATTTCTTTTTGGTTACAGTGGATAATGTCGAAGTTCTTGTGTTACTTTATTTTATAAATCTTTTTTATTTTCATTTAGGCTAATATTGAAAGATAATACCCTCAGATTGGCCCAATATTATTTACATGTTATATTTTAGGGTAACGCAATACGAAAAACTATGATGCTCTAAATTAGGGATGAGCACAAGAAACCAAATATTGATTTGGACCAAAAAATCGAACCGGATCAGATCGACTCAAACCGAATAATTTGGTCTGAGGTTTTAGAACATATCGGTCTTCGGTTTAATTGATTCGGTCATGCTAAAAATCTCCTCAATTATACCTAAAAGGATAGGACCGGATCGAGGACTGAGCCGGACCAGACCATTTCAGTTTGATTTCAAACCATTTTTGTCCTCAATGTAGTTCAGTCTTGACTGGTCCTGTCCTGATTCAATACTCAACCCTACTCTAACTCTACAATTTATTAAAGTATGCATTACTGTAATTTACTTGAAATAAATTTCATCTTTAATGAAGACAAATATTAAATAAAATACTTCAAATAATGCAAGTTGTTAGTATGGAAATGAATATACATCACTTCTTTCAAATTTTGTCAAACTTCTGTAGTATACCATTATCAGAACCTCTTTTGTTCTTTACTACTATATTAGATACTTAATAATAGAGGGGAATCACGTTCCCCTAGGAACATTGATCCCCTCTCACAACCAAAATAATTTAATCCCTCTCCTCACATACATATCACACACACTCACATTTAATCCCTCTCCCCACATACATATCACACACACAAATAATTTAATCTCTCTGAATCTGGTATGCTATAGTTTTCGCTGCCCGTTTGACTTTCGATGATGTTTGATCTTTGTTTTGATCTTTGTGATGATCAAAATATTAGTATTCTTGACATATCTCTTTCGTATGATCTTTGATCTTTGTGATGATCTTTGATCTTTGTGATGATCGATCTTTCATCTTTGGATCATCTGCTCTCTTTGGGATGATCTTCCATGTTTCTTAAACTGCTCTCTTTGGAAATATCTTTCGGATGATATTTTTTATCATAGTTATCAATCTCAGTTGGTAAGTTTAAGTTAATTTAACAAATTGTTTGATTAGGGTTTCTATTAATTTAGGGGTTTTGTTTGATATGTTCCTGTGCTTAATTGTGTGTGATTATTTTAATTGTGGGTATTTTTTATTAGTGTTTCTGTTTAATTTGTGGTTAATTGGGGATCTTATTGTTTCATATTTTTGTTTCATATGTTGTTTTGTTGTTAGTTGGGGATGTGAGACTGAGTTATAAAAATGACGGATTTCAGTGTCTTGCTGGCTCATAGGGCTCCGAGATGTTCCCTGTTTCGTAAGTTTTTTGTGTTATTGACGCTAAAGTCAGCCGTGCCTTGGCGGGGCATCACACGTTTGTGACTGCAGCCATGCCGATATGATGCCTCTTTAACCATCGCGCAGATCTATTGATGCGATCGTGTTGTTGTTCATACAAAACTGTGGTTTACTTTTGTTCCTGGCTTTGCTTCCATTATTGAGTCATCTTGATCGGGCGACCACAGTTTCAGTGTCGTCGCAGATCATGAATAGAATATCTGATAGTTTGCAATGAAGTTATTGTCTTGATTAAATGGGGGTCGTGGCTTGGCAAGGCATCAGGGGATCCTGTTTGCAGCCGCCACGTGATCCATCTCATTTTGGGTGGCGTAGATCTCTATTTGGTTGGCTGTGATGATCCTTTGAATGTATTAAAATCTGATATACGTTGACGATTTGTTGTTTATGTGATCCCTGAATACTGACTATCAGATCCATCTTATTTGGGTGCATTATATCTCTATTTGGTTGGCTGTGATGATCCTTTGGTGCGGTGTCTTGCGGGGAAAGTGGAAGGATGGCAGAATGCGAGCATCGCTCGATTCAGCAACCTCCGCAAACCCAGCCATGACATCAATTAATCTGAGCCGATAGTCAAATGGGATAAAAAAGTACCCCTCTATTATTAAGTATCTAATGTGATGAGACGGATTAAATGTGAGTGTCTGTGATATGTATGTGAGGGGAGGGATTAAATTATTTCGTTTGTGATAGGGGATCACTGTTCCTAGGGGAACGTGATACCCCTCTTTGATTATAGATACACCGACGCGAATATTGTTCATGTGGAAGCGTGAATCCCCTCCGTTGGTAAGTTTATAATGTGACACAGAGTAGGCTATGATGAGTTTTAAAGCCTTTGAATAACTGAGATCAGCCGTAGCTTGGCGTGGCGAACAAATGCGTTTGCAGCCATGGCGGGTGCATCCTTTTTTTGTTATTGGCCTATCTGAGCCATTATGACACAACCTATTCTAAGAAAATAAGCACTCAACCATCCCTGTTGCCATAAGTGTCATTATGAAAAGTGGAAGGATGGTTGAGTGCGCGCAGAGCTCGCCTTGGCAACCTCCACAAACGCATAAAGGACACCAACCAACCCCTATATGAGCCTACCATATTCTTTCTCTAGAAATTATGTGATCTAATCAGTTATATAACGTGGGAGGGTGATACTTTTCGCATTTATGTTTATGCGGATCGTAATGGTACCAATCCTTTTGTTGCTGCCACTTATGGCAAGTGGCACTGACGATGGGTGTGTGGCCATACTGATCGTCTCATGAGCGAAAGATTTTTTTTTAGGAACGATGGTCTTTGGCCGAGGCGACCTTTTAAGGTTGCCGGCATACAAACTGCTTTGGACATTATTAGGCTTTCGACTAGGTTTACATTTTGCCTGTAATAAAAGAGGGCTAACACAATCATGGATTTGCATCAATGTCCAGTTGTGATTCTAAGAAAATAAGCACTATATTAAGATTTACAGTTTGGGCATGTTTCTGGCTTGCGTATGTCACTGTTCGACCTTTCTGTTTCTGATGAATGACATGTGTTCAGATTACCACCAAAGAAAAAACGTGAGGAATTATGTCATTGTAAATCAAGATGTCATCGAAAAAAACCATGGGATTGTAGTTCAATCGGTCAGAGCACCGATTTTTTGGTTGGAGGCATACGAAGTAGGCGATGATGAGATCGTATTGGAAAGTGTGGTTCGTCAGAATCCGTATCTTGGCGGGGCAACCACGTGGTTGAAGCCATGTCGGGTTCTAGGTGTCGCTTCCATACTTAAAGACCTGAGCCTCATGAATTTGCAGTTACTACCTACGCTTTTTGTTTCATGTTTTGTGCTTCGTTTGTATTCCTTTTACATATCTTATTTCTAAGACTCTCTGATGTCGCTCCACATAGAGGTACATTCTCCCTTTTATATAAAGTTTTTCTTGCGTAATTGATATAGTCTCAGTGTAGTGTAGTTCAACAGAAGCATGTTCAAAATCCTACTATAAACCTTATTTTTCTCTTGATTAACTTAACTTTTTTTTTCATGCAGTACATGCCAACTAAAGATACATGGAGCATTAGTTGTATTTTTGCAGAAATTCTTACCCGGAAGCCTCCTTTCCCATGGAAAAATGTGGTGCATCAGTTGGGCTTGATGACCGATCTTTTGTGCACACGATCAGCTGAAGCTACGGCCACGGTCTGTTTAACACCATACCCCTTACTTGATTAATCATATAGAGGGTGTTTGGATTAGTTTTTTTAGCTCTGATATTGTTGCAACATGAAGCTGCATTTAATTACTTCGAGAGTTAATCATATAGAGGGTGTTTGGATATGTTTTTTTCATGGTCGCTTATGAGCTTCTTGGCAGAGGAAAGGGATGACGCGAGTGAGTACAGGAAGATCACGAGAGAGTTTGAGGTATACATTGTGCATTTTTATGTCTCTTTTGGGCTTCCTATTATTTCTACCACTAATAATTTGCTGATAGTACTGATGCACTATAAAAGCAATCCCAAACACACTTCTATCGTATTTCATGCTTTTGAATATGTGATAGTAGTTAGTCTGACGGTCTTCTTCTTACTTAACTTCATGCAGGTGGAGTTTTTTTTACAAATACAAGGTATGTGTTCAAACTCATTTTATGCCCTAATTACTCTCATTGTGGGATTTAAGATGAAAAACATACATGTTCCTCAAAAAACATTTGTTAACTATTATCCATTATTGTAAAAAATGTATTATTGTGTGCCCACACGTATATGTAAATTCCTTCCTGACTACCAGTTTTGTAAGACCTTCTCCAAATGCTAGAAGAGATAAAATTATGGGTGATTTTGAAGATAATCCCGACCAGGATCCGTAATAACGTTAGTAAGAAACTCTAACTACCCCCTTCACCTAAATAATTTAAAATACAATTTTAAACATCCCATATATGCAAGAAATTTGGGTCGTGTCTTGCATACACTGCATACACAGAATAACGAACTATCTTCTCTTTGTTTGTGTGGTGAGATTATTTCGTTGAAATCGATTAGCATTTCGCACATTTTAGTTTTCAATATGCTGTTGAGCTTAATGGATTGGCCACAACGTCCAAACACATGGAAATTATAACCGGAAATCACATCAGGTATCCATGCTTAGAGAAATGGTCTTGCTAAAGAAAATCGATTATGCTTATATGTTAAATTTAAAGTGAAAAAAATAACTGTTTGTGATCAATACCCTCAGATTGCCTATCTATTACACTAGTTGTTTATGTTTTGATGCGCTTATCTGATTGAAAGTAATCACGTTCGTAAGTGCTTAGTTGAGCTTTAACTACATAAATAAGGTATCTTATTTTACCAATCAAAAAGTCGTTATCTGCTAAAAAAACTAAATGAAAAAACACTTCACTCCTCTCATATATCATTGTATAAAGTGAATTCAGAATTTCGAGTCTACCCCTATTAAAATATGCTTAAAATTACCAACGCCAAACGCCTGCAATCGTTGCCATAAAAGACATGCTAAATTTTTGACCTCAAACCTTGATCAAAGAATGTTATTCAGTTCGTTTGAGATAATGATTACGTGTGCAAGGCCTGCCATTTTTTAGCTCTAATTATACCTGATGCAATTGCACCAGGAACTTTTTACATAGGTGTGTTGCTATTTCTGTAAAAATGCACAGATTACACAACTTGCTTCACAAAAATGAGCATCATAAAGCAAGTAAGCCTAGCATTTTCAAACTAACAATCCCAAAAATGTTAGAATGTGTTTTTTTCTTAACAAGTAATTAGGTTGGGCCGGTGATTAAACTACATCTTTTTATTAACTACGGATATATTTGGACTATTTTTTGTTACATATAAACTAGATTATATATTTGTATCATGTTTGGGATTATGCGTTAAATCCCGTTGTCACGTGGTTCCAGGTCTGTGATGGTCTTTGAACAGAATTACAGTTCTTTGAACTGAATTAAGTCGGATACTTTCGCATTAATGTAAGTATAACAGAATTACAGTTCTTTGAACTGAATTAAGTCGGATACTTTCGCACTAATGTAAGTATGCATTGAACAGAACTAAAGTTCTTTCTACTCTGCTTACTATTTATATCCCCATTTATCAATAAAGAAGTTAGGTAGCACGTTAGGCCAGTAGGAATATGGCATAAACATGGTTGCTTAGATGGCCGAGATGTCGAGCTTTTGTGTGTTCTTTTTGCTATCATCTAAATAGATGTATGTGAACAAATGGTTATAAGATATTAATATTGGTTACATTTGTTGTTGGCAGGAACCTTCACTCTGAACAAGAGTTTTCACACAATAGAACCAATTAAAAGTTTACATAGGTAATAATAAAACAGTTGTTGAAAAGAGGCATTTTTGGAGAATATGTATCTTATAATCAGATGTGTACTAATCTCCTTTAAGTGGTTGTCTTTTCCATTAGTTTCATAAAGTATTGATATCTAAAAGTACATATCTGTTGGCATTATACATTCATATGTCAAATGTCTAATGTCTAGCACCATAAACAACAAAACCTCTGAGAAACAAAACACCCAAAAAAGAAGATATATCTGTTGGCATTATACATACTTTATGTTAAGAGGTTGTGATGATGGAAAAAAGTTGGCCCTGCTACTACTTCTAATTTTGTGCTTCACAAACTTCAGGTGATGATTTCTCAACTAATTGTTTAAAGTTTGATTCTGCTTCAAAAAGGTCGTTGTACCGACATCAGTTACTCGATACGCTATGGCATAAGTAAGTGTATGGAGTATGTGGATACCCAACTGCACACGCCATCCCCCCACTGACTTAGGTTAGGCCACTTTGTATGATAACACTATTGCTAAACTAAAGCACAATAGGCAATTACTGTAACATGGACTTATCTAAGTTTCTAAAGTATTAGCACATTGACACAAATGTAGACATGCTTGAAGCGTATTAACATGTAGCTGTCTAAACTCATGAAACACGCTGAATGTACATTAATATTGTTCTGTGTATTTCAGGATGGGCAGGCAAAATGGAACTGATGGGCAGGCGAAAGCAAGAAGTGGAACTGATGGGCAGGCGAAAGCAGGAAGTGGAACTGATGGGCAGGCGAAATGTAGCTAAATGCATACGCTAGACAAATTTTGGTGTATTTTTAACGAAACCAACACACCGCGGCGAAGCGCGGGCACCCCTCCTAGTGATAAAAGTAAAGGAAACATAAGGTAACACGCAATATCCATTTTTACGGGCTATTTTACGGGTTATGAGTTCTAATATAATTTAGGAAGATGTATGGGAAGATTGAGACGTAGACAACCATATGTTTTCTTAAAATAAAGAGTTGATTTCGACTCTATAAAATGTAATAAAACCTGCAGCTTAATGTAATATATGTGAGCGAAAGTACCGGTATCAATTAAAAAAAAGCTCGAACAAAAAAACAGATAATAGTAAAACAAGTTTTAAAATCTGGTATGATACGATTTATAGTAAAAAATTTATTTATCTATTAAAAATGTAAATGTATAATATCGTATAAATTGTAATAAAAGGTTTCACGCTCTCTATTTGTATTGACATATTTAACAAAAATCTAAACATACGTTTATCTTTTTAGAATTGTACCATACCAACTATTATAGTGAGCCTCTTAAAAATCAAGATAGGATAAAAATATATATATATTAATTTAAGCTTATTTTATCTTGATTCAAAATTTTTACAGCTTTACTTTTAATAAGAATTTGATGGGTAAAAATGTAATCTTTATTCGCCTAAAAAATCATCATCGAGTACTCGCCGCCGCATTGCGCGGGTATTATACTAGTCTAATATAAAGCGTGTAGCCCTTTTTATAATTAAAAGTTTTAAAAATTAATCCTCAAACATTTCTTATAATGGAAAGATTTATATATAATCATTTCTTATAATAGAAACAATACTATAATCATTTCTTTTGTTACAAATTTTTTAACAAACTATTAAATTGATTTTTTTTCATAATCTTATTTCATCATATTTTTTAAATTTCGTGCTTTTTAATACAACATTATTTTTTTTATATTTTTATTACTTTTAGATTTTTTTTTTTGACTTAATTTTTTACAACTTCAACTTTAATCTGTATGCAAAATTAAAATTGGTAAGTAAAAAAGTGTAACATTTATTCGTCTTATAAATCGTCACTCGACACCCGTTGTCGCATTGCGCAGGTATCATACTAGTTTTGCTTAAAGAGCGTTTGTCCTAATGATATCTAACTTTGTGTGAAAAGCTCGATAAAATAATCATAGGTTCGAGTTTGACTTAGGATAAGTAAGATAAGTTGCCGCTAATCATCTTGTGTTTTGGCCTCATCATTTTGCTACCACATATAACATTTATATTAGTTTTAAAAACAAATCTTAATAACCTTTTATCTTTCATTTTCATCAAGTTTTCATCAAATGAGAAGCTATTATTAAACTCTTATATCAAGATTAGAGAATAATTTTAATAATTTTTTAACATTTTTTCATGATTAACAATAAATTTCGTTAAATAAAAACTTATTGATAATCAGAAGATGAAGGTTAACAAAGTATTAAAACTAGTAGTTAAAGCAGATGTATACCAAACGGCAAAAAAATGTGCTCCAAAGAATTTGCTGTTTGACTTCGCAATTTATAGGGAACATTCTACCAGCCTTTTGCTACAGTCAAGCGTTGTGGGATACTAATTATTGCACTAGCTAGCTTATTGTCACGTCCCGCCTAGTTTCACAAGGTTAACGGGGATCCGGATGGTTCTACACAAGACTAGAAGACTTGGTGGAATAATATGGAAGCCTTTGGAAGATTCATGGAAGCTTATAGAAACCCTAATGGAAGTTTATAGAAACCCTAATGGAAGATTGTAGATTATGGGCCTTGTCTTGGAGTTGTAAAGAGAGCCCA
The DNA here is from genome assembly GCA_025667525.1 of Glebionis coronaria. Classification (NCBI taxonomy): domain Eukaryota; kingdom Viridiplantae; phylum Streptophyta; class Magnoliopsida; order Asterales; family Asteraceae; genus Glebionis; species Glebionis coronaria. The sequence goes on from JANFOE010000687.1 coordinate 421,794, forward strand.
AATGTAACCCTAGAGTAGTAGTATAAATAGAGCCATCCTCATTTGGGGAAAGCATCTCATATTCACTTGTATTCTCTCTTGTAAAGTTTCTCGAGTAATACAAGCATTTTCCCTTAATTCTCTTGTGTTCTTTCTTAGTAGTTTTCTTTGTTGCCTAGATCGTTGAGTGTTGGGAGCAAGGCTGACTTAGTAGAGACTAAGTGTCGCACGGAAGACCCTTGTCGAGACAAGTCCGTGACAAGTGGTATCAGAGCGAGATTCGATTCGAGGCGATGGCGATTGAAACCGAGAAGAATGATGCTAGCGTAAGTGTTGTTGATGGGAACCGCGGTCGTGATGAAAATCAAGGCCCCAAGAAGAGAGGAACGTCGAGGGACGTTATGGCAAGTATGGATAAGAGAATGGCGGATTTCGAGACATCCATGGCGGAGATGAAGACCCAAGTTGAGGGCTTGGCAAATCTTGAATCCGAGTTTCAGAGTATGAGAGAAGACTTTAAAGTAGTCCTAAATGCTCTTAGCGGCGACATGAAGAAGGAAATCCTTGACTTACGAGATATGTTCAAGGATGGAATGGAGAAGATGGAACAAAGGTTCGGGGAAGAGATCTCCGCAATCCATGATACTATTGGAAGCTTGTGCGCGGATGTGGAGTTGTGCAAGTTGTCCTTGGCTAGTGTTGGTGGCGCTAGTAATCACGCTCCAAGAGTGGACATTCCTAAACCATCATCTTTCGTAGGAAAGCGGGAGGCTAGAGCGGTCGATGATTTCTTATGGGAGATGGAGCGATACTTGAAGGGTGCCAAGATAGTGGAGGATGCTATGAAGATCGAGACGGCTACTCGCTACTTGAAGGACACCACGGCGTTATGGTGTAGACGTCGACATGGAGATATCGAACGAGGTACGGTTACTATTAATACTTGGGTTGATTTTGTTGCGGATTTCAAGAGGCAATTCTATCCGGAGAATGCTAAGAACGAGGCGAAGAGTCGGCTCCGTAAACTCAAGCAAACCGGAGCGATTAAGGAGTATGTGAAAGAGTTCACTACACTTACCTTGGAGATTCCGGAACTATCCGAGCAAGATTCTCTATTTTACTTTCTTGATGGTTTGCAAGGGTGGGCTAAGACGGAGTTAGAGCGACGCGGAGTCCAAGACGTGGCTACGGCTATTGCCCACGCCGAGGCCTTGATTGACTTTAGTTCGAGGAGGGAACCGTCGAAGCCAAAAGATCGGAAGGCGAGCCATGAGAAAGGTGGGGGAGAAAAACCGAAGTTCGATTATGCGAAGAAACCCCCTACCGGAAAGGAGAAAGACTTAAAGACGAGTTACGAAAGTGGTGGATGCTTCATTTGCGATGGACCTCATAGAGCTCGAGATTGCCCAAAGAAAGCTAGCCTCAGTGCGATGTCGACTCATGGAGATGAAGGTACGAGTAATGGTGGAAGCATGGGTTCGATGAGGATCTTGAATGCGATCAAGGCGAAGACGGAGGTGCCAAAAGTTGTAGGAAAAGGCCTACAATATGTCGAAGCAAACATCAATGGAGTAAAGGTCCGTGCTTTAGTCGATTCCGGTGCAACTCATAACTTTGTGGCGGTTGATGAAGCTAGGAGGCTAGGGATTACCGCTACAAAGGGGAGTGGAACTATCAAGGCGGTAAACTCGGAGGCCAAACCGATTCATGGAGTGGCTAAGGATGTCCGAGCGAAAATTGGAGATTGGGAAGGGACGATTGATTTGTCGGTGGTCCCGATGGATGATTTCAAAGTGGTTCTTGGGTTAGAGTTTCTCGATAAGGTACGAGCTTTCCCTATGCCATTCGCTAACTATTTGTGTATCCTAGACGGTGGAAAGACTTGCATGGTGAGCACGGAGCGAGATTCTAAGAGTGGAGCAAAGACCCTTTCGGCTATGCAATTCAAGAAAGGATTCAACAAGAGCGAGCCTTGCTATTTGGCGGTGACAAGGCTAGAGACGGATGGGGAGTCAAACAAAGTAGAGGTGCCGAAGGAGATCGAGAGGGTACTTGATGAGTTCAAGGACGTGATGCCCAAGGAGTTGCCCAAGAAACTACCACCAAGGCGAGAGGTAGATCATACCATCGAGTTGGAAGTGGGTTCCAAGCCCCCCGCCAAAGCCCCTTACCGGATGCAATCACCCGAGTTAGAAGAGTTGAGGAGACAACTCAAGGAGTTGATGGATGCGGGCTACATTCGACCCTCGAAAGCCCCATATGGTGCGTCGGTGCTTTTTCAAAGGAAGAAAGACGGGTCCTTGCGGATGTGTATAGACTACCGGGCACTCAACAAGGTAACAATCAAGAATAAGTACCCTATTCCTCTTATTGCGGATTTGTTTGATCAACTTGGGAAGGCGAGATACTTCACTAAGTTGGATTTAAGATCGGGGTACTACCAAGTACGGATAGCGGAGGGGGACGAGGCCAAGACGACGTGTGTCACGAGGTATGGCTCTTACGAGTTCTTAGTCATGCCGTTCGGATTGACAAATGCTCTCGCGACATTTTGCACCCTCATTAATAAGTTATTTCATCTATTCCTCGATAAATTTGTGGTTGTATACTTGGATGATATTGTCATTTATAGTCATACTTTGGAAGAGCATGTCTTGCATTTGAAACAGGTGTTGGAGGTGTTGCGAGACAATGAACTTTATGTGAAGTTGGAGAAGTGCTCTTTCGCTCAAGATGAAGTCGAGTTCTTGGGCCACAAGATCAAGGATGGAGGCTTGATGATGGACGGGGCAAAGATTAAAGCTATCCAAGATTGGGAGCTGATAGGTGTGAAAACACCCATCCTTTTGCCACTTATTTCTTGCTAAAACGAGACCAAAACGCGTATTTAATATCATTTGTTTGGAATTATGCGTGGTTTTTGTGTTTGTTGTGTTTTCAGAGCCAACCGGATGAATATTGGAGAAAACATGGGATTGCACGGGTTTTATTGAAGAAAAAGACTCAAGACAAAGTCTATTGTCCAAGAGTTGCAAAAGATTTGAAGTCAATGGACCTATTTGAAGATTTATCGAAGAAAAGGACCAAAGATGGAAGATTTACAAATGTCGAAGAACTCAAGTCTATTAAACGAAGAAATTAAAAGACGAGTTGAATTTATTCATCGACAAATCCCGAATCTGAGTCGAAAACGTCAACTTTACTGAAAAGACGAGAAGACAAAAAGAGAGAAGGAAAGCCCACTCACCAACCATACACAAGGACTATATATAGTGTCCTCCACACAACAAAGGGGCCAGCTTTTATTTTTCTTTCTTTTTTTCCTTCTTGTTCGTAGGTCACCAACACCATTAGGGTGTTTGGTGATTTTTATTGTTTTTGAATCCTTTACAAATTTGTAAGTTTTAATCTTCCATTTAGTTTGTTTAACATTAAGCTTTCAATACCATCTTTCCTTTAATCTTGTTCATCTCTCTCTTTTTGATTTAAAGTTTTCAAGGTTTTTATTTGGTTGATTTGATCTTCAAAAGTTAGTGGGTTTTGTGTTTTTATTGTTGGGATTTGTTGTTTATGGTTAGTAGATGATTATTGGTTAGTTTAGTTTAAATCTTTTGGTTTATTTTGGTTGATTTGATTAAAAAACGTGTTGTCCAACTTTCCCTGTTTTTCTGAGTTCTTCATATTATCCAGTATTCCGATTCAAGAATTTTCCACCTTTTATTCCAGATCGCCACAATTATTCCGGATAGCACCTTTATTCCGGATCAACACCATTTATTCCGTATCACTATTTATTCCGGATCGCTACTTATTCCGAATCACCACAAACATTCCGGATCAACCACTACATTCCGGATCAACTTTATTCCGGATAAACTTTCTATTCCGAATCAAATTTATTCCGAATGAAGCTGTCTTTTTTTATTTATTCCTAATAGAGTATACATTCCGAACCAACCTTTTTTTCCATTTTATTCCGGATCGCAAATTATTTCGGATAGCATTTTATTCCGGATCACCAATTTTATTCTGGATCACCTAACATTCCGGATCAACGACTTTTCTTTCTTTATTCCGAATCAAAGTTTTAGGTTTATATATTCCGAATGAGCATTTCTTCCAGCTTTTCTTGTTTTAATTTTCTAAGTTTTTAAGTTACGTTTTTAATTACTTTTCATTTATTGTTTAATTTTAATCTCATTTTTATTTCTTTTAACTTGATTTTCATTTGTCAATTGTCTTAGCTTATTTTCACGACTTGCTCTTTTATTCCTTTTCCGTAGAATAGAAAACCCAATCCCTTTTTAGTAACCAAGAACAACTATTCCACTTTGAGCCGTGATCGATTCGAGAAGATACCGAGAATTAAAATCTGAACCCAATGAAATCTCAAGTATCAAATGGCGCCGCTGCCGGCTCTTCTCGTAAGGATTAACAGTTTTTTGTGTGAATTTGGATTTTGGGATCCGTTCACCGTGAACGTTACTTTTTCATAAAAAATTTCAAAAACCCTAAAAAATATAAAATTTTAAAAAATACAAAAAAACTAAAAAACATAAAAAAACCAAAAATATTTCTTGTTTGCTTTGTTAGTTCTTTTGCAGGTGTATGCGCACTCGATCAACGTCTTATCAAGAGCCCGAGACTCTCGATAACTTAGACATGGCCGGTGTACACAACAACAATAACAATCCACCTCAAAACAACATGAATAATAACAACAATGAACCTCTACCGGACAATCGCCCTATGATTGAACTTTTGCAAGCACATGTAGAGGGCAACAACGATCCAATTGTCATACCCGCGATTGCAGCCAACAACTTTGAGCTCAAATCCAGCTTTATTCAAATGGTCTTTGCTCAACCATTCTTGGGGCGTACCATTGATGATCCTCATGACCACATCAAAAGGTTCCTGCAACTCACAAATACGGTCAAATTCAATGGTGTTCCACAAGAGGTAATCCGTTTACAACTTTTTCCTTTCTCCTTAGTGGGACAAGCCCGACATTGGCTTGCAAAGGAACCGCCACAAAGTATTCTGACGTGGACGGACTTGGAGACCAAATTCATAAACTACTTTTTCCCACCCTCTCGTACTACCGCTTTGCGGAATGAAATTATTAATTTTGAATAAAAGTACGATGAGACTTTTAGTGAATCTTGGGACCGTTTTAAAGAACTTTTAAGAAAGTGCCCACAACATGGTTTACCAAAGTGCACCAAATTAATACTTTTTACAATGGTTTAAGCATGAATGACCAAGATTCACTAAATAGTGCCTCGGGGGGTAATATTTTGGTTAAGAGTTCTAATGCCGCTTGGGACATTATTGAGAATAAGTCTAGAGTGCAGACCAAGAGTGTTCGGACCAATGCCGCTAGTGCTAGTACTAGTGACAACGACAAGAGACTTGACAAAATTACGTCGCTTCTTGAATCTCTTGCTACCCAAACCGCTAACAACACCAAAAGCATCAACGCTCAAAACGCTCAAGTCAATGCTGTAAGCCAACCATGTGAAATATGCGGGGGTCCTAACTCTTACACTACTTGTACTTCCACCCAAGACTATCCTTCTGAGAATGTTAACGCAGCATACGGTACCTATCCTCCGGCCACCTATCAAGCTCGTCCTCAAGGAGACCGCAACTTGCTTAGCTACCGCTCAAACAACTTTCTCTCACCGCCCGATTTCCCCCAAACAATCAAAACCAACAAAACCTTAACCGAACCAATCAAAACCAACCTCGAGCACCATACCAACCACCTCAAAGACAACCATATCCACCTCAAAATCCTACTCAAGTTTACCAACCCGCTCCTTACCAACCACCTGCTTATCAAGCACCTCCTCCTACTCAACCCAGCGTTTTCAACCACGAGGTCGAAACGTACATGCGGAAGAATGATGTGTTGGTGAAGAATCTGCAGACCCAGATTATTAACTTGAAGGGCGACATGGTGAAACAAGGGAACGATCTTAGAGCCGATATGCGAAATTCTTTGAGTAGTCAAACGAATGACCTAAGGGACATGATGGCTGGTTTCTTCCAAGGTAATCAAACCTCTTCTTCGGGTACTCTTCCGAGTAACACCGTGGCTAATCCAAGAGGGGAGATGAAAGCAATCACCACTCGCAGTGGCAAAGGTACCAAGGAACCCGAGCTTCCTATACCTACACCGGTGATTGTGACAAAGGAAAACGAGTCACCTACTCATATTCCTCATCCTTCTACTTCCCAAATTCCTCCACCTCTTACTTCTACCCCTCCTCCACCCAAGGATGTGAGTGATCCTACTCTCCCAAAGCCTTCCTTTTCTTCCGATATACCTTATCCCTCAAGGTTGAGGAAAGAGAAACTCAAAAGCAAGGATGATATTCAGGTTTCGAACTTCGTTAAAATGTTTAAACAATTGAATTTCAACATCTCCTTCGCTGAGGCTCTCGCTCACATGCCTAAATACGCGAAGATGTTTAAAGATCTTCTTAGTGACAAGGAGAAGCTTCTTGATATTGCTAACACCCAACTTAATGAGAATTGCTCTGCAGTGCTCTTAAGGAAATTGCCAACCAAACTTGGTGATCCGGGTTGCTTCTTAATCCCTTGCAACTTCCCGGGAGTAGAGAATTGCATGGCCCTAGCCGATCTAGGTGCCAGTATTAACTTAATGCCTTTAAGTGTTTGGAAGCATTTATCTCTCCCCGAGCTAGTCCCCACCAAAATGACTTTGGAATTAGCTAACCATACGGTTGCTTATCCAGTGGGGATAGCTAAAGACGTTTTTGTAGGAGTCGACAAATTCACTTTTCCCGCCGATTTTGTTGTCGTTGACTACGAGATGGATCCTCGTGTTCCATTAATCGTTGGTCGTTCATTCTTGAGGACCGGTCGCACTCTCATCGATTTAGAAGCGGGTGAGCTTATCATGAGAGTTGGTGACGATCAAATTGTCTTCAACATGGGTAAGATTTCTAAACAGCCTTATTCATACGAGAGTGTTAATTGTATCGACGTTCTTTATGAGGCTTGTGAAGAACACTTCAAAGATGCTTGCAAAAGTATTCCTACCTCTCCTCCCAATGTTGAGAACGTTTCCTCTATTGATTCATCACTAAATCTATTTGGAGAAAGTGATTTCCTTTGGAAAGATTTTGAAGCAACCATGGGAGATGTGAACTTAGAATATGACGATTCTCCCACCGATTGGGATGAAGACATTCGTCTCATTGAGAAACTTCTCAAAGAGGACCATATTTCTCCACCATCTCCCAAGGCTATTGCTATCGATGAACCGAATTTGACTACTCCTACCATCGAAAATCCTCCGGATTTAGAGCTTAAGGAGTTACCATCTCACCTCGAGTACGTGTTCCTTGAAGACAAGAAGAGGTCGCCCGTCATCATTGCTAAGGACTTGAAAGAAGAAGAAAAATCTCGCCTCATCGCCGTGCTTAAAGATCATAAGAAGGAAATTGCTTGGAAAATTTCCGATATCCGCGGAATTGATCCAAAATTTTGTACTCAAAAACTCTCATGGAAGATGACTTTAAACACGCAATCCATAGTCAAAGAAGGGTTAATCCTCAAATTCATGACGTCATCAAACAAGAGGTTATCAAACTTCTTGATGTCGGCATGATTTACCCTATTTCAGATTCGCCATGGGTAAGTCCCGTCCATTGTGTGCCCAAGAAGGGCGGAATAACCATTGTTCCCAATGAACACAACGAGTTGATTCCTACTCGTCTTGTTACTGGGTGGAGAGTTTGTATCGACTATCGCAAACTCAATGATGCCACGAGAAAAGATCACTTTCCTCTTCCTTTCATGGATCAAATGCTCGAGTGTCTAGCGGGTAATGACTATTACTGCTTTTTAGACGGTTTCTCCGGGTATTTTCAAATTCCCATCGATCCCAAAGACCAAGAAAAAACCACATTCACTTGTCCCTATGGAACATTTGCTTACAAACGCATGCCTTTCGGTTTATGCAATGCTCCTGGGACGTTCCAAAGGTGTATGATGGCTATCTTCCATGACATCGTTGAAGAAACTATGGAAGTCTTCATGGATGATTTCTCGGTTTATGGCGATTCTTTCTCTGCTTGCCTTGCCAATTTAGAACGTATGCTTAAGCGGTGTGAAGACACTCGCGTTGTTCTTAATTGGGAAAAATGCCATTTTATGGTAAAAGAGGGCATCGTGCTAGGACACAAAATCTCCAAAGCCGGTCTTGAAGTAGACCGTGCTAAAGTCGATGTTATTGCTAAATTGTCTCCACCTTCAACCGTGAAGGGTGTGAGAAGTTTCCTCGGTCATGCGGGCTTCTACCGTCGATTTATCAAAGACTTTTCTAAAATCGCTCGCCCGATGACCCACCTCTTGGAAAAAGATACTCCTTTTATCTTTTCCAAAGAGTGTATTGAAGCCTTCAACCTTCTTAAGGATAAGCTAACTAAGGCACCGGTCTTGGTTACCCCTAATTGGGAGCTACCTTTCGAATTGATGTGCGATGCTAGCGACTTTGCTATTGGAGCGGTTTTGGGCCAAAGAGTGAATAAACACTTCCAACCAATCCACTACGCTAGTAAGACAATGACAGGGGCTCAATTGCATTACACGACAACCGAAAAAGAGCTTTTAGCTGTTGTCTATGCTTTTGAAAAATTTCGCCCCTATCTTGTCCTTTCTACCACCATCGTGTATACCGATCATTCCGCGTTGAAGTACTTGTTAACTAAACATGATTCTAAACCAAGACTTCTTCGCTGGGTTTTGCTAATTCAAGAATTTCAAATCGAAATTCGTGACAAGAAGGGAGCCGAAAACCTAGCCGCGGATCATCTTAGTAGACTTGAGGATCCTTATCAAGGGGATCATCCGAACAAAGAGATCAATGACTCTTTTCCCCTGGAGACCTTAATGTCTATCAATTCGAATCATGATGAGACCCCGTGGTTTGAGGACATTGCAAACTACTTGGCGGGTGGAATTCTCGTTGACGGGTTAACATCCCAACAAAAGAAAAAGTTCTTCAAAGATATTAAGACTTACTTTTGGGATGACCCGTATCTCTTCAAACAATGCGCTGATTTGATTATTCGCTGATGTGTTGATGGGCCAGCAGCGGTACAAATCCTTGACGCTTGCTGATATTGAGTAAAATATGTGTTTAGGAAAACAACGTATATGTGCGGCAAGTATTAAACTCGACGATTTAGGAAAACCGACAAGTCGAATAAATTCCAAGTTCGTTCTCGAAGGAGGTGTGTGGATTAATGTGCCAATATAAAATAATCAAGTTTGGATTAGTGACGTTTTTTGTTTAGAAGAGAAAAAGTAAAGACGAGCTACGACTACGATTACACTACGACGTATTGACGTAAAACGATGACGTAATTACGTAAAACGTGACGAAATTAAAATTTTAACCTAAAAATTAATTAAAAGATTAAACTAAGTCTAAAATAATATAAATAAGAATAAAAGTCCAATAAATATATTTTTAAACCATTTATTAATTAAATATTCAATTTTAAATGCTAATTAAAGCCCTAAAATTAAATATAATTAAAAAAAGCCCAAAATATTATTTTATTGAACTAATAAATTACTTATATTATTTAAAGACTAAAAACTATTTTTCCTAAATTTTTAAAACTATTTTTCTATTTTTAAAACACTAAAAACTATTTTTAAACTAAAATAATCATAAAAAATAATAAAATAATGCTAAAAATAGTTTGACAATTTTAAAAATCCTAATTTATACTAAGGAACAGTAGAAAAATGAGAAAGTTTGAAAAATATAAAATTTTCCACTAAAAGACAAAATTGATTATAATTAAACCTTAATTAAACTTAATTAAAATCTAAAAATTACTTAAAACGGTGAACAGTAAAATCTTTTTAAACTAAAAATCTTAAAATGTTTTTCTTAATCTATGATAAATTTTAGAAATAAAAAATATTAATTTTCTGCACTAAAAGACAAAAACAGAATAATAAAATGTAAAATAAAAAAATTAATTAAACTGAAAAATCAAAAATAAAATAATAAAAATACTGAAACAAAAATTAAAGCCTAAAACCTATTTTGAGTCACAAAAGACAAAAAATATAGAATCTGATGTTGACACTTTGTTTATTTTTGTCTGTTTGCTTGGCAGTACCAAAAATAAGGCTAGTAGTGGGAACTTAGTTCCCACTCATAGTGCAATTTGAGGTCTGGGCAAAGATAAGCTTAGGAAAGCTTATTGTGATGGCTTATTTTGGACAATAAGGCACCCCCACAACCATTTGGGTTGTGGGGAGTCACAGCAAGCACAAAAAACACATGTACAATAAAAATAAATCACCCAAATGGCCTAAGTTCAGTCACTGTATGCTTATGGGGGGGGGGGTGTGATGTTTTTGCTGGTGCAATGTGCACAAACGTTGATTTCACTTGGCCAACTTTTGCACACAACCTATCCAATTTACTAAAAACCTACTCACAATCCTAGTTTAACCTATATTCTAACAATTTGCAAGATTTCAATATCTAGAATGCCAAAAATTTGCAGAAAAATGGCTAACCAATTTGAGCTATATTTTACCAATTCTAAACATGCAATTTTGCTCTAAAATCCTACCAAACTAAATGCTATCTACTGATGCCATCCTAATACAACTAATAAAGTGTGTTATAGTGGGTTTCAACACAACAACCTGTCAAATTTTTGCTTTAAAACCCGAATCCAAACACCTTCTTAAAAACTGAAAACGAATTTTTACAACTAACTCTACTCAAATCCAAACCAAACTGATCAAATATACTTAAAACATGTATAAAAGATGGAATAGGAACAAATTAAACAATTAAAAACACACAAGCAACCTTTCACACAAAATCCACAAAAATCATCTAATTTCAATACCAAGAGGGTTCAAGCCTGAGGGTTTACCTTGTGGGACCCATATCCGGGTCCCACTATGGCTGAAAAGCCATCTCCATGGTAGCTTAAAAAATGAGCTTGTGATTTAGGAGGTTGCTGTTGTAGAGATATGCTAGTAATGGACTAAAAATAGTCCAAAACCCAATATGTCTTGAATGATAAAACAACCTGCTAAGAATAAAAAGAGCTTGTACCAGAAGCTTAACAATAAGCTTATTGTGAGCTTATACTATAGTAAATCCAACAAGTAATATCAAAATTGGAAAACTTATTTTTTTTGAATCCTTTTCCTTTTGAAACCAACTAGTCTAACAAATCTTAACCAACCAAATCAGCCTAAAGCTTCCACTTTCACTTCCACTTTAGACTGATTTCAAGATTCTGCTAAGTTTTGCCAAAAAAACTTTCAAAAACGGATTTCCGGAAGAGTTTTGAAAAACTGTAACTTTTGATGAAAATTAATCTAATTTTGCAGGAAAATAATGATTCTTAAACTAAAACATTAATTTAACTACTGGAACTCAACACTTGCAAATTTAATAAAATCAAACTTTAAATATTCATAAAATTAAAAAATATTACAAATGTTGGAACCAAGAGAATACATTCACAGCCGAATGTATTTATACATGCATATAGAAGATTCTAGACTACAAATGTAAAAAGAAACCCTAGTAATGAATTCTCTATAATGCCCCTTTAGTTTGAATCCTTGAAGACTTAGTCTTTGGTCCATCTTGTGATTTCTGAAACACCATGTGATTTGCCAGTTGTAGGAGTTATCTAGGCCGTTTATTTGAGCTTGGGGACCAAGGACTATCATCTAGCCGCACATCTTGTCTACATTTGGGGTTTTGTGGACAATGACGGGAGCAGGGGGTATCTTTAGGGACCCACAGCCATGTGGTGACTTTTCTGGGTGTGGGGAAGGGTTTAATAAAGGGTGAATAGTAATTTTGGAAACTATTGGGGGATAACCCTTTGATTAGGGATATAATTGGATTAGGGTTTATGAGGGATTGGGAGATGATGAACAAGGATATTAATCCGTTTTTGGGGAGGTGTTGGGTGTTTAGCGCCAAAGGATTAGTTTATTTAATCCGTTTAAAATGGATTTTTAAATTTATTTTTTTGGTTTAGTGGAAGCTGAGGTGTATGGGTGACGTGGTGGGGTTGGATGAGGTAGAGGGACAGGAGTGGTGGGAGAGAGTTTGTTTGTCTGGCAGAATGAGTCCCTGGACTCCCTATGTCTTGTCATTTTGCATTAAACAGCCAAAACCCAACTTCCTTTGTTAATAACTTTCAAATACTTGTCATTTTTGGCATGTTGTTTTCCCAAACTTGCAAAAGGACCATAAATGTAATTTTGATCATTCTTCAAGGCCTAATCTTGTACATACTTGATATTTTAGGGACCACAGGTAATTTTGAGGATTTACAGGGGTATAAAATGACAAGTCTTCAATTCTTGAGGGACCAATCTTGTACAATCTTCAAACTTCAAGGGCAATTTTGTAAATTCCATACTTGGGCCCGGTTCTTTATGCGAATTCGTTTCCCGTGTTCGTTTTTGCTTCATTCTTGTAATCCTTTGGTGAATTCACGATATCCGTACCTGAAACACACAATGAACAAATACAGGCACATTTTTGGGTATTTTGATGATATTTTAAGCGTTTTAAGCCCGATTTGGACGATGAGACTATGTATAAATACAATCTCATCACTCCCCCATACTAAACCATTGCCGTGTCCCCACGCAATGCTAGAATTAAGTATCATAGCACTTCCAAAATACATTTTATGATGACATTTATTAAAGACATAAACTTAAATAAACTACTACACGTGTTTTAGACATAATGTATTGTTTTCATCACGATTAAGTGACTTTTGGGATCATAGAACAAGAACACGTGAGTGCTTCGTTAGAAATAATTTCGTCGTCCTCGATTTTCACCCAATTCCATGCTAAGCGTGTAACGAGATCATTGTTATTATAAGTTAGCAACACGAACACATCTCATGAGTGTTAATTACGAACCTAAACTCCCTTATTCCTACTTGGTATCTCTTATATTTTATTTTGTCTTAATGATCACGAGGATACATCATTGACTTATGCGTGAATAGAGATTAAGTCTAAAAATAGAGTTTTAACGGTGTAACCAAAATCATTAAATTAATAATTCATCCCAATAGACAACGATGTCAAAGAATTAAGTCAACAAGAAGGATCGATAAACACGGTTTTATAACGGTTTTAAACATGAGACTTATTACCAAGACTTTTATACGCCCCCTAACGGAAGGGCCTTATTATCTTTGGTTTACCTCCATCTTTTATTCAACTTCGCCATGAAGCTTTTATTATGACTTCGGTCTTGCCTTGCCTTTTATTATCCGCCTCATCGGTGGTTTTATTAGCCAAAGACGTATATCCTCACGCTAAAGCGAATTTTGGATCTTTAAAGCTTCAAAGATTAAGGCTTGATTCACTTTCAATTTGGACATAGTTTTTTCGGCCTTGTGAGCTTCAAATTTTTGCTTAATTTAGGTGAGCACTTGAAATCTTATTATTGGGTGAAGCTTTCGATTATTCGGGTGCCAATACTTCAAAACCGTGACGCTGGCGATACCTTAATGTTTTCCCAATTTAATTACATGGAAGCTACTAAAACAAATTAGAAACCAACAATAGTGACTAAACCGCTAAATCAATATTTATTAACAATTTATTATCAAAAGCGTGGGGAGAATAAGCTAATAATTACTAAACATGAGATCGTGACGATTACGAGACTTATAAATAACTCTATCATTTCTCGTCCTCATTTAAGAGACTTAGCCTAAAAAGTTAAGGAATCGAAGCTAAGTGCTCAACACGCACGGTCGAGTGAAAAATTACTCTTATTCTCACCATCGGAAAACCTACATTCGTGTCTTAAACACTTATGAAAAACTAGAAAAATTTTAAATTTTTGCCATTTTTAGCCTTATTTTGCAACAAAACGATAACAAAAAGATGAAATTTAGATTGCGTGGTGATGTGAGCAAGGTGAAATATCTACTCACCCCCCCCCCCCCCATACTAAAACTAAACATTGTCCTCAATGTTTTGAGTCTAGGGGTGAAAACACCCCCATACTAGAGACGAAGTCGAATGCTTAATCTCGAGCATGGAAAGGGTAAAACGAATAACCTAAAAGCCGTTTATGAATTATGCTAATAAGATAAACGTTAGAACATAAAAGGATATCATCGGATATCAGAATCTCAAAGGCAACGATCGAAGCTCGAGTGATCCGTGAAACGAACACGAGAGGCTTCAATGATGATGATGAACCTAATAAATCACAATCACAAACAACCACGAAACAAAGTTGGAAGAGCACAAGTCCCCTCGTTACATTAAGCTAAGAAAGCGATAATATTTACAAGGATAAGCATGAGAATCCCCCACGAGGCACCTTGTTTTTGATAACCGAGTCAAAAGCTCGACTCGAATCCCCATAAATGTGATAATTTAGGGATAATCATGGTTTGGTCATTTTTGGTGGGGCTTACATGATAAACAATGCCCAAAAGTACATGGAGTACTTTAAAAACCCGATACACGAATACCGGGGTCGAAGATAGCGTCCTCGTTTTCAGATGAAAGACGAAACAACGCTACTTCAACCATTGCATAAACCCCAAAGAGGTAGAAGAAAAGAGATGAGAAGTAGAAAGGTGGGGCAATTGGTAAGTCAAACTTATGAGCTACTCGAGGTAGACTCACACCAAGCAAACGAAAAGATTTTCCATTTATTGCATCGGTGGAAGACCGAGATTTCCCTTTACAAGCAATTCCGGGATCGTAAATCTCGTCCTCGGTGTAGAAATGTGAGGGAACATAAGGGGCTTCCCCCACACTAGATCCACACCAACCTTCGTCAAAAGGAGTAGACGAGGTGGTAGCACTCATGAAACGCGGTGATGACGGAGTTAAACATGTAGAAAAATCTTTTAAAACATTTTAAAATCTTTCCCTTTTTCATCGTTTAAAAACTCTTTATGAAAACCCGATTGAATAATGTCGAAAATATTTGACGTGTCAAATTTAAAATTAGTCGCGCTGAAAATCCTCACATTTAAGTCTTTGGTGGGAGGGGGTGGCGGATTATATAAGTTCTCAAAACGTTTGTCAATAAAGAACATCGCCCCCTCAGGGTCAACATACTCGTCATCCTCATGAACGTCGATCTCATCGATTTCTTCATCAAAGATAGGCTTGTCAAACCAAGGTTTGTCATTCCCCTCCTTGAGTATCTTAGAAACTCTCTCGAAAAGATCACGATCAAGTACGAAACCATCATTCTTTTGTGGGGATTGTTGATAAGTTAAATCCTCACGAATGTGGTAAACGTAATTCTCATTTGAGGAGTGTTGAGTAGGTAACTCCTCGAGAATTGGATTTTTGGTGGTCACATGAGTTGGTTCGTCATCGAAAATAAGACGTTCCAACTCATTAAGTTCATCCTTGATTTTGGAAAGATCGACCTCACTCGTAGGTGGAAGTGAAGGCATAAGAGCTAGCTCTCGTTCAATGATTTCCTCAATCTCAGGATCAAACTCGTAATCATCGTACTTCACATGTTTCTTTTTAGGAGAATCAAAAATTGCATGTGGATTTCGAAGTACGTGATCAATCTCGGCAAAATCGCCATTGTCATCGTCAAAGAAAGAGTCGATGTGAGCACTCACAACCATGGTCTTACAAGTCGAATGACTATGCTTGGGTGACTTTTCTAAGACGAGAGGATCAATGTCGATAAACCCTTTAGCCTCAACGGGTGTTGGGATAGGCAAAGGAGGCACTTCGATGGAGTTAGAAGTTGAATCCTCAAAGACGTGGTCCTTCGAAGGTGGTGAAGACGAGCCCATTTTGGTCATTGTCGTGATGGCACTAACGTCGCCTTTCGAAATTGGTGTTTCACTTGTTTCGCTAAATACATCCCAAAGTGAGTTTTCATCCATAAATTTACTCATACCCTTTTGAATTAGGTACACGTACTCTTTATCATTAAAATCATCATCTTTAAAACCGTTTTTCTTAATTCTTTCAAAACATGCATTAAGCCTCATTCTTTCCGCTAAAGTGAACATTTTGAAATCATTAGGATTTGAATTATTAGGTTTTAAAACCTCGGTTTTTTCATTATCATTAAACACTTGGGATTTTCTAGCGAAAAAGTCCATTTTGTCATCCCCATATCTCATAGTAAGTCTCCCTTCGTGAACGTCGATTACGGTTCGAGCCGTCGATAAGAATGGCGGCCTAAAATAATGGGACATTTAGGGTCACACTCGTAATCGGATATAACGAAATCCGCGGGAAAAAAAACTTTCCAATCCTAACATAGACATCCTCGGCTATTCCAATTGGTATAAGTGGAGTACAATTTGCAAGCTCGATTGTCATGTTCGTGGGGGTAAGTGAAGGAAATCTCATCAATTTCCAAAGAGAATGAGGCATGAGATTGATGCTAGCACCTAAATCGGCAAGGGCTAAACATCCCTCAATCTCGGAAAAATCACAAGGTAGTAGAAATTGGCCCGGATCCTCTTCCTTTCTCGGCATACGCCTTTTGGGTTTTTTAAGAAGGATCGATGCACAAGTTTCTTCAAGGGTTACTTTGGTAAGGTCGATAAAACTCTCTTTTTGAACCGTGGATGGAATTTGAGGTACACGAGGGTGTGCACTCTTTTCCTTGGTCGCCACGTTCACCCCATCGACTTTAGAACAATAAGACGTCTTAGAAGTCGAGGGTTGAGAAGAAGTAAGAACTCGAAATCCTTCAAGGTTAGGGGTAATCACACGACCTTTCTCACGAGACGAGGCGACTTTACATTGTTCCTTCGGATTTGCAACGGTGTCACTAGGTAACAAACTCGATGACGCACCCGAGGACTTGTTCATAATGGCCTAAAACATCTTTTTAATGTCAATTTGACCTTGCTCAATCTTCGTGTTTTGCAATTTCAATGTATTGGAAAAGTCGTTTTTCAAAGTACCAATTTCTCCCTCTAATCGTCTCATATTAGCCTCATTCGTTTTCATGTAATTTTGAAAATCGTTTGACGAACTATTTTGATTAGAATTAAAGTTCCCTTGGTTTTGATTGTTTCTTTGATAATTTCCTTGATTACCACTTGAAAAATTGTTACCTTGATTGTTGTTGTTTGAAAAATTCGAGTTTTGATTATTGTCTCGATTTTGCCAATTCAAATTAGGACCTTGATTATAACCTTGATTTTGATTCGAAAAATTTCCTTGTTGATAATTTCCTTGAAAATTGTTACGATTTTGAAAATTATTGCCTTGGTTATAATTGCCTTGTTGTGATGGACCCGCGTTATTTTGATTTTGAAAATTGTTTCCATTTAACGCACTCACATTCGACGTTTGGTCATCCGTAGCCGCACACTCGTAATAATTATGAGGTCCACCACAAAACGTACACGATGTCTCAACCGCTTTCACCGTAGCGGGAGCGTCTTTCTTTTGCATCTCAACGAGAAAAGACGTAAACACATTCGTCAACTTGTCGACTTTCGCATCAACTCTCTCAATGGCGCGATTAGAACTACTAACATTGGCGACATTGGCAACACTCGGTGCATTGCGGAGTTGGTAAACCTTGGATCGGTTTTCGATAATTATCAATGCATCTTTCGGAGTTTTACACAAAAAGTTGCCACCGGCGGCGGAATTCAACGAATCTTGTTCTTGAAAATTAAGACCGTTGTAAAACGTATCGATTTGGTGCATCTCGGAAAAACCATGGTGAGGACATTGCCTAAGCAATTCCTTAAAACGGTCCCACGCGTCTCTAAAAGATTCATTCGGTTTTTGCTCAATTTTCGTAATTTCATTTTTGAAAAACGTTGTCTTAGACGGTGGGAAAAAATAATTAACGAACTTGGAGACGAGATCCTTCCACGTAACTATCGAATTAGGTGGCTCTTTCTCGTACCAATCCTTGGCGGCACCATCGAGCGAGTACGGAAAAAGCATAAGCTTGACGACATCGGTGTCGACGTTCTTAAACTTGCTCGTGGCTAAAAGACGATCAAAATTCCGAATATGGTCGTGAGGATTATCGGATTCACGACCTCGAAACTTCGTAGCTTGAATCAACGAAAGCATTCCGCTCTTAATCTCAAAATTCTCCGCTTCGATAGCGGGAATTACGATCGCGTCTCCATAACCCTCGGTGGGCGCTTGGAGCAATTCCATCATCGAACGATTGTCGGCCATCTCCTCTACGGTTTCTTCAACAACGATATTAGGAACGTCGGTTTCTAAATCTCGTCTACGTCGTCGATTCCTTCGATTACGATTGCGTCGATTCGAAGTGTCGCTAGAATTAGAATAACCCTTCGATCGAGTGCGCATGCACTAAGCGTAGAATGGGTGGTAGCAAAGAAGATTCTTTTTGCGGTTTTTCAATTTTTCAATTTTTTTTGGTTTTTTGATTGTTTTTTAATTTTTTTGGATTTTTGTTGTATTACGTAGACACAAATCTACAAATCTCTCCTCGAATCGACTTTCTCGATTAAAGGAGCCTCAAGGAATGAAAACGATCACGTGGAGTGAACGTTCTCGATGACTTTAGAACGTTGGTGGAACACCAAAACGTTCAAGAGGGTTTAATCTTGAGAACAAGCAAATATATATGATACGTAGATAATACTTGGGCGGCAAACCCTCGATTGGATCTCTTTCTCAAAACACGCACAAGCAAGCGGGGGAAACGAGGCGGCACTAAGCACTTAAGAGCCTTTTTCCCTTAGGTCGTGAAATACAACCGTCTTATACCCACCTTATAGTTTGTGTTAATTGAATTAAGCCTCACGAAAGTATTTATCTATTTTGCCTTTAAACTTTTGCTTTGGATTCGAATACAATGATCGAGTGATGAAATCCCGAATCAAGGTTGCGTTTTCACGCTTTTGGAGTACTTGTATATTTATTGTTCTACGTAAGTACAATATAGTAATATATTCACAAGAAAAGCGAAAACGATAATGGGATATCTACAATATAGTAAAATGATTGGTTTGTGTTTAGTTTATGAAAACTAAACACGATTTATTTGGATACTGTAATATAATAGAGAAAAATAACAAAAATGAGTATGTACGTTTATGTACGCTTTCCAAAAATTGAAAAGCAAAAACGCACTACTCACACAAACACGATAATAATAATAATGGCACACTAAAAACACCTCCCCGGCAGCGGCGCCAAAATGATATTGAGTAAAATACGTGTTTAGGAAAACAACGTATAAGTGCGGCAAGTATTAAACTCGACGATTTAGGAAAACCGACAAGTCGAATAAATTCCAAGTTCGTTCTCGAAGGAGGTGTGTGGATTAATGTGCCAATATAAATTAATCAAGTTTGGATTAGTGACGTTTTTGGTTTAGAAGAGAAAAAGTAAAGACGAGCTACGACTACGATTACACTACGACGTATTGACGTAAAACGATGACGTAATTACGTAAAACGTGACGAAATTAAAAATTTAACCTAAAAATTAATTAAAAAATTAAACTAAGTCTAAAATAATATAAATAAGAATAAAAGTCTAATAAATATATTCTTAAACCTTTTCTTAATTAAATATTCAATTTTAAATGCTAATTAAAGCCCTAAAATTAAATATAATTAAAAAAAAGCCCAAAATATTATTTTATTGAACTAGTAAATTACTTATATTATTTAAAGACTAAAAACTATTTTTCCTAAATTTTTAAAACTATTTTTATATTTTTAAAACACTAAAAACTATTTTTTAAACTAAAATAATCATAAAAAATAATAAAATAATGCTAAAAATATTTGACAATTTTAAAAATCCTAATTTATACTAAGGAACAGTAGAAAAATGAGAAAGTTTGAAAAATATAAAATTTTCCACTAAAAGACAAAACTGATTATAATTAAACCTTAATTCAGTGAACAGTAAAATCTTTTTAAATTAAAAATCTTAATTTTTTTTTAATCTATGAAAAATTTTAGAACTGAAAAATATTAATTTTCTGCACTAAAAGACAAAAACAGAATAATAAAAAGTTAATTAAAATAGCTATTTAATCTAAAAAATATTAGATGAACAGTAAAATAAAAATTAATTAAACTGAAAAATCAAAAATAAAATAAGAAAAATACTGAAACAAAAATCAAAGCCTAAAACCTATTTTGAGTCACAAAAGACAAAAAATATAGAATCTGATGTTGACACTTTGTTTGTTTTTGTCTGTTTGCTTGGCAGTACCAAAAATAAGGCTAGTAGTGGGAACTTAGTTCCCACTGATAGTGCAATTTTGAGGTCTGGGAAAAGATAAGCTTAGGAAAGCTTATTGTGATGGCTTATTTTAGACAATAAGGCACCCCCACAACCAGTTGGGTTGTGGGGAGTCACAGCAAGCACAAAAAACACATGTACAATACAAATAAATCACCCAAATAGCCTAAGTTCAGTCATTGTATGCTTATGGGGGGGGGGGGGGGGCTGTGATGTTTTTGCTGGTGCAATGTGCACAAAGGTGGATTTCACTTGGCCAACTTTTGCACACAACCTATCCAATTTACTAAAAACCTACTCATAATCCTAGTCTAACCTATATTCTGACAATTTGCAAGATTTCAATATCTAGAATGCCAAAAATTTGCAGAAAAATGGCTAACCAATTTGAGCTATATCTTACCAATTCTAAACATGCAATTTTGCTCTAAAATCCTACGAAACTAAATGCTATCTACTGATGCCATCCTAATACAACTAATAAAGTGTGTTATAGTGGGTTTCTACACAACAACCTGTCAAATTTTTGCTTTAAAACCCGAATCCAAACACCCTCTTAAAAACTGAAAACGAATTTTAGCAACTAACTCTACTCAAATCCAAACCAAACTGATCAAATATACTTAAAACATGTATAAAAGATGGAATAGGAACAAATTAAACAATTAAAAACACACAAGCAACCTTTCACACAAAATCCACAAAAATCATCTAATTTCAATACCAAGAGGGTTCAAGCATGAGGGTTTACCTTGTGGGACCCACATCCGGGTCCCACTATGGCTGAAAAGCCATCTCCATGGTAGCTTAAAAAATGAGCTTGTGATTTAGGAGGTTGCTGTTGTAGAGATATGCTAGTAATGGACTAAAAATAGTCCAAAACCCAATATGTCTTGAATGATAAAACAATCTGCTAAGAATAAAAAGAGCTTGTACCAGAAGCTTAACAATAAGCTTATTGTGAATTAAGCTTATTGTGAGCTTATGCTATAGTAAATCCAACAAGTAATATCAAAAATGGAAAACTGATTTTTTTGAATCCTTTTTTTTTTGAAACTAACTAGTCTAAACAAATCTTAACCAACCAAATCAGCCTAAAGCTTCCACTTTCACTTCCACTTTAGACTGATTTCAAGATTCTTCTAAGTTTTGCCAAAAAAACTTTCAAAAACGGATTTCCTGAAAAGTTTTGAAAAACTGTAACTTTTGATGAAAATTAATCTAATTTTGCAGGAAAATAATGATTCTTAAACTAAAACATTAATTTAACTATTGGAACTCAACACTTGCAAATTTAATAAAATCAAACTTTAAATATTCATAAAATTAAAAAATATTACAAATGTTGGAACCAAGAGAATACATTCACAGCTGAATGTATTTATACATGCATATAGAAGATTCTAGACTACAAATGTAAAAAGAAAACCCTAGTAATGAATTCTCTATACTGCCCCTTCAGTTTGAATCCTTGAAGACTTAGTCTTTGGTCCATCTTGTGATTTCTGAAACACCATGTGATTTGCCAGTTGTAGGAGTTATCATGGCCGTTTATTTGAGCTTGGGGACCAAGGACTATCATCTAGCCGCACATCTTGTCTGCATTTGGGGTTTTGTGGACAATGACGGGAGCAGGGGGTATCTTTAGGGACCCACAGCCATGTGGTGACTTTTCTGGATGTGGGGAAGGGTTTAATAAAGGGTGAATAGTAATTCTGGAAACTATTGGGGGATAACCCTTTGATTAGGGATATTATTGGATTAGGGTTTATGAGGGATTGGGAGATGATGAACAGGGATATTAATCCGTTTTTGGGGAGGTGTTGGGTGTTTAGCGCCAAAGGATTAGTTTATTTAATCCGTTTAAAATGGATTTTTAAACTTATTTTTTTGGTTTAGTGGAAGTTGAGGTGTATGGGTAACGTGGTGGGGTTGGATGAGGTGGAGGGACAGGAGTGGTGGGAGAGAGTTTGTTTGTCTGGCAGAATGAGTCCCTGGACTCCCTATGTCTTGTCACTTTGCATTAAACAGCCAAAACCCTAACTTCCTTTGTTAATAACTTTCAAATACTTGTCATTTTTGGCATGTTGTTTTCCCAAACTTGCAAAAGGACCATAAATGTAATTTTGATCATTCTTCAAGGCCTAATCTTGTACATACTTGATATTTTAGGGACCACAGGTAATTTTGAGGATTTACAGGGGTATAAAATGACAAGTCTTCAATTCTTGAGGGACCAATCTTGTACAATCTTCAAACTTCAAGGGCAATTTTGTAAATTCCATACTTGGGCCCGGTTCTTTTTGCGAATCCGTTTCCCGTGTTCATTTTTGCTTCATTCTTGTAATATTTTGGTGAATTCACGATATTCGTACCTGAAACAAACAATGAACAAATACAGGCACATTTTTGGGTATTTTGATGATATTTTAAGCGTTTTAAGCCCGATTTGGACGATGAGACTATGTATAAATACAGTCTCATCACTTTCCACAAAGGACCCACCGGTGGTCACCTTGGTCCTAACTTCACCGCCAAAAAAGTGTTTGACTCGGGATTTTATTGGCCCACCATTTATCGTGATGCTCACGAGATGGTTAAACATTGTGATGCTTTCCAAAAACAAAGAAAGATCACACATAAAGATGAGATGCCTCAAAATTTCATACAAGAATTTGAAATCTTTGATGTTTGGGGTATCGACTTTATGGGGCCATTCCCTTCATCTAAAGTAAACAAATACATCCTTGTAGCCGTTGACTACGTTTCTAAATGGGTTGAAGCCAAAGCTTTACCCACTAACGACGCAAGGGTGGTTTGTAACTTTTTGAAATCGTTGTTCGCTAGATTCGGTGTGCCTCGTGCCATTATTAGTGATCGCGGGACTCATTTTTGCAATGATCAATTCGCAAGAGTCATGGCTAAGTATGGTGTCAATCATCGTCTTTCCATCGCATACCACCCACAAACTAATGGCCAGGCTGAAATCTCTAACCGAGGGTTAAAGCGAATTCTTGAAAGAACCGTGGGAGAGCATCGTGCCTCATGGGCCGATAAACTTGATGATGCTCTGTGGGCTTTCCGTACCGCTTACAAGACTCCGATTGGTTGTACACCATATCGTCTCGTGTACGGGAAAGCATGCCACCTCCCCATTGAGTTGGAGCACAAGGCTTACTGGGCCTTGAAGTGGGCTAATTTCGATATCAACAAAGCTGGTGACCTACGCAAAATCCAACTCAATGAGCTCAATGAACTCCGGAATGAGGCTTATGAAAATTCTAAGATTAAAAACCGAGAGTTCCAAGTTGGAGACAAAGTTTTACTCTTCAACTCTCAGTTGAAAATCTTTTCGGGCAAGCTGAAATCTCGTTGGTCCGGCCCATTCACCATTACCCAAATTTTTCCATATGGTACTCTCGAGCTCGCTCAACCTAATGGACCTAATTTTAAGGTGAATGGAAACGAGTGAAGTTGTACTTTGGTGAGGACATCTCTCATGAGATGATTCCATCCCTCACCATGTTTCCCATGAACTAGTTTTGGGTCGAGTCAGGCTCGTGACTTGGTTATAAAAAACAAGCGCTCCTCGGCAGGCAACCCGAGTATCTATCCTTTTCCGTTTTACCTCCTAAGTGTAGGGGGACCTATATAGGGTGTTTGTGTTTGTGTGGTGATGTGATTACAGGGATGAATGCACTTTTGGAACCTTTGAAGAACCGTGCTCCCGTGTTATCCGAAATCTGGTTCTATCTCTCAACTATCGTGATTCAATTTTCTTCATACTCACATTTGAAATTGATCACTTTAGTCGTGTCTTCCTTAGCTTGATTTAACCAACATGCACAATGTCATAAGTGTAGGGGAGACTTTTCCCACATGCTTAAACATTGAGGACAATGTTTATATTAAGTGTAGGGGGACTTCTATCGAAGTTTTAAGTGGACTTTTCCATTAAAATGTCTTCATTTAACCGGAAAATCATCTTTTTCAACATTTTTCAAATTTTTAATTAACTTTGGCCATATTGTCGTAATTTTTAAATTTTTATCGTTGCTTTCATATGTATATATCCCACAATAAAGTCAAAAATGGTAATAAATTGGTGTAGCTAGTTTTGAAGTCTTTGGCATATTAGGCCCGTTGTGATTATTTTGACTCAACCCAAATAGACTTATCCAAGTTTATTCTAGCAAGTACCCTTAACCATGTAGACCTTAATTGGGTTATTAGGCTAAGCATCCACGAGTCTCATTACTTGAGATTTTAAATTATGGAGAACGAGAAATGATAGAGCCAATTATAAGTCGGTATTCTTGCACAAGCACACTTGGTGTGATTATTTGCCTATTCTCCCATCACTTGCTAATAATTTATATGCAATAAGTAAGGTCGTACGATTTTATTGAATAACTTAGCTTCTAGCCCAAGATCGTTTAAAAGTTGCTCGGTAATGATAAGAGTTCATAGCCAAGGCATAACTTATGAAGCGGGGCGAGAAGATTGGCGAGTCCGAAAAGGCCCTAACAAGGCATGAGGATTCCATTTTATTGCAAAAGATCCAAGGTGATGTGAAAAGCATTATTCCCAAAATCAATATGAAGGATCAAGAATCACGACGAAAAGCAATCAACTCCCATAAAGATCATGGAGAAGTCTATCCGAAAAGACCTTAACAAGGTATGAGGATAAATAGATCCAAGTCCGAAAAGGAGGCAGATCGTTGTATCTCAAAATCCCAATTAAAGATTGAAGAAATAATGATGAAGTCGTGGTCGACAAAGTTGGAGTATTCCTCAAAAGTCTCCAAGTGAAGAAACTCTATTAACGAAGAGAAGACCATTATCTCAAGAAAGTCTCTCAAGATATGAAGTATGAAGTACATGCCAAATATCGGCCCGAGAAAGGTCTCAAATCGTGAAGCGAGTTATGCCAAGATATGAACTTTTTGATATCCCGAGAAGCAGTTTTAAGAGATTTTGTCCTTTAGCTAACTATTAATCAAATCGTCCTACTTTGCTTTCAGCCTAAATAAACTATCGCAATAAGTCCAAAAATGCATCTTCATGATCATTCTAAGATAAAAATAAAATATAAGAGATACACCTAGGAATAAGGGAGTTTAAGCATATAATTAAGCCATGTGTGTAAGTGTTTGTTTTGCTAACTTATAATAACAATGATCTCATTTTTAAGCTTAGTTTGGGGAACGTGAAACTTGAGGGTGATGAATCTTCGCAGCACCGAAGCCCTAATGTAATTCTTAGATCTCTTTGCAAGTTATTTCCATGTAGTTATTTTCAAGTGAAAATGGTTTTCTATCCTTTTGTTTCGTTTAAAGTTTTAATTTCACTTAGTACTCTAATTTTTGTTTTAGTAGTATGTTAATAAGGCCAAGGTTGATTGATTATGAGAAAAGTGTAAATTTGCTTTATCACTAAGCATTGCATGAGGGCATGGCAATGGTTAAGTGTAGGAGATTTGATAGCTGTGAAAACACCCATCCTTTTGCCACTTATTTCTTGCTAAAACGAGACCAAAACGTGTATTTAATATCATTTGTTTGGAATTATGCGTGGTTTTTGTGTTTGTTGTGTTTTCAGAGCCAACCGGATGAATATTGGAGAAAACATGGGATTGCACGGGTTTTATTGAAGAAAAAGACTCAAGACAAAGTCTATTTTCCAAGAGTTGCAAAAGATTTGAAGTCAATGGACCTATTTGAAGATTTATCGAAGAAAAGGACCAAAGATGGAAGATTTACATATGTCGAAGAACTCAAGTCTATTAAACGAAGAAATTAAAAGACGAGTTGAATTTATTCATCGACAAATCCCGAATCTGAGTCGAAAACGTCAACTTTACTGAAAAGACGAGAAGACAAAAAGAGAGAAGGAAAGCCCACTCACCAACCACACACAAGGACTATATATAGTGTCCTCCACACAACAAAGGGGCCATCTTTTATTTTTCTTTCTTTTTTTCCTTCTTGTTCGTAGGTCACCAACACCATTAGGGTGTTTGGTGATTTTTATTGTTTTTGAATCCTTTACAAATTTGTAAGTTTTAATCTTCCATTTAGTTTGTTTAACATTAAGCTTTCAATACCATCTTTCCTTTAATCTTGTTCATATCTCTCTTTTTGATTTAAAGTTTTCAAGGTTTTTATTTGGTTGATTTGATCTTCCAAAGTTAGTGGGTTTTGTGTTTTTATTGTTTGGATTTGTTGTTTATGGTTAGTGGATGATTATTGGTTAGTTTGGTTTAAATCTTTTGGTTTATTTTGGTTGATTTGATTAAAAATCGTGTTGTCCAACTTTCCCTGTTTTTCTGAGTTCTTCATATTATCCAGTATTCCGAATCAAGAATTTTCCATCTTTTATTCCGGATCGCCACAATTATTCCGGATAGCACCTTTATTCCGGATCAAAACCATTTATTCTGTATCACTATTTATTCCGGATCACTACTTATTCCGAATCACCACAAACATTCCGGATCAACCACTACATTCTGGATCAACTTTATTCCGGATCAACTTTCTATTCCGAATCAAATTTATTCCGAATGAAGCTGTCTTTTTTGATTTATTCCGAATAGAGTATACATTCCGAACCAACCTTTTTTCCATTTTATTCCGGATCGCAAATTATTCCGGATAGCATTTTATTTCGGATCACCAATTTTATTCCGGATCACCTAACATTCCGGATCAACGACTTTTCTTTCTTTATTCGGAATCAAGGTTTTAGGTTTATATATTCCGAATGAGCATTTCTTCCAGCTTTTCTTGTTTTAATTTTCTAAGTTCTTAAGTTACGTTTTTAATTACTTTTCATTTATTGTTTAATTTTAAACTCATCTTTATTTCTTTTAACTTGATTTTCATTTGTCAATTGTCTTAGCTTATTTTCACGACTTGCTCTTTTATTACTTTTCCGTAGAATAGAAAACCCAATCCCTTTTTAGTAACCAAGAACAACTATTCCACTTTGAGCCGTGATCGATTCGAGAAGATACCGAGAATTAAAATCTGAACCCAATGAAATCTCAAGTATCAGGAGCCACCAACCAAAGTGACGGAGTTGCGGTCATTCCTTGGCTTGGTGAACTATTATCGAAGATTCATCATGGGCTATTCGGCGGTAGCATCACCTTTGACGGATCTTTTGAAGAAGAACAAAGCTTGGCATTGGAGTATAGAGTGTCAAGCGGCGTTCGAGAAGTTAAAAAAGGCTGTAGTGGAAGAGCCGGTGTTGAGACTACCGGATGTGACTATGCCTTTCGAGTTACATACGGATGCATCGGACTTTGCTATTGGAGGAGTTCTAATGCAAGATGGACACTCGATCGCGTTCGAGAGTAGAAAGCTAAATGTGACGGAAATGAAGTACACTGTGCAAGAGAAGGAGATGACGGCGGTTATCCATTGCTTGAGGATTTGGAGGCATTATTTGTTGGGTTCGAGATTCGTGATCAAGACGGATAACAATGCCTCGAGTTACTTTCAAACCCAAAAGAAGTTAAGTCCCAAGCAAGCTCGTTGGCAAGACTTCCTAGCCGAGTTCGACTACCAATTGGAGTACAAGCCGGGGAAGGATAATGTGGTATTCGATGCATTGAGTCGCAAGGCGGAGTTTGCGGCAATCACTCAAGCACAATTCTTCCTCCAAGACCGAATCAAGGAAGGATTGGAACATGATCCTATAGCCAAGAAGATCGTTTCCTTAGCGAAGGACGGGAAGACTCGGAGATTTTGGCTTAAAGGAGACATGTTGTTCACCAAAGGAGATCAGCTTTACGTGCCTAAGTTGGGTGATCTTAGGCGAGTAATCTTGAAAGAGTGTCATGATTCAAAGTGGGTTGGTCATCCGGGGATGAAGAGGACGTTGGCATTGGTCGGGGGCACCTACTATTGGCCGAGGATGGAAGACGATGTTGAGACATATGTTCGGACGTGCCTAATTTGCCAACAAGACAAGATAGAGCAAAAGAAGTCCGGAGGATTATTGGAGCCTTTACCTACGCCCAAAGAACCATGGGAGAGTGTTTCTATGGACTTTATCACATGCTTACCGAAGTCGGAGGGGAGTGGGAGTATCATTGTGGTGGTCGATAGATTCTCGAAGTATGGTACTTTCATAGCCGCGCCATCCGATGTTACCGCGGATGATACGGCCAAGCTCTTCTTCAAGAATGTGGTTAAGTATTGGGGAGTGCCACATGTGATTGTTAGCGATCGAGATCCGAGATTCACGGGGCGCTTTTGGACGGAGTTGTTCAAGATCATGGGGACGGATTTGAACTTCTCTACGAGTTTTCATCCCCAAACGGATGGGCAAACGGAGAGGGTAAATGCACTATTGGAGCTCTATCTTAGGCACTATGTGAGTGCCAACCAACATGATCGGGCTAAACTTCTTGATGTTGCTCAATTCTCTTACAACATGCAACGAAGTGAAGCCACGGGGAAGAGTCCTTTTGAGTTGGTCACGGGGCGCCAACCATTGACACCAAATGCCTTAGCCGCATCATACGAGGGGAGTAGCCCGACCGCTTACAAAACTATGAAGGAGTGGCATGAGCAAGCGGACATGGCACGGGCATCTTTGGACAAAGCGGCTAAGAAAATGAAAAAATGGGCGGGCGAGAGGAGGAGACACGTGGAGTTCGAGGTCGGAGATCAAGTGATGGTGAAGCTCTTACCTCAACAATTCAAGTCATTGCGGAAGGTTCATAAGGGATTGATACGGAGGTATGAAGGCCCTTTCCTGGTGATTGGACGTGTTAGAAAGGTATCTTATCGAGTTCAACTACCGCCCAAGTTGAAGATTCACCCGGTCTTTCACGTAAGTTTTCTCAAGCCTTATCATAGAGACGGGGAAGATCCTAATCAAGGAGTGTCGAAGCGAGCACCAACGGCGGTTGTTACTTCGTATGATCGAGAGGTCGAGGAGATTTTGTCAGATCGTACGATAAGAAGACGCGGATTACCGAGCTACAAGGAGTACTTGATCAAATGGCGTGACTTGCCCGATAGTGAAGCAAGTTGGGAAGCGGAAGACTTATTGTGGCAGTTCAAGGACGATATCAAGAAGTATCACGAGGATGGCACGACGAGGACGTCGCGAGCTTAGGTGGGGGAGGATGTCACGTCCCGCCTAGTTTCACAAGGTTAACGGGGATCCGGATGGTTCTACACAAGACTAGAAGACTTGGTGGAATAATATGGAAGCCTTTGGAAGATTCATAGAAGCTTATAGAAACCCTAATGGAAGCTTATAGAAACCCTAATGGAAGATTGTAGATTATGGGCCTTGTCTTGGAGTTGTAAATAGAGCCCAAATGTAACCCTAGAGTAGTAGTATAAATAGAGCCATCCTCATTTGGGGAAAGCATCTCATATTCACTTGTATTCTTTCTTGTAAAGTTTCTCAAGTAATACAAGCATTTTCCCCTAGTTCTCTTGTGTTCTTTCTTAGTAGCTTTCTTTGTTGCCTAGATCGTTGAGTGTTGGGAGCAAGGCTGACTTAGTAGAGACTAAGTGTCGCACGGAAGACCCTTGTCGAGACAAGTCCGTGAAATTATGCTTTCTTGTCTAGATGAGTAATATTTTTTGTGTCACGTATGTTTAACGATTATTTTGCATCATATATAGGACATTTATGTAAGAATACGAGCTTAAATGATAACACGACTCAAGTGTACCTTTAATCATGTATAAGCATTATAGACTAAAGGCAACAACTTTCACCTGATTACTTGTGAACAGGGTCAACTTGGGTTAGCTTTGATCATAAATACAGTTTAGGAGAAAACGGGTCAAATGGGTCGAAAGTCACCTGCAATATTATTATATTTCTACAACCTCCTAAACCGCTTAAGTAAGAAATGTAAATAGCTAATGTATCATATTTGATACATCATGTCTTATTAATGAACAATAAGTCGGCAACTCGTTTTGGATCGGCTAAAACAACCTGGCCTGTTTCAAACAACACTAATAACTTATACTTTGACCCAGAACCTCTTACTTCGATCTCTTCTTCTCAAATAAGCAAAATAACTTGATTATAAACGTAATAAAACATATCCATAAATCATATTAGACAAAATATGGCGAATTTGTGCATACCCCTTTCCATGATAAGATTTTGTAAGAAGTTGGCTTTGTGTGATAAAAGAGTAGTTTGTAGATCGAGATATATTGTGAAAGAAATGGATAACACCAAAATAGTAATTTTTTAGGAGCGTTAAGAATGTAAATGAAGGTTAACATGTACATGTGGCACCATGAATCATATCTGGTATCATAATGTGAAGCTAGAATTGTTGGCCTTAATTGTCAAAGTCTTGTAACATAAAGGACCAATAGTGTACGTTTGATAGTTAATAACCGAAAAGCGGTTATAGGTAGTTATTTTGGTTAGAAAGGTTGTATCGGTTCAATGATACCGATTAGGAAAAGGCACGATGGTTGGCTTGTAACTCTTCGTGGCCTATATATACTCGACATATGTATTGTGTATGTCGTGTGTCTTATAAAACAATGTAACAGATTATGTTGTTAATAATAAAGAATCCTTCTTGTTCAATCTTGTTGAAATCGATCATGTGATATTCGTATACCCCTGTGAAACATTGGTATCAGAGCCAGGTTACAAGATACAAGAAGAATGATTCATGTTTTGATCAGAAAGATCAAAAGACACCAAGGATACGCTGGGAACGGAAGAATCTCGGTGGTAACATGCGTGTTGTTTCAAAACAGAAACGATGCATGGATAACGAAGAACACAAGGAGATAGTGCACGATCGAACTTGTGTGGAGTTGCAAATGTTTACATCAAACGATATTGATGGGATAAAACTTCGTTGGAACAGCCAAGGGAAAGGGAAGAAAACCCTCGTCTTGTTAAGAAGATCGAGAGGGAAAAGGCGGGAAGAAAACGCCAGGTTTTGTCGTTGTGTTGATAGTACCGCAACACAGATAAACAAAACAAACACGCCGTTTGGTTAATAAACGAGTGGGAAACCTTTGTCTTGAATCCGGATACAAGAGATAAAGTCGAAAGGAAGACGCGAGGGTACATCGCTTGGAACGTTGTTGTGGAAAAGCGTTAGGACGACGCAAAGAGAAAAGACAGCAACAAAGAAAAGGGAAAAGGCAGGAACAAACAATTCGTTTGTTGCCTAAACCAGAAACAAAGGATTTTTTGTTTCGGTGCAGATGTTGTGCGAAGGTCGTATGGACTAGAAGCACACGGAAGAAGAACAAACATGGTATTTGTTTGTCAAGGAAGCAGATTTGGAGAAGAAAGACCAAATCGGACAATCGTTGGAAGTTGTCGGACAAGAAAAGGAAAAGCAGGAACGAAACGCTTTGGTTTATTTTATCGAAAACAGAAACAATTGTTTCGATATAAACTTGTGTAAGGGTTGTTTGGAGACTCGAGGCACAAAGGGAATAAGGTTGTTACTTAGACTAACACAAACGGATAAAGAAGCGGTCAAGGAAAGAGAAAACGAGTACATAGGGATGGTGAAGATATGCTACGAGGGAGCACAAAGATCGAAGCAGGAAAGGCCAGGAGAAGATGTGGTCGGGAATAACATAGGGACTGCTTGGATAAAGGAACCACGGGCTTTTGCAAAGATAAGTGTTGAAGTAGGGGATGCACTAGATGGAACTCCAAGGAAGAAACGCAGGACTGTAAGAGATTGGGTGTTAGTTTGGAAGGCAACATAGAAGAGACAACCGAGAAGAACAAGATGGAAGACTAGAGGAACAAGACTTAAACAATTAGGGGGGAAAATGTTGGCCTTAATTGTCAAAGTCTTGTAACATAAAGGACCAATAGTGTACGTTTGATAGTTAATAACCGAAAAGCGGTTATAGGTAGTTATTTTGGTTAGAAATGTTGTATCGGTTCAATGATACCGATTAGGAAAAGGCACGATGGTTGGCTTGTAACTCTTCGTGGCCTATATATACTCGACATATATATTGTGTATGTCGTGTGTCTTGTAAAACAATGTAACAGATTATGTTGTTAATAATAAAGAATCCTTCTTGTTCAATCTTGTTGAAATCGATCCTGTGATATTCGTATACCCCTGTGAAACAAGAACTAACAAAATGGGTGGCTAGACAAGGGTTCATGCCAAAATCTAAATATCGTAAAATCAAATATTGACTTCAATAGTGACTCACTAAAGCTAAAATTGTACCTTTGCAAAAGGATCGCCTGCAGAAGTGGTTTTTCCCTCCAACGGTTCATCTCAATAAGGAAATTCGAAGACCTCTTTGTGAATGAACTTGTCATTGATTTTTGGCTAAGCATGATCTTTAGCTTCATATCTTCAGTAGGAACTGAACTCTTTGGAGTTGACAGGTCAGGGATTTCAACACTTATTCCTTAGGTATCAATGGACTTTATATTGGTGTCTCGGCAAGTCAGCAGTAACAACTTGAAGAGGTTTCTCGTGCTTGACTGGATTCAAGTTTGATCTAAGCGCAGACTCATTATCAGTTGTGGTATGAGTTTTGATAGAGGAAGGTAACACTGAAGATGGTAAAAGATCAGTCTTTGCAGAATCATCAACAACCTTTGCTGAAAAGCGTTTCTTAAAAGATGGAGGCAAATGGGAAGGGTTAAGTAGCTCAGATTCATCGATATTTGGTAGGAGTGCTTTTTCTGATGAGTCCACAGACAAAGCAGGTACATCATCCTATTACAGTTACAACGTTGTCAAAGTGGGTTTGGGTCAAAATAAGTGTTTTTTTAGGAGCCAAAGCAGGCAGCTAGGAATCGTTTAACTGCACAACCTTTATATTGTCTGTTTGAAGTACTTTATATATAGACTTTGGACGATTTACAACCCGTTCGACCCATTAAGCCCACTCCGCTTATAGCTAAGTCCATAGTCACCAGGAATGCAGGTCAATCCGGTGCGGAGTCACTATTCAAGACCGCGGTTCATTTCGGACCGAATTGGTTAATTATTTATAAACACTTCTTATTAAAGTTAAAATGGATCAAACTGGGTAAATTTTGGAAGGAGTCAAAACCTGCCACTTAGAGTTACGCCAACTCAAAACACTTACATTGTCGTTCATTTACTATATAGTGACATATAGCCTTTCCAACAAACCAAGTTGTGCCTTTATGTAAAGGATATATTGATTATTGAACACATATGACTTACTACTGTAAGCTTCTAAATTGCATGACTCACTGATGTCAACGACCTCTATGCTTCCATTCTATAGCTGAATAACATCCATACCAAATAAGTTAGTGACACGATTTTAAGGGCCGTTTATGTAAAAAAAACTAAAACTGCAAAGGTCCTGCATGGTATTTTTAGATGATTAACAATATCGCATTAAGTTAATGCCAGATTATCATATGTGTTTTTAAGAGAACTACTGAAGCTAGTTCAAGACAAGCTGAGGGTAATGCAGAATGAAAGGTCAACATGATAAAGTCAACAGCTAGGCTGCAGCTACCTCAGAAGCTTAAGCTCCACCACGATGTCTAAAAAAGATACAGGAAGATGTAGTTGTAGTGTTATATTCATGTAATAAGTTTGTAGTACTCATATAATTGTAGTTAGATTTAGTTTGACTTTGACTGTTCTAACTAGTATAAAAGATGTAACAGTGTGCACATTTGAGGTATTGTTGAAGGCGGCTTTGCGCTTGGGACAATGACTCATCTAATGAGGTAATAATTTAGACAAGTCAATTGCTGGTTGAAAACTATTTCCATACCCCCTCCGTACCCAATCCCCTACTGAACTTGTATCTTTGTCTTCAAGTGACCTAACCATTGCCACTGATCTCATGCAGATACTAGGCGTACTCGATTATGGTCGAGAGGCTTGGATACATAGGAGAAGCAAACTAAGCTGTAGTTTGTTCTTTAGGTAGTTAATATCTGAATCACGTAAAACTTATTTACCAAATTTTTGAATCATATAAATTGCTTGGTATGATCCAAACGGGCACTCTTCAATAATTTTTGAAAACCGCACTACTAAGCCAACGCGTTATATTTTTTCGACTTAAACATTCTAAGCTGTCTTTAGGATTCTCAAACCAAGAGTCTGCTTTCATAACATGTAAATGAAAGGTATAAAAAGGTTTTCTTGATGAAATGTGTTGTTTTGTTCAAGACGACTGAATTTGTATATCTGGGTGAGAAGTTGCAAGAGTGAGGGTGCCTATAAATAAGAGTCAATTAGGCGTATGGGGACACATATTTAAGTGTTGGCAATGATAACTTATTTAGTCAGTAATAAATTCCTGTTGCAACACAACTTAAAACCATTATTTGAATCCGCATATGCAAATCAAATTATTATTTTTAATCCTGTTCACGAATCATAAGATTTTCAAATCTGTAATATAACAAAACTTCACCAAATAGGCCTATTAGCTCAGCTGGTTAGAGCGTCGTGCTAATAACGCGAAGGTCGCAGGTTCAAGACCTGCATGGGCCATATTTATAGTCAAGTTTTGCCTTATAACTCGTGAAGGTTTGGTACACGTGAATACGTAATCATGTGGCCAGGTTTTGTAGAGGCTTAGTCATTTGGTGGCAGTGTAGCTGATTGCTCATTATCATATTATATCTCAGACTAGTGACAAAAGTGTCGGCCTAACCACAAGGTGGTGGCAGTGATAAGGTGTATAGCTCGACTCGTTCACACAGATTAGTAGGTTTATAACTCGACTCGTTCACTCAGCAACAAAATGGAAGCATAGAGGATGACATGTAGATCAGTAAGCCGTGCGATTTTGAAGCCTACAGTAGTAAGTCATATGTGTTCAATATATCCTTTACATACAGGCACAACTTAGTTTGCTACAAGTGTTTTGAGCTGGTGTAATTCTAAGCGGCAGGTTTTGACTCCTTTCATAATTTACCCGGTTTGACCCATATAGGTTGAAAAGTGTTCTTGCACACATAAATTTAATAAGAAGTGTTTATAAATAATTAACCAAATCGTTCCGAAATGAACGAGTCCTTAATTGTGAGTCCACACCAGATTGATCTGCATTCCTGGGGACTATGGACTTAGCGGAATGGGTTTAATGGGTCGAACGGGTTGTACGTCGTCTAAAGTCTATATATAATGCACACTATCTCTTATAAATGTATTCGGTGTGTTTGGATGGGAGTCAAAGGTTGTTACAGGTGATTCTGCTAGTAGAATGTGGAAGCATGTTCGGATACCATATTGGTAATCAAAGAGAGGGTTTGAGAGAAAAACGCAGTTGGCGGGAATACCTCGACCCCCTGTTTTATACACTTCAACTGCTCTTCACCTTACATCCTCTGGTCGATGTGGGATAAGTTGCAAATACCAACTTTCAAACAATTGACATTTTCTCAACGTGTTCTACCTTTCACCGATGTGGGATCAGTCACTTGTAAAACATTTTTCTTAGTCACCATATAGGTTAAAATGTGGACTCTAAATTTTGGTGTTATAATTTCTGCACAGCTAATTTGGGGCATTATAGTTTACTAATAATGTGGTTGTATTTTTAAGCCATGCAAGTTACAATCCATCAAAGTTTACAACATCAACGGCCTCGTTAGAAATGTGTTCACACAGTTAGTCTGAATCAGTTCATGCAACACCTTTTCACGCCAAAATTATACAATCCATGTGGCTAAGCAATCCAACAAACACCAAATTGTTTTTTAAAAAATGTTTTACAATATCAAGAAAAGTTCAAATAAAAATAGGTACTGTTTCGCCTATAAATAGTTGGGAACCCTACATATTTCGGCGCCATATAAAGGTGAGAAAGAAACAAGCAAAACCCAAACAAAATGTTGAGGAGCATGACATCCTTGAAAATTCAGTTCAAACTGTGCTAGACTATAATGCAGTGCATGACATGAATGGTGAGTTTTATGTGGTTGGTTCTGGTAAGAAAGTTTATGGAAAAATACGTTTTGATCAGGCAACAGAAATTTCCCAGAATTCAGATGAAAATAAAATGGAGCACGGTCAGAATGGGACCAGAATAATTGTACAGGTCGACAGGTCATCAAGGAGGGATTAGGTACCAAAGGGCCTACGCTTGCTGCTTACCAAAAGTTAAAAGTAGATTATGGGTATGCCTTATACTGAATTTGCTCTAATTTCCTCATTTTTACTAATCCATTCTAGTTACCATGTTATGAATTGTCAATTTGGGTAAAATTTTTATCTCAAACGGGCAAAGGGAACTTGATAAACGGGTTTGAAGTCGCCTGAACTGAATTTTGAAGGCTACAAGGCGCTCCTAAATCACAAATAATTATTGTCATAATATTAATTAGAATCAGTTATCAATTGAAATCTCCGAGAATGGACAAAAGGATCGAGCCAAAAGTGCTTTGCAGGTTCTGATGACTCGTTATGGTAGTGTTCATATTTCCTGTATGCATGGTTTTACAATGCGCATATGAATGATGCTCTAGTAGGCAATACATGGTTATATGTGTAGTGTCTTGTTAAAATTTATATGCGCTTTCCCGCATTTCTTATTTATTTTGATGCCCGGTAATGGATCTCACGTCGTCAAATCTTTTGTATATTTACAAACATATAAGTTGCAAAGCATGTAGCATGCTGAAACTTTGGATCTTGTGTATTAAAATTGGGAAGGGAAAGAGGCTGTTTATTTTTAATCTTTTGCGTGACTTGATGTTCTTGCTTATACAAAACCTGTTACTATATTTTACCTGTTAGGGGTGTTTGTGTTAGTTCTGCCGACCAAGGGAGAAAGAAAAGGTAAAGGACTTAGTCTAACTTGAATAAGAAGAAACCTTTTGCTTATAAATACTAATATTTATCAAACCTAAAACTAAATTGTCTCCCTATGTGCGACCGGAGGAACCAAAGCAAGAAGAAAAGGCAAAAAAAAACAAAAAACTTTAGGGTTTAAGGTAACATGACTTATTCATGTTCGATTCTTTTGTTATTTAATTATCTATTACAACTATGGATTAGGATTATTAACTAGGGTTTTGATAAATCTAAGAAATTCACACTGATTCTCAATTCTAAAATCACAGATCGACATACACACTCTCATGGTGGCCTTTGAATTCATGGACCTTCCAAACGACGCGCGGAATCTTTTGAATCCATGGACCTTCCAAACCACGCGCGGAATCTTATAATGGAAAAGCTCGACACTTTAGAGGTCTCGAAGCTCAGGACATGTGGCCGATACTTTCGGGAAGCTCTTAATGAACCTGGGTTTGTACTTGGGCATAATACCCGTGAAGACAATGGTCTTGGTTGTTATTCTCTGGTTGAGCGTCAACTTGTTAATGATGGGTCTGAGGTACGTGGGTTGCGTATTAACGATGAGAGCAACTCCTCAATTAGGATCAATCTAGATGCTATGTCTTCTTTTTATAAGCTTATTTGGTCTAGGCCATTTAATTTCACAAGCCTCAAATTTTTTAACTTATTTTGAGACTTGTGGGCGGCTTGTATAACATTGTTACTACTATATAACAAACCTCATAAATCCCAAAAATATGGGCTTATACCGAAATCAAATTAGCCCACATATGTAAGCTTAAGACAAAGACACCCTTAGACTCGGTTAATGCAAAACTCTCATCGGGAATTCTATATCATTATAGATACGTGGAGAAGAACACATTAAGCTCGTGGTCTACGATTTCACCAAGGACCTGCTGTTAGGGGTCATTCCTTGTCCACTAGTTTTATTGATCACATGGAAAACATAAAGATAACTATGTTCGCTGTTGAAGATGAACTTCATTTCAAGATCATACATGTTTTAATGAATGAGGTTGTACATCTTCCACCTCCACGTATCAGTGTGTTTGACTCCACACAACCCACATGGTCCACAATTCTTGAAGCATCAAATGTAAGTTCCCATGATGGCGTGCACATTGATTTCCATAATGAGAGCCGGGTTGCTCATGGACAAGAGGTCTATTTTGTGACTAAATCAAGTAAATTACCTCATCTTGGGTAGTCACGAAATAGACCTCTTGTCCTTGAGCAATGACCATCCGGCTCTCATTATGGAAATCAATGTGCACGCCATCATGGGGACTTACATTTGATGCTTCAAGAATTGTGAACCATGTCGGCTGTGTGGAGTCAAACACACTAATACGTGGAGGTGGAAGATGTACAGTCTCATTAATTAAAACATGTATGATCTTGAAATGAAGTTCATCTTCAACAGCGAACAGAGTTATCTTTATGTTTTCCATGTGATCAATAAAACTAGTGGACAAGGAATAACAACAGGTCCTTGGGGAAATTGTAAACCACGAGCTTAATGTGTTCTTTTCCACGTATCTATTATGATATGGAATTCCCGATGAGAGTTTTGCATTAACCGAGTCTAAGGGTGTCTTTGTCTAAGCTTACATATGTGGGCTAATTTGATTTTGGCATAAGCCCCATATTTTTGGGATTTATGGGGTTTGTTATATAGTAGTAACAATGTTATACAAGCCGCCCATAAGTCTCAGAATAAGCTAAATATTTTGAGGCTTGTGAAATTAAATTGCCTTAACCAAATAAGCTTATAAAAAGAAGACATACAATAAGCTACACACACCGTAAATACATAAATAAATAAATAAATAACCAAGTGGCTACCAGAGCAGCAGACGAGGCTCAAAGAGTCATCAGCCGACAAATCGGCATCTAGATTCATCCTAATTGAGGAGTTGCTCTCATCGTTAATATGCAACCCACGTACCTCAGACCCATCATTAACAAGTTGAAGTTCAACCAGAGAACAAAGCATTGTCTTCACGGGTGTTATGCCCAAGTACAAACCCAGGTTCATTAAGAGCTTCCCGAAAGTATTGGCCACATGTCCTGAGCTTCGAGAACTCTAAAGTGTCGAGCTTTCCATTATTAGATTCCGCGTGTCGTTTGGAAGGTCCATAAATTCAAAGGCCTCCATGAGAGTGTGTGTGCGTCTCTGTCATTTTAGAATTGAGAGTCAGTGTGAATTTCTTATATTTATCAATTATCAAAACCCTATTTAGTAATCCTAATCCATCGTTGTAATAGATAATTAAATAACAAAAGAATGAACATGAATAAGTGATGTTACCTTAAACCTACGGTTTTTGGGCTTTTTCTTCTTGCATGCTTTGGTTCGTCCGGTCGCACAGATTTACTTTTAGGTTTGATAAATATTAGTATTTATAAGAAAATGTTTCTTCTTATTCAAGTTAGATTAAGTCCTTTTTTTCCTTTTCTTTCTCCCTGGTAACTAACACAAACACCCCTAACTTTTATTTTATTTTTCTATTTAATTATTTACTACTGTATCTATTTTACGTCCTTTTACTTATTTGCTTACCAAGCAGTTCCAGGGGTGAACCTCGTCACCTTAGAGAAACTAGAAGTCTTCCCACTGTGAGGCCACTTGACCATGAAATATACCGTACACATTTTAATCTATCTTCACTGTATGACTATACCACAGGCAAGCCAATTAATAATTATAAATAAGCGACATTAGATGTACCAACAATGGGTAAAAAATAACAGGTTTTGTATAAGAAGTCAATTAATAATTATAAATAAGCGACATTAGATGTACCAAAAATGGGCGGGCTAGGTAATGGGTAAAAAATAATAGGTTTTGTATAAGCAAGAACATCAAGTCACGCAAAAGATTAAAAATAAACAGCCTCTTTCCCATCCCAATTTTAATGCACTAAGATCCAAAGTTTCAGCATGCTACTTGCTTTGCAACTTATATGTTTGTAAATATGCAAAAGACTTGACAACTGGGGATCCATTTATATATGTTTGAGTAATAAAGGCCAGAAAATCAAAAAATCTTATACCTTTACCTTGGTAACTCTAAGGTCAGAATATTCCATAATCTATGTATCATAAAATCTTATGCTATAATATTCTAAACCATAGGACATAAAGTTTGTGCATTTTCCTTTATATCGAATCAATGTTCCATACGATCTTGGTGTCATCTTTGCTCTTTCATACATGTATTGAGATCCAATCTTTTGGCTTTTACAGACCCAAGTGATGGTAAGCTGTGTTTTAGTAACTTGTTCTGATAAACACGTACTCCCAAAAACCCCTTTCTATATGATAGGTCAAAAGTTTTCAATCGGTTGACAAAGGCTGCATTTGGTTAAATATAGTCTAATACTAAAGTACCTAAAGTTGAAACTAATAACCTGTAGAGTGTCGTTTATTCAGTTAGTTTAAATAAATTTGGCATTCATCACTTTACTGGTAGATTTGTCAGGCTATATATTCATGTTATCTTTTGTCTTATCTTTACGTGTATCGACTTTGTGTAAATGATGTTAATTTCTATGCTTAGGTCTTTCGTTTATACGTTCTTGGTTTTGAATGATATAATTTTTTAGTTTGTGTTTTATATTTCTGTGTTAGGAATAAGGTGTAAATTTCACTTCTATTCTTTTGTTATGCATACAAAAGGTGTCGAGGTGACTTGAGCTTTTGATTTATTATACGTGTTTGTTGAGGTGTCGAGGTGACTAATATTCTACAACTGGAAACTGCATTTCAGGTATGAACTTGGCTACAAACAACCAGTGATACTCATATGTCGAAGGACTACACAGTTTAGAAAACTGTACCTAGCTACTAAGGACTCGGATTATAAGGCGAAAAAACCAAAGAAGTTGCGCGACACTGTTCTAGACACTACTGAATATAAGAACATTATTGTCTGGAATGTGGGGATAAGTAGCTCGTGCTACATATATAGTTTTATCTAATAGCAAATACGCAATGAGCTTCACTGCAATAGGATTTAACTAATAGCAAATACGCACTGAGCTTCACTCCAAAAGGATCCAACTCCAATGGGACTGGAACACATTATTATTTTCGTCAAACTGCTAGTTAAAAGAGTAATTTTGCTATCAAGAGATCATTTTTCCACTCATGTTTAATCAATTATTATTTACCCTTAACGAGCAAGATGAAAGTATATTTGCCACTAAACATTGCTAAAGTGTAATTTAGATACTTAGTTATTGAGTTTAATTTTCCGTTAGTTTTGCTAAAAGACGTTTGTCCCCGTGTTATGTGAGTGTGAAGTAAACATGTACTTGCAAGGTGTGAAGGAGCAATTGGATTCAACTTCTGCTCAACCCCCACCAACAACCTTTACGAAATAAATAATACAAAAAAAGATTTGATCCTTATAGTGATTTTGGGGACGTAATTCGCTATAGGGAACATCCTACCAGCAATTGGCCTCATTCAAGCGATGTGGGATACTAATTATTGTACTAGCTTGTTATGTTTAGTCATTATATTCCCCTAAGTCGTGTCTAGGGAGAGTGTCGATTAGCCTAGTTTCCTAATAGCTAAGAATAAAGGTCGGTTGGCAATGTCTAAGCCCAACCCGACCCGTAGGACTTGTATAGTCGGTTCCCCCTCATCTCTATAAAAGGAGGTGAGGGGGAACGAACCAAACACGTCATTCTTTCAATAACTAATCTAAACGATTAGGGTAATACCTTGTGTGGGCGTCGATTAACTTTTCTGTCGATTCGTCTGTGTGTGTTCTTCGATCGAGTATTCCGCATCTAGGTTAACCAGGGTTGTAGGGATTAAACCCTACAAGTGGTATCAAGAGCTTTGGTCTTCGAGTGGCTGGTTTCTAGGATCGATCGAGAAGTAGTGGTTGGTGTTTCTGGTTTGAGAACATCAAAGACGAAGCAGCATCGATCGACATTAAAGGGTTCTTTGATTTTCGGGTTTGAAGATCGAAGGTAGGCTGCCATTTTTTTTTCTTGTTTCTGTCG
Source organism: Glebionis coronaria (assembly GCA_025667525.1). NCBI lineage: Eukaryota > Viridiplantae > Streptophyta > Magnoliopsida > Asterales > Asteraceae > Glebionis > Glebionis coronaria. The sequence goes on from JANFOE010000687.1 coordinate 463,919, forward strand.
AAGGGATAGAAAGGAAGAAGACGACTTGGTGGCTGGTTGTGTTAAAGTCAACAAAGGGAAAAAATATACTACGAAGGTGTTGATTTCCTTGGGCTATTTTTGGGCCAAGATTAATAATCTTGGACTAATATATTTTTCTAATATAAAGTATATTAGTTTAAGATTATTTTTGTTTTTATTAAAACAAAAAGATTTACTTTGTAGTATTTTTACACAAGGGGGACTTCGTAATTCGTGATTGTGAGGTAAAACGTATCACAAGGTTTAGCGAGTTATCGAAGGGATTTTGTCGGTTTGTGATTGTGAGGTTTTCACAAGGTTTAGCAAATCAACAAAAGGATTAAAGAATGATGGGAGCCAAGTTTGACATCGAAAAATTCGATGGAACTGGTGATTTCGGGTTATGGAGAATCAATATGCGTGCTTTATTAATCCAGAACGGATGTGAAGCAGCTCTCGAGGTTTTCCCCGCGAATATGGATGCTGAAGAGAAATCTAAGCTTGACAAGAATGCTCACAGTGCCATGATTTTGTGTTTAGGTAACAAGGTCCTGAGAGAGGTTACCGGGGAGACGACTGCAGCGGGGGTTTGGTCAAAGCTCGAGTCTTTGTACATGACAAAGTCATTGGCCAACAAGTTGTACCTGAAGAAGAAGTTGTATACATTCTACATGCCGTCTGGACGAAAGATTTCCGAGCATATACATGAGTTCAACAAAATCGTTCTTGATTTATAAAATATTGAGGTAAAATTCGAAGATGAAGAACTTGCTTTATTGTTACTCACGTCTTTACCAGCATCATACGAACACTTTGTGGATACCTTGCTTTATGGACGGGAAGATTTGACTTTGGAGGACGTGGTGGCCACACTAAATTCAAAGGAAATCAAAGAAAGGTTCAAGGCGAAGGGGGATGATGGTGAAGGGTTATATGTGAGGGGAAGAACTGATCGCAGGAATTCGCATCAGTCAAAGGGAAAGTCAAGATCGAAATCTCGAGGTGGAAGACTCAAATGCTTTATTTGCCAATCTGAGGAGCACTTGAGAAGAGACTGTCCGAAGAAAAATCGCAAGAAGTCAAAAGATTACGTCAAGAAAGATAATCAACCAAGCTCCAGTGGTTCGATTTACGATGATTCTGAGGTGATGATGGTGATGAGTGAAGAAAGACTGCAAGATTGGATCATGGATTTAGGAGGTTCATATCACATGTCACCCAGGTTAGATGTATTTTTGATTTTCTGGAATGCGATGGGGGCAGCGTACTGTTGGGTGACAACAGGGAGTGCAAGATCAGGGGTATTGGCAAGGTAAAGGTACAACTGAAAGATGGGTCAAGTTTTGTGTTACACAATGTCAGGTACATTCCTAAATTGAAAAGAAACTTGATATCGCTGGGAACTCTTAAAAAAGAGGGATATACCGTAAAATTGCAGTCGGGAAAAGTCAAGGTGATTAATGGTTCTAGGGTTATTATATCTGGAACCAGAAGGGAGAACTGTGTGTACTCTTTGGATGGCCATGCATTGGCCGGTGAGCTTAATGCTAGTGTTGAAGAGAAAGACAGTTTGTGCAGGTTTGGCATAAAAGACTAGGACATATTAGTGAGGCGGGACTACACGTGCTGGAAAAGCAGGGTTTGTTTGGCAAGAAGAGTCTAGGTAAGCTCGATTTTTGTGAGAATTGTGTTCTGGGAAATTCACATCGAGTACGTTTCGGTGTAGGAAGGCACACTACTCAGGGAGTGATAGACTATGTTCATTCAGACTTATGGGGTCCGTCTCAGGTGGAATCATTGGGAGGTAAGAGGTATTTCTTATCTATAGTCGATGATTATTCCAGAAGGGTATGGGTTTATGTTCTCAGGTTCAAACACGAAGCATTTGAAAAGTTCAAAGAGTGGAAGCAGTTAGTAGAAAATCAGACTGGGAGGACGGTTAAGAAGCTTAGGACGGATAATGGTCTTGAGTTCTGTAACCGGGAATTTAATCAGCTATGCACTAAGAGCGGGATTGCTAGACATTTGACGGTTGCCGGGACGCCGCAGCAAAATGGGTTAGCAGAACGGATGAACAGAACTCTCATGGACAAGGTACGCTGTTTATTAATACAGTCTGGATTGTCCAAGACCTTCTGGGTGGAAGCGACATGTACGACCGCATATCTTATAAATAGGTCACCATCGACAGCGATTGAGAAGAAGACACCTATAGAGATGTGGTCGGGACATCCTAGTGATTATGGGATGTTGAGGGTTTTCGGCTGTGTCGCGTATTCACACGTTAAACAAGGTAAGCTCGAGCCGAGAGCGGTAAAATGCGTTCTTTTGGGGTATCCTGAAGGCGTGAAGGGGTATAGACTATATAGGCTTGATAATGAATCACCTAAAATAGTCACAAGCAGGAACGTGGTCTTCAATGAAAGTGTCATGTACAAAGACACGTTGAAGGATACTGTTGCAGGAAAAGATAAGTCTGTTGAGGAATTACAAGTTGAGGTGGAACTGCAGAGGTTAAATAATCATATGCCTGAGGAAGACCATCCAGGTCAGGAAGATCAAACAGGTCATGAAGATCAGTCAGATCAGGAAGACCAAACAGATCAGGAAGATGGCGATGATGAAGATGCAGGGGTTCAAGAAATTGATCATCCACCGGATCTCACAGATTATCAATTGGTTCGGGATAGAGAACCAAGGACAAGAACGAAACCGGCGAGGTTTCGGGATGAGAGTAATATGGTTGCTTACGCGTTCGCTGCAGCAGAGGAAGAAGATACTCATGAACCATTGACATACCAGGAAGCAGTTGCTTGTGAAGACAGTTCTAAGTGGAAAGTTGCTATGAAAGAAGAGATGGATTCTCTGAAGAAGAACAAGATGTGGGTGTTAGTAGATCAACCAGCTGGGCAAAAGCTGGTGAGCTGCAAATGGCTGTACAAAATAAAGGAAGGGATTGAAGGTGTTCAAAAGCCTAGGTACAAGGCAAGGTTGGTGGCTCGTGGATTCACACAAAGAGCAGGTATTGATTACAATGAAGTATTTTCGCCGGTAGTTCGACACACATCTATTCGGGTTATACTTGCATTGACTGCGTGTAAAGATTATGAGCTGGAGCAGCTTGATGTAAAGACGGTGTTTTTACATGGAAATCTTGAAGAGGTGATCTACATGAGGCAACCACCGGGATTTGAACAAGGTAACAAGGTATGTTTGTTAAAGAAATCTCTTTATGGTTTGAAGCAGTCACCTAGGCAATGGTACAAGAGGTTCGATGAGTATATGCTGAGCAACGGGTTTAAGCGTAGCAGTTACGACAGCTGCGTATATTATAGGAGTTATGCACCAGGGGAGTATATCTATCTATTGTTATATGTAGATGATATGCTGATTGCTTGTAAAAGCAAGGCTGAGATCGCGGCTACCAAGTCTTTGCTTAAAAGGGAGTTCGACATGAAAGAGCTCGGGGAAGCAAAGAAGATTCTTGGTATGGAGATCTTCAGAGATCGGAGTCGCAAGATTCTGAGGGTGTCACAATCCGGGTACGTTTCTAAAGTTTTAAAAAGGTTTAGAATGGACAATGGGGAGTCGGTTCAGACACCATTAGATGGGCACTTCAAGCTGTCGTTGAAGGATTGTCCGGTTAGGGATTGTGATGTTGAAAGAATGAGTAAGGTGCCGTATGCAAATGCGGTTGGGAGCTTAATGTACTTGATGGTGTGCACAAGGCCAGACATAGCATATGCAGTAAGTGTAGTTAGCAGATATTTGGCGAATCCGGGTAAACTCTATTGGAAAGCAGTGAAGTGAATTATGAAATATTTGCAGGACACTGTAAACGTGGGTTTGGTGTATGGGACAAATCATGGCAACCATGTGGACGTAACAGGTTTTGTTGATTCAGACTACGCTAAGGATCCGGATAAAGGTAGGTCTATCACTGGTTACGTATTTTTAGTACAAGGATGTGTTGTAAGCTGGAAGGAAACGCTACAACACGTGGTGGCTCTTTCAACTACAGAGGCAGAGTATATGGCCCTTACGGAGGCTGTGAAGGAAGCTATTTGGCTAAGAGGACTCTTGGAAGAGTTGGGCGTGAAGCTCAACACTGTTGCAGTTAATTGTGATAATCAGGGCGCGATTCACTTATCGCGGAATCATGTTTTTCATGAGAGGACAAAGCACATCAATGTGCGTTATCACTTTATCAGAGAAGTCTTGGAAGCTAAGACGGTCGAAGTTCTGAAGGTGGGTACTGAACACAATGTTGCGGATGCCTTGACGAAGGTGGTACCTGGACGCAAGTTACAACACTGCTTGGAGTTGCTGAGTGTTGGGATAGGCTAATATATGCCTAAGGTGGAAATTGTTATGTTTAGTCATTATATTCGCCTAAGTCGTGTCTAGGGAGAGTGTCGATTAGCCTAGTTTCCTAATAACTAAGAATAAAGGTCGGTTGGCAATGTCTAAGCCCAACCCGACCCGTAGGACTTGTATAGTCGGTTCCCCCTCATCTCTATAAAAGGAGGTGAGGGGGAACGAACCAAACACGTCATTCTTTCAATAACTAATCTAAACGATTAGGGTAATACCTTGTGTGGGCGTCCATTAACTTTTCTAGTCGATTCGTCTGTGTCTGTTCTTCGATCGAGTATTCCGCATCTAGGTTAACCAGGGTTGTAGGGATTAAACCCTACATAGCTTATGCTTTCTTCTCTAGTTTGCAACCTACCTTTGTGAGTCATAATGTTTCTGTCACGTACGTTTAACGATTATTTTACATCATAGGACATTTAAGTATCAAGTAACGATGCCAATAAAAAGTTGTAGCAAATGGCAACATGTACGTTTTCTTAATAGGATTGGTTATCGTTGTACGTTATACCAAATGCAACTAGCAAGCAACTCAGATGAGCAGTTACCATAAATTAAACAAAAAATTCCAGTAAGTCTGAAATTAGCATAAACTACCACGAACAATATAATCTCGAGGCCAGAAATTTCCACCATTGTTTCACCATGAAAGCTTCCTATAAGTTCACTAAAAATACCGCAGACTATAACCTGTGCAGAAAAACAAGCCAAAGTTATTACATAGAATTTGCTTGGAGCTAACTATGATCAAAGCTTTCAAAGGATTGAAGTTGACCAACTCTGTTGACAAATTTAGAGTGGGCAGTTTTGACATATTTACTCTGTCAAACAAAGAAACAGACTACAAACCTTGAGAAACTTGGTTGTGTGATTATGTAAGCATTTCAGTGACCGACTTCAAATCCATCCCTTTGTCAAAACTGCATAAAGCAAGAAGTATGTTACCGGTGATCAAGAATACGAGCATAGATGATAAAACGACACAGGTGCACCTCTAATCATGTTTAAACACAGGCATACAACTTTACAAGTAGCTAATAATTATACTAAGTACCAAGGATCCTCTAGACGTCTTGTTTAACACCAAATTACGGAACAGACTTGAATAAAAGTCAAGAATGATACAGTAAAGGTGACAATTTTCACTAGATTACTTGTGTTAAGTTTGACCAGAGAAACAGTTTAGGTGACAACAGGTCAAATGGGTCGAAAGTCACCCAAAGTATAATTTCAATCTCTACAGCGTCCTAAAAGTAAGAAATATAAATAGCTATTGTATCATGTTTGATGCATCAAGTCTTATTAACGAACAAGAGGTCAGTAACCTGGTTTTGGATTGGCCAAAGCAACCTGGTTTTGAACTTCTTATGCTCTTATGACATGTTACACATACAAGCGTTCACTCGACCCACCCATTTTGCCACCATGAAAATGCAGTGTAAAGCATTGAAGATATTTGCTTACTAATACAAGGAATCCCCGCTGAGATCGACCTTCTTAGTGATCCAGTTTGGTGCCTTGTTCACTAGAACCTCGAGTTGGTCTTCAATCTCTTCTGCTGAAAGAAACAAAAAGTTTAACTATAAACGTAATCATAAACATATCTTTATAAATCAGATTCAACAAAAATACGACGAATTTGTGCATATCCCTTTCCACGATGTCCAAGTTATTCACCAAGATATTGTAAACAAGTTCACTTTGTGTAATGAAAGAACATTGTCTATCATACCTTTGTAGAAGGATTGCCTGCAGAATTGGTTTTTCCCTCCAAAAGTGAATGAACTGTTTATCATTGCTTTCTGGCTAAGCACGCTCTTTAGCTTCTTATCTTCAGTAGGCACTGAACTCTTTGGAGTTGACAGGTCAGGGATTTCAACACTTATTCATTAGGTATCAATGGAATTTATATTGGTGTCTCAGCAGTAACAACGTGAAGAGGTTTCTCGTGCTTGACTGGATTCAAGTTTGAACTAAGCGCAGACTCGTTATCAGTTGTGGTATCAGTTTTGATAGAGGAAGGTAACACTGAAGATGGTAAAAGATCAGTCTTTGCAGAATCATCAACAACCTTTGCTGAAAAGCGTTTCTTAAAAGATGGAGGAAAATGGAAAGGGTAGGAGTGCTTTTTCTGATGAGTCCACAGACAAAGCAGGCGCAGAAACTGTGATCTCCGTTTGGTTCAATGGCTCTGGAAGTTCAGCCTCAGGTACATCATCCTATTACAGTTACAACTTGTCAAAGTGGGTTTGGGTCAAAATAAGTGTTTTTTTAGGAGCCAAAACAGGCAGCTAGGAATCGTTTAAATGCACAACCTTTATATTGTCTGTTTGAAATACTTTATATAGACTTTGGACGAATTACAACCCGTTCGACCCATTAAGCCCACTCTGCTTATAGCTAAGTCCATAGTCACCAGGAATGCAGATCAATCCGGTGTGGAGTCACAATTCAAGATCGTGGTTCATTTTAGATCGATTTTGGTTAATTATTTATAAACACTTCTTATTAAAGTTAAAAGGGCTAATAACTTAAAAATGCATCTAACTTGACACTTTTTATCGTTCTGTGTAGCCATCTTTTTTTTTCCTATATTATTATTAAACTTTGTGATTTTGTACATTGTGTGTACCGGGTGACCTGCTTGACTGGTTAGCAGGTTACTTTAACGACAGTTTAACTTTTTATTACAACGTTAGTCCTTTATATTAACGGCCATTAACATAAACACTTAAATTTTGATTTTTTTAAAAATAAAATGTAAAATCTTAAAAAAGTATGTTACTATATATAAAAAAAATTAAGAATATAATTTACGCATGTATATATAAAAAACTGAAATTTTTAGAATTTAAATTTTTCAAAAGTATTTTTTTTTAAATTTAAAATTTTCAAAAGTAAAAGTCGTACTTTTTAAAAAAAACGGAAAATTTTAAAAAAAATTATATATACACATAATTTAAATAAAAGGAAAAGAAATAAAAGTTTTAAATTTTGTAAAAATGTACGACTTTTTGTAAAAAAGAATTTCGAAAATTTCAATTTTTTTTGTAAAAAAGTACGACTTTTAGTGTTGAAAACTTTAATTTTTTTTAAATAGTATGATTTGCTGCAAAAAAATTTCGAAGATTACAAAAAGAAAAATAACTTTTTTGCAAAAAATTTCTAAAATTTATATATACACAGAATTTATATAACATAAAAATAACAAAAGATTAAAATTTTGTAAAAAGTACGGTTTTTTGTAAAAACAGAATTTCAAAAATTTCAGTTTTTTTTTGTAAAAAAAAGTACAATTTTCACTTTTGAAAATTTTATATTTTAAAAAAAATTGTTTGATTTTCTGAAAAAAAAATTAAGATTTATAAAGTACGAAAAAGTTAAGTTATATAAAACACGTTTTATATAAAGTTTAAAATTTAATTAAAACATGTTTAAAAAATAATATTTAAATTTTTTTATTCAACGTAAATTTTATTCTTTAGAAAATTTGTATATAAAGTTATATACTTTTTTTCAAGGTTTTACGTTTTATTTTAAAAAAAATCAAATTTTAAGTGTGTATGTTAATGGCTGTTAATATAAAGGACTAACGTTGTAATAAAAAGTTTAACGGTCGTTAAAGCAACCTACTAACCAGTCAAGTAGGTGACCAGGTACACACAATGTACGAAATCACAAAGTTTAATGATAATATAGGAAAAAAAAAATGACTACACAGAACGGTAAAAAGTGTCAAGTTACATGCATTTTTAGTCATTAGCCCAAGTTAAAATGGGTCAAACTGGGTAAATTCCCAAAGGAGTCAAAAACTGCCGCTTAGAGTTACGCCAACTCATTTGTGTCGAATCGGGTGACTCGACCGGGTCGATTTAAGACCCGAGTTTTAAAACATTGATCTGTAGGCTTCAAAATCGTATGGCTCACTGATCTACATGTCATCCTCTATGCTTCCATTTTATTGCTGAATAGCATGACCTCATCTTATTTAAGGATCCTTGTTAGATTAACTGGTGTTTGTTACTGCATGCCTATAGGGTATTTTGGAACTCACACACTATATAAAAAAAATTACTGCATGATTGAACAATATCACATTAATGTATATGTATGTGATTGACGTTTAACATTATTTAGATTTCAACTAAAAAATATGAAATTTAAATTTATACTTCATTTAGAGACAAATTTTAATACATTTATAATTTTTCCAACCATTAACAATAAATATTAAAATTTATTGCAGGGTTAAAAAAGTTTAACAAAATATTAAAACGAGTAATAGTTTTCAGTATACCATATACATAAGGAAAATGAAGATATTGCTCTATTTGCTGCTTGCTTCTTATTTTATATGGTTTCCTCTATTTACAATTGAGTTCGATCAACCGATGTGGGATGCAATGTTCATCTTTTTATTGTTGCAACCTTTTTGAGGATTGCTTTCTTTTTAACGTGTGCTACTAACCGCTACTATATAAGTAAATCTAACATCCAATCCAATGTATGTCTTCAAACACTTTTTATCTTAAGTTTGTAACACTTGATTGATGTGTTTGTTCACCAAATTTTGCAAAGTATATGAAGTAACAACGTGAGTGTGTCATCGGCAAACTAATCAAAAATTGTAGCGACGTATAAAGTTCTTTCTAATAACCAATACGCAATCACCTTTGCTCCAATAGGATTTAACTCTATTGGGACTTGAAAACACTATCATTTTCGTCAAACTGCTAGTTAAAAGAGCCATTTTGTTATAAAGAACACATATCAAGAGATCATTTGCCACTCCTTTTTAATCACTCTTATAAGAAAAACTGAAAGCATTTTTTGCCATTAAATATTGCTAAAAGTGTCTTTTAGATACCTAATCAAGAAGTTAAAATTTCCCTTCGTCTTACTAGATAGAATCTAACGTTATACGAGAAGCTCAGCCAAATAATTGTGGGCTCAATATCTGCTTAAGATATGTAACATATATTTAAACATGAACTTTTTGGGGAAAAGGGTTATAGCAAATTTGACGTAAACTTCCTAAATAGCATGAACATCCGGACTGCACACATGACAAACTAAATGAATCACGAACAAACTAAAATTTTGGAAGAGAAAGGACAATAAGACCCACCTTGACGCAAATAATCATTGTGACCTGAGCACCATGCATATTCACATTACACGTTGGTAATACATTTCCAAAAGCTGTAGCAAGACCTTCGCATTTATAGGTGTCATGTCATTCAGTTGATGTTATTACAAATGTTTCATGCCCTCGGTGTACTATGGTTCATGCTCGTGGCTCGTTGTCTCAACGTTAGTTTCATCCTTCCGTCAATGTATTATGTGACTGTCCTAGTAAATTTTGGTCACAAAAAAAGCTTCCCGCGTTTAACAAAGCCTATATAGTCTATAATGAACCATCCACCTAATTGAGCTACATGAATATCAGTAATTCGACCACATAAAGAGAACTTTTCCACTCGACTGATATCGAGATTAGGATGTGCACTATAACTTTTGGTATTCAGTAAATACATACAACTTGTACTAATAAAACTCATTTGAACAAAACCGGTTCTGGCTATATGATTTCGAGTTAAATTAAACCTACAATCCCATTTTATATACGGTTGTTTCTTTTGATTTCTTGTTCATCCAAATTTTCACAAATTATGTTTTGGCCATACAATACTCACCAATTAATATGTGATTTAAGTTCAACATTATTAAATTTCAACTACAATTATGCAATTCAAAGTTATACTTAATTTAGAGGTAAATTTCAATACATTTTTAATTTTTCCATCAATTAACAATAAATATTAAAATTTAACGCAAATCGCTAAAAAAATTAACAAAATATTAAAACTAATAATAATACCACAGTATGAATTCATTTATCATACAAAAGGCAAATGAAATACTTGTCTATTTGGTGTTTTCCTTCTTATTTTATAAGGTTCCCTCTATTTGCCATTTAGTTGGATCAACCGATGTGGGATGCAATATTCATCTATTTATGGTTGCAACTTTTGTGAAAATTGATTTCTTTAAACAATTTTGTATCATTAATTTAATGATCGGTTTCATATCATAGAACACTCATAAGTTTGTAACATATGATTGTTGTGTTGTTCAACAAATGGTGTAAAGTATATGATAGGTGTAAAAACACCCATCCTTTTACCACTTATTTCTGGCTAAAACAAGACCAAAACACGTATTTAATATCATTTGTTTGGAATTATGCGTTTTTGTGTTTATTGTGTTTTCAGAGTCAACCGGATGAATATTGAAGAAAACATGGGATTGCACGGGTTTTATCGAAGAAAAAGACTCAAGACGAAGTCTATTGTCCAAGAGATGCAAAAGATTTGAAGTCATTGTGCCTATTTGAAGATTTATCGAAGAATAGAGCCAAAGATGGAAGATTCATATATGTCGAAGAACTCGAGTCTATTAAACAAAAGATTATAAGACGAGTTGGAATTATTCACCGACACTTCTCAAAATCCAAAGTCGGAAACGTTTATTTAAAAGAAACGTAAAGACTAAAGAAGGAAGAAGAAAAGAAGCCCAAACCAAAGCCCATTCACAAGCCCACATCACACGCCTATATATAGGATTCCACTTCACAATTTTGGAGAGAGTTAGTCTTAGTAGGTAGTTTTTAGTTTTTCATTCTCTCTAGTTTTAGAGAGAGAAAATTCTAAACTTTCTCTCACTAGTTTTCATCTTTCTTCCTTTTAATCTTTCGAAGATAAAACCTTTGTATTGTTTTTCATTAATCAAGTTTAATTTCAAGCCTTTTAATCATTAATCTTATTCTACCTTTCTTTGATTTTGTTTGATTTTGGTACAAATCTCGTATGATCCGTGTTGTTCATCAATAATTTTGTGCTTAAAAAGTTAATCTTTTTATGTTTCCTTAAGTTTCTATACAAATAAGCTTTAAGATCTTTGTGCTTATTGGCTTATTTGTGAGTTTAGCTTATTTACTTTTTTAAGTTTTCATAAAAAGTTCATCTTTTTATTATTTGATTTATAAGTTTGCTTATTTAAAGTTAGAAAAGTTGTTATTTGAGCTTATTTAATCCGGTTCATTATAGATTCGAGCTAGTTTGGGGAATAGCTTATTGAAATAGCTTATTCCCTTGCTTATATTTCGGATCAAAAGGGTGTAAACCCTTTTCCGATTGGGTTTTTCCGAGCAGCACCCCCTTTATTCCGATTACACAGATCGGAAAAGGGTTTTGGTGGATTCCGATTGGGAGCTCATTGCACTATTCCGATTGGTTAAGTTCACATGTATTCCGATTTGACTTGTTTTGAAGATTCGATTACACCATGTTGTTCACATTCCGATTGCCTTAAATTTTGAGATATTCCGATTTGATTTATTTGTACAACATTCCGATCAGCTCTTTTAACTCATTCCGATCAAAGTGATCGGAATATATTCCGATTAGTTGTTATTGTTTACATTCCGACAGGTGGATCTTTGGTTATTCCGATTGTATTAATTTTGTGGTATTCCGATTGATGCACTTTAGACTTTCCGATTTGGCATAAATTGTTTGTTCAATTTCTTGTTTTTGCAAAGTTTCCAAGAGTTAATTTTATTAAGTGTTCAAGTATTTTTCTCATTTTACCTTTAAGTTTTCAAACATTTATTTTTAACTTGTCAATTTAGTTCAATCTTTTAAAGCTTTAATTCTACTCTTCGACACTTACTTATTTGTTATTAGTTTAAAATAATTAAACAAACCAACACCTTTTCATTAACCAAGAACAAATCATTCCACTTAGAGCCGTGATCAATTCGAGGAGATACCGAGACAAATCTAGAACCCCATACAAAACGCATTGTATCAAATGGCGCCGTTGCCGGCTCTTCTCGTTAAGATCAACAGTTTTTTGTGAGAACTTGGATTTTGGGATCCGTTCCCCGTGAACGTTACTTTTTTCATAAAAAATTTCAAGTATAGTACTAAAGTAATGACGTGAACGCGTCATTAGCAAGTTAATTGAAAGTTTTAATCACGTTTATGGTTTTTTTTTTTCTAATAATGAACTTCACTCCAATAGGATCTAACTCTAATGGGACTTAAACACACTATCATTTTCATCAAACTGCTAGTTGAAAGAGTATTTTTTCTATCAAGAGATCATTTCATGACTTTCTGCCTGAGTCACCAAGTCACGAAATAAAGGTGCCGGTTTAGTGGCACGTATAACATATACGAGTAAGTACATAATACATGAGTTGCCGGTATATATAAAAAGGGAAGTATCGGCACGACTACATGTGAACCCGTATGAAATAAGAAACGTACTCAATCGATGAAACCAAGCCCGCGGTGCTTGTTTTAAGCCATAAAGGGCTTTTGATAATTTGCACACATGTGCTAAGTCCATAGTCACCAGGAATGCAGATCAATCCGGTGTGGAGTCACAATTCAAGATCGTGGTTCATTTTAGATCGATTTTGGTTAATTATTTATAAACACTTCTTATTAAAGTTAAAAGGGCTAATAACTTAAAAATGCATCTAACTTGACACTTTTTATCGTTCTGTGTAGCCATCTTTTTTTTTCCTATATTATTATTAAACTTTGTGATTTTGTACATTGTGTGTACCGGGTGACCTGCTTGACTGGTTAGCAGGTTACTTTAACGACAGTTTAACTTTTTATTACAACGTTAGTCCTTTATATTAACGGCCATTAACATAAACACTTAAATTTTGATTTTTTTTAAAAATAAAATGTAAAATCTTAAAAAAGTATGTTACTATATATAAAAAAAATTAAGAATATAATTTACGCATGTATATATAAAAAACTGAAATTTTTAGAATTTAAATTTTTCAAAAGTATTTTTTTTTTAAATTTAAAATTTTCAAAAGTAAAAGTTGTACTTTTAAAAAAAACGGAAAATTTTAAAAAAAATTATATATACACATAATTTAAATAAAAGGAAAAGAAATAAAAGTTTTAAATTTTGTAAAAATGTACGACTTTTTCTAAAAAAGAATTTCGAAAATTTCAATTTTTTTTGTAAAAAAGTACGACTTTTAGTGTTGAAAACTTTAATTTTTTTTAAATAGTATGATTTGCTGCTAAAAAAATTTCGAAGATTACAAAAAGAAAAATAACTTTTTTGCAAAAAATTTCTAAAATTTATATATACACACAATTTATATAACATAAAAATAACAAAAGATTAAAATTTTGTAAAAAGTACGGTTTTTTGTAAAAACAGAATTTCAAAAATTTCAGTTTTTTTTTTGTAAAAAAAAGTACAATTTTCACTTTTGAAAATTTTATATTTTAAAAAAAATTGTTTGATTTTCTGAAAAAAAATTAAGATTTATAAAGTACGAAAAAGTTAAGTTATATAAAACACGTTTTATATAAAGTTTAAAAGTTAATTAAAACATGTTTAAAAAATAATATTTAAATTTTTTTATTCAACGTAAATTTTATTCTTTAGAAAATTTGTATATAAAGTTATATACTTTTTTTCAAGGTTTTACGTTTTATTTTAAAAAAAATCAAATTTTAAGTGTGTATGTTAATGGCCGTTAATATAAATGACTAACGTTGTAATAAAAAGTTTAACGGTCGTTAAAGCAACCTACTAACCAGTCAAGTAGGTGACCAGGTACACACAATGTACGAAATCACAAAGTTTAATGATAATATAGGAAAAAAAAAGATGACTATACAGAACGGTAAAAAGTGTCAAATTACATGCATTTTTAGTTATTAGCCCAAGTTAAAATGGGTCAAACTGGGTAAACTCCCAAAGGAGTCAAAAACTGCCGCTTAGAGTTACGCCAACTCATTTGTGTCAGTATGTCACCAATAACAATAGAGCACCACGCGGGCGTCCTAGAGACATTTGGGCTCGCATTATAGCAAAAAAGTGCAACATTTCAACTTGATTACCCAAAACATACAATTTACCTAAAAAACACTCAACATTTTTTCGTCACCCACGCTGCCCACAGTCATGGCCGGCCCTGAGCTCCGCCCACCATACCACAAAGAATGCGTTGGTTCTTGGTTGCAACTTGCAATACCTATTCGAGAAGACAATTTTTTTATGAGAACGTAATATTTTACTTCGTAAGAGCTTCGTTCCATAGAGAATTACTTCTATATTATATGATACAACATAATAAAAAAGATGTCGTGAATCATTCTATATTATGTGCCTCTTTCTAACGTTTATGTGCACCATAACTTTTGGCTTGTACTAATAAAAGTCATTCGAACAAACCCGAATCTGGATAGGTAACGGTTTATGGTTTTATGTTATGCTCAATAACCCTCACACCATCTATAACTACATATTTAGTTATATTTGATCGAATACAAACACTTTCAGCAGATTAATAAAGTCGATAAGTGATTGTCTTGAAGTGGTATACATAACTTGAAATTGCAAACATTTCTTGCATGTGTATTTATGTTCTTCATTAGTTCATTTGATGAGTTGACAACAAATAAGGGCGTCGACACGGTTATTAACACTTTTGGCACTAGTCTTAGCCTCTACAACACCTGGCCACATAATTACGTGTTTACGTGTACGCCAAACTGCGACCTTCACGAGTTGTTAGGAAATTTTGAGTGTCTCATTTAAAATAGTTAATTGAAATAAGGCAAAACTCGATTAAAAAATTGTCACATGCAGGTCTCGAACCTGCGACCTTCGCGTTTTTAGCACGACGCTCTAACCAGCTGAGCTAATAGGCCTATTTGGTGAAGGTTTGTTATATTAAAATTTTGAAAATCTTATGATTCGTGAACAGGATTAATAATAATAATTTGATTTGCATATGCGGATTCAAATAATGGTTTTAAGTTGTGTTGCAACAGGAATTTATTACTGACTAAATAAGTTATCATTGCCAACACTTAAATATGTGTCCCCAGACGCCTAATCCAGTTAGTGCAGCTGAGGTAATAAGCGTTCACTGCTTCACTTGTGTTTTCTTGGTTCCTGGCGTCTATGATATCTGTCAAACCTCTAGCCCGTTAATGTAACTTCCAAATATCAAAGCATCTTAATTGAGTATACTTTGCGTTTTCGCCTCTTCCTAATGTCATGGAAATCTCAATTAACGAGTAGGCTTGAGGTTTGTATTAGCTTCCCCAAATGGGGTCTACTTTGACAAGAATAGCAATCCCGTATAGAAAGTAACCGATATGGTAATGGTGATCGAAATCAGCACCTGAATCTTGAGAACCTTGTTTTGTTAAGATCGAGTCCACCCCATCTATATACCCTATAAAGGGTGTATCATGATTGTTGAAAAAGTTGAAAATTTTCAACAATTTGATATATAAGGAAACTTTGAAATGCTGAATTATGAAAATGTTGAATAAAGAGCTGACATCAAGGGACGAATGGTATTATGAAATGTTGAAACATGAGTTTTTATTATTTTACTATACAATATGGAAAGTATTTAAAAAATGGCTGGCAATTGTACAATAAAATTTAATTACATGGCTGGCAAATGGTATTATCCAAGAAATTACAGCTAACCGAGGAACTTAATAAGTACCAAATGGTATTGTCTAAAAATGTAAAGGATATAACTGAGGAAGTTATCATAAGGATCAAATGCTATACACATTCACATTAATAAGAAGGTAATGAATGCACATTAAAATTGGTGATTTCAATACCACGTACATTTTTTACGAAAGAAAATAAAAACGTAATTAGTAATTTTAGAAATACATACATTGTCAACCATCATTAATTAGCATAACCTTTGGAATAATTTATATTGATTGACACAAATTATTTCTTAATATACATAGCCCTCTACATGCCTTATAAAATGCAACATACATCGTGACAAACTTAATCACATACCCATTTGTCTCGAAGAATCACGGGTGATTCTACTCTCTGTACATCATTGCAATCAGTTCAAATTTTACTAATGGTAGATGATCTGATCTTAGTTTCGCCAAAGTTATTATCTATCTTCGTGTTCATATTCGGACATCATTCCTTTATGCAACCTGATTAAGTAATGTTATTTGTTTATGGGGAAATTATGTACCATTAATTTTGTTACATACTACTAACTATGTATTTTGTATTGTTTACTTATGTTCAACGTTTGAAGTTTATAGCTATTTATTGGATTCCTTCCGTTTGTGAATTTCAGTCTCATTATCTTGTATAAGTTATGATTACTGCTTAGGTTTTCCGTCTTTCTTTATATATCCCCTCTATGTGATTGATTCTGCTGTTAGTGGGCATGCTATCTTCAGTATGTGTTATTTTTTAGATTTCGTTGTATCTGTATCCTTTGTTCCATATGTTTAACCCTTGATTGATATATGTGACAAGTTTAATATATTTGAATTGTGATTATTTGATGACCTACTTTTTTAAGTTTATATAATTTTGATCTTTTGATGTTGCTACAACTCAACAGCAGCTTTAGCTTTATTATATATGACAGTTATATAGATTTAGAAATATCACACACAACAAGAAAAGGAAAAGGGTCAATGGTTGTGGTGATTGGAATTGTTTTAGGACTATATATATACTTCTAATCATTCTTTATATGCCCGTTATACAGGTCGAAACGACCAGTTTCTGGTTTAACACTTCAGTTTAGTTTGAATCTTAACTATAACCCGTTTCACAAGTGACCGGTTACCACTCTGGCTCCTGATCAAACGAGCCGAGTCGAAACAATGTTTAAAACAACGCGCAAATCTCTATTAAAATTGAAGTACTTCCTTTATTTTTTTATATCCATGAACAATCCCGAATGCACTTTTAAGATCTAATCCGGAATGTGCAAAGCTTCACGTAATCCGGAGAACTGCTCCGTGAATAAACTAAAGCGCGAGCTTATTTCTGTGTAACTACTAGGTGTAACCTCCCATCTTCAGCTTTTTCGTTCCAATCATGTCACAAAATAATGTCAATTTTTACAATTTTCACATAACGCGAGACATAAGTGTAACTGTGTGAGACACAACATTGTTTGATAACAATGATCTTATAATTTTCTGTTAGCACCAAACAAAAACATAAACAATCATGAAAACCGATTAGTTACTAAAGGTACTCTTATATTGGCGGTGTGCTCCTTGAACAAGATTGATTATTGAAAAGAATCAATAGCAGATCTTTTAAAATTCAAATAAAGCAATAAATTAGGAAATCATTTAATTTGTTGAGAAAAAAACGTATGTCATGTGAAGGAAAAAAGTTAGCCTGTAATACACCTTTTATAATATAGTATACATTTTTCTTTTATATGGACGTAACATTTAAAGAAATGATATGTTTGAAAAACCCGACTATCGATCGCTTTTATAAATAAGCAACACAATAACTTTTAGAACTGTTGTTGCAAGTTATAGTTATTCAGAGAAGGTATTAGTCAATTCGGTCAAAGAGTTTGATCAATGAAGAGTTTACACCTTAAATGTCGTGTATAAAGAAGTTTTACGCTACAACTAACGCACTTTTTTAAATTTTATCTCATAATATATGTAATGTTTCACTTTCAGTTTACTAAATATTTTTATATGTTGTTTGGTACATGTTAAGGTATATCACATGCTACGAGCGTTTGTCATTTTATTTTGATATTTTTTCACGTTCTATTTACATGAAACATTTACCACAATATCAGATATCGTTAATTACCTGCCTCTAAGAGTTTCCGCCGCTATGCGCGGGTAATCGTCTAGTTTCCATTAAAGGTCCCATCTAATGGTTCGCTTATATCCTTCAGGTAATTTTGAACTTTAGGCATTACATCAAGATAATCAATCTCTTCTGCTATTAATACTAATCTACCTGCTCTTGCCACTAATTTTGGACCGGGTTTATTAACTACAGAGATGGTGAGATCAGTGATGAAGACGTGAGTTGAGAATGTCGTTAGGAAGAAACGCGAAATATAATAAGAAACTAATCGGCTCGTTCTTAAGTTAAATGGGAGTCAAAACAAAACCATCGCCTAGACTATGTGCATATACACAAGAAAAAGAAATCTATAATTGACTTATAGCTCCATTAGAGCCGGTCCTAAATTTTATGTTGTTGTCCTGGGTAAAACGATCAAATGATGCCCCTATTAGATGTCACAAACTCGCTACTTTCTAAATATATGGCTCTTCCCTGTTTGAGGTCGTATACATAAAGTTATTACGGAGTAACATTTAACTAAAAAACACTCAACATGTTTTTGTCACCCTCGCTGCCCAGGGCCGGCCCTGAGCTCTGCCACGCCATACCACAAAGAATGGGTTGGTTCTTGGTTGCACTACCTATTCGAGAAGACAAAATTTTTATGAGGATGTAATATTTTACTTCGTAAGAGCTTTGTTCCGTACATAATTACTTCTATATTATACAAGATAATAAGAAAGATGTCGTGAATAATTATGTGCCTCTTTCTAACGTTTATGTGCAGTGCACCATAACTTTTTGTTTTGGATGTATAGCTTGTACTAATAAAAGCCATTCGAACAAACCGAATCTGGCTAGGTTTATGGTTTTATACTTTTATGTTATGCTCAACAACCCTCACACCATCTATAACCAAATATTGAGTTATATCTGACTGAAAACAAACATTTTCAGCAGATCAAATAAGTCAATAAGTGATTATCTTGAAGTCGTATATATAACTTGAAATTGCAAACAATTCTTGCATGTGTATTATTTATGTTCTTCATTTGATGAGTTGACAACAAAAAGGGCGTCGACACGGTTATTAAGCCATTGATGAGGCCTCACGACCATGATGACGGGTCAACAAAAATTGTATGCAAAACCTATAATTTTAGTTTAAATATAAGTGCGTTCTTATTTGTTATTTTACATACTAAGTTGTAGAAACTAATATTTTGATTATTTAGTTTCCTCCATACAAGTTCAAATCAAAAAAACAAATTTCAAAATCACAATATTAAAAATTACTACTCCCTCCGTCCCAATTTACTTGTCCACTTTATATTTTTCAAGTCTTTGTTCTTTAACTTTGACTATAAATTAAATTTTTTGTGTTATGTAATATTTAATAAAAATTATACCAAATAAAAATACATTTAAAACACAATTCATTCATATAATTTTTATCAAGTATTATATAACACAAATTTTTTAATTTAAGGTCAAAGTTGATGAAGAAAGACTTAAAAAGTCAAACGTGGACAAATAAATTGGGACGGAGGGAGTATTAATTATGTGCATTTTTAAAACAAAAACCCCCTAAGTCACAAAAAAACAAATTTTAGAATTTGAAAACGAAAATCTAGAATTTCAAAACTATTAAATTAGATCCCTTATATTTCACATCTTTGCAAAAAAATAAGTTGCAAAGACTTAAACTCTAAAAGATAGAGGGTCAGCCAACCCTACGGAATTCCACAAACTATGTCAGCCAAATTGACTTTTTCTGTTTTCAAACTTAAACCTCTCCCTCTTATTTATAGCCACCCTCACTCATCCAACTTCTCACCCAACAACGATGTGGGACAAATTCTAAACACAGCTGAGAATGTTTAAGTCGAAAAAATAAAACGCGTTTCATGTTCCCATTCTTGTTTTGTTTCGCTGCTACATCATCATATCCAACACATACAATGGCGAAGACAAAAGAAGAGCATGTTAAGCACGTATCCCCTAGCGAAAAAAGTTGTGTGAATTTTTAATAATATTCGGCTATTTTGTAATTTGCTCACTAACTTAGCAGTTAAAGAGTTCCCGTTTGGATCATACCAAGCAATTTATTTGATTCAAATTTGATAAACAAGTTTTACATGATTTAGATATCTAACTACAAGATTAAGGAAGATTACTGGATTTAAATTTATCAGTCCTCTTCCCCCACTTACAGATACCAGGGTATGGAGGCGCGTCGCTCGAAAACTTCCTAAAGAACAAAGTACACCTCAGTTTGCTTCTATACTAGTGGGTATCCAACTACGATGTCAATTAATCATTGTATCTTACAGTTACTTATGGAAGATGTGATTGGTGTAGCTTCATAGCCTTGACTAAACATGTTTCTAATATTAGGATTTTATGTTTCTAAGATGCATCCAAGCCTCTCGACCAAAATTGAGTACGCCTAGTATCTGCATGTTAGTAGGGGATTGGGTAAGATATTTTGTGATAGAAGTGAAAATAGTAGCAGGACGGGTAAGGCGTAAAACTGAGTCAACATCGATAAACGTCATATTTTTAGTGTGGGTCATATAAAGTTACCCATTTTGACCCCTTGTCCAACCTTCCCGGCGGATCTCTTTCCACCTCTAAGCAACTCAAAGCAGAGACCCTTGTATTTAATAACAATGGTATCTCAATCAAGGTTTAATAGAGACATCAATGATCTCACATAAATCTGGCAGTAAGATTCTTTGAGTCTGTTCAGCATCAGCAGATCAATCTGCTTTGCAAGAGCGTCTGTGTGAATAGGTGTCCATGTCTACTATATTGCCCTTTAAACAACTACTTCCTGCCAAAATATAACGGGATGAAAAGAAATTGACAAGTTCTTACTTCTTACGGAGTACTAAATAAACATAAAACAACCCTGACACACGCGCCATAACGTAAGGTGATCTGTGTATAGGGAAGAGCAACTCCATCCTGAAAAGATCAACAAACAGATGAAACTTATTATTGAAGTGAAGAAAGGACAATAAGACCCACCTCGACGCAAATTGATTGAAATATATGGTGAACGCGTCATTGGCAAATTGATTGAAAGTTGTAGCGACATATATAGTTTTTCTAATAGCAAATGCCCAATGAGCTTTACTCCAATAGGATTTAACTCTAATGGAACTTGAACACACCATCACTTTTATTTAATTCTCCAGGCAACTTTGAATGCGTATAAGATAAATCGTTAGGCAAAAGACATATCTGTTCAAGCAACATAAACAACATGTGATATGATACTAGTCAAAAACTTGAGCCATCCATAATCCATAGTTTAAGTACTTTCGTGTCATGCTGCTAGGTAAAAGACCAATTTTGCTGTCAAGAACACATAATCACTTTGTCTCCGATAAGACTTGAACATGTTCTATCGTCATATACCAAATGCCTGCTTGTTCATGCAACGCAACATGAATAACAAGCAGTATGATACCGGTATAAAACATAAACTTTTTGGCAAACAATGGTTGGCGAATTTGACATAACCTTTAACAATCACATGAACATCCGGACTGCAAACATGACAAACAAAAGTGGAAACACACAAACTGTACATTACATCCAAAACTCGTAAACAAGAGAACACAAATAGTATCTCGTTTGATTTTCAAGGAGTAAAGCAACAACAGTCACCCGTATCGCCTTTTTGACCCGGAAGATACAAACACTGACCATGAGTCCAACCACGAGGGATGCACCTCATGGGTGCAAAATCCATCACCTATTCCCATTTGGCACGCCACATATGTACAATACTTTATCTCGTCACCGTTTGGTTTGAAACCTGAATTTTACTAACAGGAAAAAGTATACGTTGTTTCTCTATTAATACAACACATCAAGAAAATATCATATTGTTATACTGTATTATTTTTTTTTACCTTTAGCTGTTGGTGCAAATGTGGCTGTAAGAACCAGAAGAACAAATAATAGTTTCATTTTATTGTTTTTCTTCATTTTTTTTCATTGATAAAACATGATTTCTATAGACGGCATACCGGACCGACCAGACCAAAGCAAACGTACTTAAATTCAATTCTCGGTTCACCCTTTTGCTCATTTTTTGTTTTGTCGGGTCAGTTCGGCTTACACAGAACCAAGTATGCTTTGTTCGACCAGACTGGACCAAAAGTCCTTGGTACAGAGTTTGGACCAAATCGATTTGTGGTCCGGTCCAGTCTTGGTTGTCCGGTTTCCAGACAGTGGCAATGTGAATTATAGTAGATAGATATACCGGTATTGATATGTGAAGAAAAAGAACACTGGCTAGCAAGCAGATGAGTAGTTTCCATAAATTAAACAAAAAAAATTCGATTAAGTCTTAAATTAGCATACAAATCCCACAAACAATATTAATCTAGACGCTGGAAATTGCGATTTCCTACATCGTTGCACCATGAAAGCTTCCTATGAGTTCACTTTTAAAGATACCGAGACCCAAAGATGATAACTTATAGCTAGAACACATAGATAGTAACCTGTTCAGAAAAAAAGGCCAAAGTTATGACATATAATTAGTTTGGATATTGCTATGATGAAAGCTTTTTAAGGATTGAAGTTCAGTTTTGATATATTTACTCATGAACTGGTCAAACAAAGAAACAGACTACAAACCTTGAGAAGCCTGGTTGTGTGATTATGTAAGCATTTCAGTGACCGACTTCAAATCCATCCCTTTGTCAAAACTGCAAAATGCAAGAAGTATGTTAGCGCGGTGATCAACAATACGAGCATAAATGATAACACGACACAAGTGCACCTCTAATCATGTTTAAACACAGCATACAACTTTACAAGTAGCTAATAACTATATTAAGTACCAAGGATCCTCTAGACGTCTTGTTTAACACCAAATTATGAAGAGAATCAACCATAATTTTCACTAGATTACTTGTGTTATTTTTGCCCACAAAAACAGTTTAGGTAACAAATTTTCACACAGTAGACGGGTCAACATGGGTTAGGTTTGATCACATCAACAGTTTAGGAGAAAACGGGTCAAATGGGTCGAAATTCCCTCGAAGTATAATTTCAATCTCTACTGCGTCCTAAATAGCTTAAGTAAAAAATATAATTAGCTATTGTATCATGTTTGATGCATTAAGTCCTATTAACGAACAAGAGGTCAGTAAACTGGTTTAGATTGGCCAAAACAACTCGACCGTTTCAACTAGCACTAATAATTTATTCTTTGACCCTGAACATCTTATAATCTTATGACATGTTACACATACAGACGTTCCCTCGACCCACCCATTTTGCCACCTTGAAAATGTAGTGTGAACCATTAAAAGATAAAGATTTGCTTACTAATACAAGGAATCCCCGCTGAGATCGACCTTCTTAGTGATCCAGTTTGGTGCCTTGTTCACTAGAACCTCGAGGTGCTCTTCAATCTCTTCTGCTCAAATAAACAAAAAGGCTTGATTATAAATGTAATCATAAACGGAATCATAAACATATCTCTATAAATCAGATTAGACAAACATACGACGAATTTGTGCATACCCCTTTCCACGATCTCCAAGTTATTCACCAGGATTTTGTAAATAAGTTCGCTTTGTGTAATGAAAGAACATTGTGTAGATCTAGATATGTCGTGAATTGTCTTAACAATACCAGTTAAGCAGTCAGATGTAGGTTGAAATGGTTTTAATCCGCTGTGTGCGATGACGCCACTCTGGGAAGTATCTTCCACCTAAATACCAAAATAGTAATTTCTTAGACATGTCCAACTAGAAATGCAAAAAATGTGCAGGTTAGGCAAGGGTTCAAAACAGATTCGGACCAAGTTGACCCGCCATGTATCTAAGTATTATAAAATCGAATATTGACCTCAAAAGTGACTCATAAAAGCTAAATCGTACCTTTGCAGAAAGATCGCCTGCAGAAGTGGTTTTTCCCTCCAAAAATTCACCTTCATCGTCATTCAAGAAATTCAAAGACCTCTTTGTAAAGGAACTGTTTGTCATTGCTTTCTGGCTAAGCGCACTCTTTAGCTTCTTATCTTCAGTAGCCACTGATCTCTTTGGAGTTGACAGATCAGGCGTTTCAATACTTATCTCACCAAGTATCAATGGGTTTTTTATCGGTGTCTCTGCACTAACAACTTGAAGAGGTTTCTTGTGCTCGACTGGATCCAAGTTTGAACTAATCGCAGACTCGTTATCTGTTTTAACAGAGGACGGTAACTCTGGAGATAGTAAGAGTTCAGTCTTTGCAGAATCATCAACAACCTTTGCTGAAAAGCGTTTTTGAAAAGATGGAGGCAAATGGGAAGAATTAAGTAGCTCAGCTTCAGCGATATTAGGCAGTGTTTCGATTGATGACTCCACAGGCAAAGCGGGAACAGAAATTTTGATCTCTCTTTGGTTAAATGGCTCCGGAAGTTCAGCCTCAGGTACATCAAAATCCTGTTACAGTTACAACTTGTAAGCATAATAACCAAATATTATCCTTTACTATATCGATTCTTAGAGGTATTACAGTTACTGGCGAAATGTTTGAATTGAAATGTGTCATTTTAATAGGATTCAAAAGAGGCAGGGACGAGTCGTTTTGACCCACAAACATTATTTTGTCTACTTTGAGTGATTACAAAAATGATGATATCACATTGCTGATCTAAATCACTGAATATAGAACTATAAGAGGTAGTGCGCCTCGAAAATAGACTTTGGACAACTTCCAACCCGTTTGGCATTTTAAACCCATTCCACTATTAGCTAGCCTTTTCTTGACCCCGATGACTTACTTGAATGCTTATGATACAACCCACACACCCATTCACTTCTAGTTACATCCAAGTATCACTCGCCAACAGAACAACACGATCCCCATATTATCAAGTCGATTAAGTCAAAAGATTATTTTAATACATAATTCTAAACCAGGTGATTAGAAAGGGGAAAGAATTACCTCCGATTGTTTATTGACCAACTTGAAGAGCCTACTGGAAAATGCATGGGAAAGAGCAATGTAAGCAGAGTGTTCAATGTGGCCTTCTACAACGTCAAAATTCAATGTAACTTTTATGTCGTGATCCACGCTCAAAGTCTTCTTATTGTGTAATAAAATCTTTTCAGTCTGAACAGCCTCAGGGAGAATGAACTTTATCTGTGCAAGATTTTTATACGAAAACTTCCTGAAAAATAGGAAAAAATAGATGTGATCACTAATATAAAAGAGGACGGAGAAAATCTGATAAAGAAGGCATAGATACTTAGATAGGTACTAGGTAGCCTACGTTAGGCAAAATTTTATTTGAAAACTTCGTTTTCTCCTATAATATAACACTTAACTTTTAAAGAATGAATTATGGTGACCAACTCTGATAAAACATACGAGTTTCTAACCACGTTGACCATTTTCCTGATGTTGGCTTTTATAGCTGAAAACATAGTTCCTTATAGTAAGTGAAATCCACCTAACGTATGTCACCTTTTTACACTTTTATATCTATGATATCTTTTTTTTCTTCCAAAAACCACCTTAAGACGACTCTTAGGTGTTTGTTTCGGCTTATATAGCCGGTTTACGGCTTATTTGGTTTTGGGCTTATGTTTCATAAGCTCACTTTTTGTGACTTATTTTGAAAACTTTTCGGTTAATATAAGTTCATTATGTCATAATAAACTTATATAAGGCGAAAAATATTAAAATAGCCACAAAAGTGAGCTTGTGAAACATAAGCTCAAAACCAAATAAACCATAACCGGGCTATATAAGCTGAAACAAACACTTGTAATTATTTAAGCTTATTTGTGGGCTTACAAGCTTATGTGATTTCAGCTTATATCTCATAAACCTCAATTTTCTGGCTCATTTTGAGACTCATGGGCTTATATAAACTTATCATGATATGAGATAATAAACTCGTACAAGCTAACAAGTCTCAAAATAAGACAGAAAATCTGGGCTTATGAAATATAAGCCGATATCAAATAGGCTCTTAAGCTCACAAATAAGTTTAAACAAACAAAAGCAAATTAAAAACATAAATGACGGAAAACAAATAAAAAAGAAAAACATGCTCCAACTTTTGATTACCTTCCTGTGAGAGTTTCAACTTGACGACATATATTACGAAAAGTAGGCAACTGTTTACGCAGATTGAGCAGCCTTAGTGAAGTAGTCATACGATCAAAAAGCTCTGAAAGAGATTTGTACCTGGTAAAAACCAAAGTTTATTAGATTATAAAATGTACCGGCTACCAAGTTTAACTAGATTCTCTAGAGCACAATGTATGTACTAAAAGACTTACTTTTCAGGAAGTTCAGCAGATTCCTTGTTGACCCGACTGTTCAGAGTCTCCTCAGTCTTTTCTGGTGTCGGAGACACAAAGTGAGCATCAAGACGCTGGCTTTCATGGATATGCAATTTTTTTACTGGAGTGGAAGACACTGGGCATGATTTATCTGCCACGGGTAGATTGCTTTTATGTGACGATTCCATGGCGGCGGCGTGTGTTTTTTGATCCATGCTTGCCATGATAAGCAAGAAAATCGGCACAAATGGAGATCTGAAAATATATCAGCTACTCAGAAAGATAAATTATTATATAAAACAAATGACAAATAATAGCTCGATGAGCCCAGAAAACCAGTTTCGCCACTGTTATATTAAAACAGCGTCATAACTCATATCCATAAGCAACTATATTCAGCTAATCTACCTAAGTAAATCCTAAAAATACGGTTGGTTGAATGCAGTCTTAAGAGTTTTAGTTACCTAATTTTCTATTTAGTACAAGAAATCGAAAGCTTAGTCATGTCAGTGAGGATTAAGATACACTTAAGCGAAAACCTAAGAAGCTGCAACATATAAAACATGTCAACATATGATATGGTTTTTGGTAGCTTTTTATAAAGTACGAGTTGAGCCTTTTTTTAAAGATGCATAATTCATAAAATATTTGGTAATGAATAAACATCCGAACTTCCAATAAACCAAGCAGTGAGACCAAGTTTAACATAAGATGCTAAAAATACACTTACGAGTTAGGGAGTGATTTGTTTCGGGTTATAAAGCCGGCTTATGGCTTATTTGGTTTTGGGCTTATGTTTCATAAGCTTACTTCCTGTAGCTTATTTGAAACTTTATATGTCTTAACTCTTAAATAAGTTTATTATGTCATCGAGATCTTATATAAAGTTTTGAAATAAGTCACAAAAAAGTGAGATAATGAAACATAAGCCCACAATCAAATAAGTCATAAGCCGGCTATATTGCCTGAAACGAACACATTTACATATCATGTTCAATTCTTGCAAGGTGCGAACAACACCACGCAACCTCCTGAAAAGGGAGGGCTTTACCCACTTTGGCAGTGGGTACAAAACTACAAACCTCATGATATTAGTCAGTTATCGCCAAAAAAGCAAACTTTTTTCTAATCTGGACTAGGGTTTTTGCTTAAGCATATATGTGGGTCTATGAGCTTATTTGATTTCGGCTTATATTTCATAGGCCCCTATTTTCTGGCTTTTTTTAGACTTGTAGCCTTAAATAATCCACCAAGTTTCAAAATAAGCCAAAATTTTGTGGCTTATGAAATGTAAGACATATGTTTGACATAAGAATAAACCAAAACATAAGAGCTTTTGTTTCCGAGGGTGTTTGTTAAAGCTTACATGTGGGCTTATAAGATTATTTGTATTTCGCCTTATATTTCATAAGCTCCAATTTTCTGGCTTATTTCGAGACTTATAGGCTTATAGCCTTATATGAGTTTATCATATCATGATAAACTTATATAAGCCCCCAAGTCTCAAAATAAACCGAAAATTAAGGCTTATGAAACATAAGGCAAAAGACAAATAAGGTCATAAGCCCACATATAAGCTTAAACAAACACCCTCGAAAACGAAAGTTGTTATATTTTGGTTTATTCTTATGTCAAACATATGTGGGCTTATGAGCTTAATTTTCCGGCTTATTTCGAGATTTGTGAACTTATATAAGTCTAAAAATAAGCCGGACCCAATTGGGGCTTATGATTCATAATAGGGTTTTTGTTAAAGCTTACATGTGGGCTTATGAGATTATTTCTATTTCGCCTTATATTTTATAAGCCCCAATTTCCAGGCTTATTTGGAGACTTGGGGGCTTATATAAGTTTATCATGATATGATAAACTCATATATTGCTATAAGCCCCCATGTCTCGAAATAAGCCGGAAAATTAAGGCTTATGAAATATAATCCGAAATAGAAATAAGTTGATAAGCCCACATATAAGCTTAAAGAATAAAAACCCACATAAATTTGACAGATCGAACACTAAACAGATGAATAAAAACAAATCAAGAATCAATTCTTAAATTGAATAAGCAGAGATGAATAATACTTACGATTGAATAAGCCAATAAATTGTTTGTATTCCTAAATGTATTGAATATGATTTGTGTGTGTAATTTAGGGTTTAGTGAGAAATGAAGTGAGGAAGATAAATAAATAAATAAAAAGGGGGAAAATGGATTGGCGGGCTTATGTTGAAATCTATTGGGATTTTGGTGTTTTGGATTTATCGGTTCAAAACCACAAAATCCAGCCGAATTAAACCGATATCAAATCCAAACCAAACTGAACCAGAAAAAAATAACCGAATATACACTCAAAGGTTTTTAAATAGCGTGAAGTGTACTGCTAAACTTCAAGTTACACAAGCTATAGCAAAACTATGGCGTTTTCTGAAGCGTGATATATAGCGGCACAAAATATTTATAAACTAATATTTATATATCGACTTTACAAAATAACGTAATACTTTAATTCAAATTCCAAACAAAATCAGCTAAGAGTTACTCAATCATTTCCCCCATAATAAATTACTAAACCTAATGTTAAATAAATAGCTCAAAACTAATAAACAAGCTCAATTCTTGTAAATTTGCAAAAAGATTCAAAAAAAAATTAACACGTTACGCGCTATATCACGCTTTATGTCGTTTTTTAGCACGCTACGCCTAGAGATGACGCTTTAGTCTGTTTCGTAACATGGAGGCCACGCTAAGGCGGGCTATTTAGAACCATGTATTATACACGCTAGGGCTAAGCGGCGGATCTAGACCGGACCAGACTAACTAAAACTAAACCGGACCGAGAACAGAATTGATCCAAAACCCCATACCGAAATGGTTTGGTCTTGTCCGATCTTTGATCCGATCCAATCTAGACAAAATAAACGAATTTTTGGTAAAATCAGACCGGACCGAGGACCGAAATGGTCCAAAATTACGGACCGAATTTACTCGGTCCGGTCCAGTTCAATTTTTCGGGTCCAATCCAATTCAACGGTCCAAATACTCACCCTTAATACCCACACCGCACTTTGTTTAGCCCTGATCTTGTCTACCAACATTTTCACAAAAACGATCTAGCAAAAAAGTAAAAGTAACAAAAAGGTAGTACGGAGTATTTAACTCGATTAGGGATGTAAACGAACTAAACATTGAGTGAATATATATGAGCCATTCGGTTAAAAGTTCGTTTATGTTCGTTTATTTATTAAATGGACGAACACAGACATCATTTTACGTTCGTTTAGTTAAATGAACAAACATGAACAAAAGTCACGTCCGTTCGTTTATGTTCATGAAGATCCGATTATGTGTTCACTAACATTCGTTTATATTCATTTATATGTTTTTGTTCGTATATCATATGCTTTAATTATGTTTTTTTCTTCGTTCGTTTAAACAAAGTAACATTTATAAAACAAAATCTTATGCATAATTTGAAAAGAAATTATGTTTTTTTCTTCTTTCGTTCATTTATAATTGATTGTTTATGTTCGTTTTTGTTTAATTTTTTAATAAACGAACATCAACGAGCATGAACTCCTTTTTTTTAATAAACGAACATGAACAAGAAAATTCGTTCATTTAAACGTTCATGTTCATTTATTTGTCCAGTTAAAATTAAATTAACGAAAATGAAGAAGACCCCGCTCGTGTTCGTCCGATTCGTTTACAACGCTAAACTCGATGGTCATTTCTAGTCAAGATAATATTTTTTTCTCGCATAAAAGTTATCCATCTTTTTTTTTAACCAATTTGAGTATTTTTGCTACATATTTAACGATCATCCGTTAAGTTTTTACATTTCAAATACACCGACGATTATCCGTTAAGTTTTTACATTTCAAGTACACCGACGATTATCCGTAAGTTTTTCCATTTCAAGTCCACCGACGTTACTACCACCATGAACCATCGTTCCACCACTATCACTACTAAGCACCGCCTCTACCACCAACCATACTCACCAACACTGCAAACCACCAACCACACCGCGACCACTACCCAGCATTGTAATTGTTGATGGGCATAATACCAGGAACAATAGGACACGTTCTTCGACTTTACCGACAGTGTCATCATATGAAGGGCTAACGGTTTGTGTTAGTGGTGGTGGGGTGGCCGGAAGTTTGCGACTGCGGTAGGTAAGGTTGGTGGTCAAGGCGGTGCTTAGATATCAATGTATTTAAGTGTGCAGTAAAAGTTTGAGTTGGGTTATTTTCGTTTGATGGGAAGTTTTAAGGATACCAGTATATCGTCGGCTCCAAGGTCTAAACACGAACTGGAGGGCAACGTCTTCGTCGTGAAAACATGACCCAGTCGTGTCGTGTAGCTTATTACTACGTAGCATATATTTAGATAGGGTCAAAACTAAACTACTAATTGACAAATGATTTTTCACGGAACAACAATCATATAAAAACTGCATGCTAGAATGCCAGACTATATATATGACATGAGTCAATAAAACGCTAAACTGGGAACGATACCAAAACTGGGACTAGAATCATGTACTTGGTTATATCATCTTCGAGCAGCCTAGAATACAAATCTATAGACCTTAATCATATGAAAACTTTGAATGTAACTCATTCACGTTATCTTTCATAGATGTTGAGATTAGGTTTGACGTGAATTGATGATTTTAAGCTCCGACGACTTTAGCAACTTTTCTCTGCTCTATTTGACCAGTCAACGGACACTGCATTTCTGTCCAGCTTATTGGAACCATCGTGGCACCTATAAAGATCACGACACCAACAACAAAAATACTTGGTTATGAGCAACATTGTTTGTCTGTCGATAAGAAGGTATACTTCGACTTGATGGGGTCTAAGAAACAATTATCCTAATTCAAAAATGATGGAAAATAGTTTTATATGAATATCGAACAATTTGAGGAGGTTTCTTTATTTCTGTAGGCATGCTTTCAACTAGTACAGGTGACAAGATGGGTGGATCCGATGGGTCAAAAAGGATACTTCTAGAAAAGATGAATTTTCAATATCTTAAGACGTACAAATTTAGCGACTTGTGACACGTTTAGCCGGTTTAGTTCAACCCATTTCAACACAACCCCCCCAATTGAACTGTTCCTAAAATGGGTAGAAATTGCCACCTTTATTCAATGATTACCAACATCAATAAATTCGTTTTCAGATAGAACAAGAGATTGCTAACATGTAGATATTCAGTTTCGGATAGAAGTAAAGCTGTTACCTGCCATGCTTTCTGCTGATACAACACCCAATTCATTCTGCGCAGTTGAAAGATAATATGCACGTGCATCTCCTAGGGAAATCTTGTCGATGAAAGTTTTGTTAAAGGTGACAAAGTGACAAAATTGGAACAATTAAAGGTTTTATTGATGACAACATAGAAAATATAAATATATATATTTGCAACGAATATAGTCAATAAAGGATACGACTGAAGCTTTAACAATGTCACCAGGGCGGAAGGATGTATGCATATCTACTTTGTCAATCTCGGTCGCTCGAACATCTTGTTGCCTGTTCAAATACAAAACACATGAAGTTCGGAATTAAAATATCAATAATGACATCTTGAAGAGTACAATTATATCTGATGCAAGGGTGAATGAAATTAACATGTCAGTTGACATGTGGCTGCTAGTATGCAATATGAAGTTAACCGTATAGTGTACTGTATAATTTAACCCCCATACGGCATACCCTGCGCCTAGGCGGGATTGAGTATCGTTGTTGTTGTACTACTGTATGATCTAAGACTATAACTAATGTAAGCATTTCGTAACATATTGTTAGGACCAATCTTTCCGTGTGCGGTATTATGTAAGCTTTTAACAGACGATCAAAGAATCCTTTCAGTAAGAGTAGGTATTACTTTTTCTATCAGATTTGTGTTGCTCAAATGATTTTCGTGATTGTTACGATTTCAAAAAGCGATTGGTGTCTATTCAAACATGAAGTCAACTCCTAGTTCCGGTCCTGGTTGGCATTTCGAGTACAAACTTGGGTATATCCATAGATAACACGCTTCTTAACTAAAACAAATCTTAAATACGCAGTTACCTGATGATGCCAGAGAATTTTTCTCGGACAGACTTTGGACCAACACACATAACATCTGCTGAGGCCATCCTAGCCATCACCTTAGTTACCTAATGTAAGCAATTTAAACATATCAGTTTACTATCCATAACAGTTACTGATATGGTATAACCTGTAACTCATAAATTATAGAACTAGTACACATTATTAAGCGGATCAAGTAGCTTCACGGTTATATATACGATTACCCTGGTATGCCATTAAATTTAGAGAAAATGATTTTTAGCGAAAATTTAGAGACGAAGATAAAAGATTAGGACTTTCTTCATATGCATTTTTCGAGTTGATGAAGACGAAGAAGATGATTGCAGAATTACTAAAATGCCCAGGATGTGCACATGATACATTTAACGGTACTTTAAATGTACGGAAGCATTTATGCAAGTAATTTTATGTACAAGAAGAGATAAAAGATATCAGCAAATGTACTTACTCGAGCGATCACAACACAGCCTGGCTCAGGAACAGGACCATGGGCTTTGTGTCCGATTACTTCCACTGTTGGCCTCTGACATTCAATAAGAAAAAACAGTACATTAATTAATTACGTAATTAATTAATTAATTAGAAGAGAAAGAGTGTTTATGATGATAAGAGGAACCACGTAACAATATTGCAGTTGTATACTTGTATATCGGCCAATATGCAAAATTAAAGAAGGTCAACATGCTAAACATTATGATCAACAACACAACATCCTGGAGATAGTATGTAGATGGCAACCCGAGTTTTCATCGTTATATAAAACAATCTTTTAGAAACATGAAGCGCGTTTTCGTAGTTAAAGTAGATTATGCTATACTCCAAAACTGTGTCGCATTTAGATCCTTACAGTAATACCCCCTAGGAGATCCCAGCCTGCTTATTTCATGTTTTTTCCACTATTAAACTATTTTATCCTACATAAACGAGATATCTAAGCGTAATCATCGATTAATACAACTCATCTCTACGGTTCTACCTAGCAATGTTCTCAGGAGTATTCTCCCTTCAATACTAATGATAAAAGCTGTGCGCTAACTTTTGTAGCCGAACTTCTATTACAGTATTACTACTTCACAACTTCAAAACCGAAACAAACAATCATAATTCAATATCATTAGTTCATTCCATGAGCTATTTCTCTCACTATACTTTAGCGCAATGCATCAATACTAAAACTATGTCCAAGGTCACATTTATTACCAATTCATATATTCGAAACTTCACACACCTCAAAATTTCAGAAAACTTCTAATTACAATCATATCAATAACCAAAATTGTGCTCTAAAACACATAACTTAGTCGACTCACGATAAACGTCACATCTTCTAGTACAGGCAAACACTCTCATGAGCTGGCCGCCAAGTCAGCCTTGTAACATAAACTCAACATTGCTAGTTATAACCGTTTTGCTAAATAACATAATTGTGCATTTGTGCCCTAAGTCAAACCTCACAATATCCAAACTACAACATATATATCCATCGTAACAACATGTGTAAACCTATGTCAAACTATTAACCTATACATCGACTTACATTTGAACCTAGAGGGTGTTAGTTTAAGCTTATATGCCGCTTAAGAGCTTATTTGTTTCTCAGCTTATATTTCATAAGCCCCAATTTTTGGCTTATTTTGAAACTTCCGGGCTTACATAAGCTATTACGATACGATAAACTTAAATAAGCCCACAAGTTTCAAAATAAGCCAGAAAACTAAGGCTTATAAAATATAAGCGGAAAAAACAAATAATCTCATAAGCCCACATATAAACTTAAACAAAAACCTCTCTAATGTCGAACATAACGCGTGCGGACAACTCAGCATTGTTTAGCGTAACACTCATAACAACCTTAAAAACTACTAGCTAAATCACAGTCACATTAAATTACACAAATAAACGCGTTCTAAACACTCATAAGCCCACATATAAACTTAAAAAAACACCTCTCTAATGTGTAACATAACCTCAACGTTGCTTTCCTCCTCACGCGCGTGTGGACAACTCAGCATTGTTTTGCGCAACACTCATAACCTTAAAAACTACTACTAGCTAAATCACAGTCTAAACACGCGTATACAATTACGTTACCAAACACTTCTACTAAACCGCCAACTACTTCTAACTGCTAAAACTAACAGATTTAACAAAATATAAACCCTAGCTCAACATTGCTTTCCTCCTCTCGCGCGTGGACAACTCAGCATTGTTTCGCGTAACACTAGTAACCTTAAAAACTACTAGTTAAATCACAATCCAAATTAAACAAACACGCTCTAAACACGAGTATACAATTACGTTACCAAACACTTTCTACAAAACCGCCAACTACTTCCAACTGCTAAAACTAACAGGTTTAACCAAATATAAACCCTAGCTCAACATTGCTTTCCTCCTCGCGCGCGGACAACTCAGCAAAACAGCATTGTTTAGCGTAACACTCATAACAACCTTAAAAACTACTACTAGTTAAATCACATTCCAATTAAATTACACAAATAAACACGCCCTAAACACGCGTATTACAATTAGGTTACCAAACACTTTTACACAAATAAACACGCCAACTAACATATATAACAAAATATAAACCCTAGGTCAAACATGAACATGTGGAGCGCGTGAGACCACGCGCGGGCGCGTGAGAGAGTAAATAAACCTTGTCTGATGACTCCGGTGAGGGGGGAATAACGGAACGGAGGCCTGTGACGGCGGCGTAAACGGTGTTGGTTTCGCGTGAAAGGTACGCGCCTTTGCCAGGTTTGATGTGAGTTGATCTGCCTAGTACTTCACCTGGTGTTACCATCTCTTCTTTTTCCATCTTCATTATTATTTTAACTGTGTGTGTGTGTTTTTAGATATGGCGGCGACTGGTTTTTATACGGCGGTGGTTTTTTTCTCTCTTGTTTTTTGGTTTTTTTTGTTACGGGATAAACCTATTTTCCAACGGCTACATCAAGGGGTGTAAGTTCGGGTTAGCGGGTTCGGGTTGTCAGGTTGGCGGGTCAGAAATTCTCGACCTAAACCTAACCCATTTAAATAATCGGGTCAGCTATGTCAACCCTAACCTGTTTACACATAACCCGAACCTAACCCATTTAACTGATTTATATATGTGGATTGGCGTTAAATAAGTTACATGGGTTGAATAGGTTAAACGGGTTTCGGGTTGACCCATTTAACAAGTTTTATATAAAAAATAGGCACATTACATGTGTTAACATGTTAAATAGGTTTAGGTTCGACCCGTTTAACCTAGTTAACACGTATGATAAAATATTAATCATTTTTAATATAAGGAAAAAAATCTTAAACGGGTTGTCGGGTCGACCCGCTTAATTTAATTCCAACCCAAACCTAACCTGTTTAATAAACGGGTCAGATATGTCGACCAAAACCTGACCCAAAATTTAGTATACTCAACCCGAACCTGTTAATTTTCGTGTCGGATTCAGGTCGGGTTTCGTGTCAGGTCAGAAATTGCCACCCCTAAGTAGGGGTGTGGAAAAAGTTGACCCGACTCGAACCCGAACAATCATATTCGAGTCGGGTCATTCGGGTCCAAAAGTGTATTCGGGTCAATTCGGGTTGACCCGAATTGAATCGAGTTCTAATTAGGCTCGGGTTCGGGTTATATATTTTTTACCTTTGACCCGACCCGACTTGACTCGAACCTGACAACCCGACTTGATCCGACTAAAATTACACTTTTTACATTGTATTAGTACTTAATTGAACCACTTTTTACACATTTTCCTTAAACCCGGGTTGACCCGATCCGAGTTGACCCGACCTAAATTGACCCGAACCCAAGTGACCCGAGTTCTAATTAAGCTCGGGTTCGGATTATATATTTTTTACCTTTGACCCGACCCGAGTTGACCTGAACCCGACCGGGTCAACCCGAATCACACCCCTAGGTGTAAGGTTAGGGTCGACGAGTTCGAGTCGGTAGGTTAACGGGTCAGAAAACATAAACTTAAATATAACTCATTTAAATAATTGTATCAGCTATGTTAACTTTAATCTGTTTATACATGACCGAATCTAACCTATTTAATCTATATATATCATATTTAGGTTGGCTAATTAAATAAGTTATGCATGTTAATATGTTACACGGATTTCGGTTGACCCATTTAACTTGTTTAATAGACAAACGTTGCCACATTACATGAGGTTAAATAGGTAAAATGTATTTTGGGCCGCTCGATTGACCTATTAAACCCGTATAATAAAATATAAATAGTTTTTAAATTAAGAAAAATATATTAAACGGGTTGACGGGTCGACCCATTTATTTTTTTCTCAGCCCGAACGTGACCAGTTTAATAAACGGGTCAGATAGGTCGACCCCAAACGACCCAAAATCTATCTACACTCGACTTGAACCTGTTAATTTCTGTGTCTTGAGGTCAAGTTTCGTATCGGGTCAGAAAGTCACCCCTAGCTGCATGTAAACTAGGGTTTAGTTTTGTTTTCGGTTTGATCTGGTTCGGTTCGATTAAAGTCAAAATCGAGAAAATATGTATAGTTCGTTTAGATTAAATTGAACCGACTAAACTAAAATCGAAACCGATCAAGTGGTTTTGGTTAGGTTTTCGGTTCATGTGTTTTTACGAAATTAGTTTTTGGTTGAGAGTTGATTAGCACATTAAAATTATTGTATTGTGACATTTATATTTTTAAAATTTGTGCTTTGAATTGTATTTTTATTAAATAATATAGAGATATAAATGTTAAAACATAAATATTTTGAGTGTATGAATCAAATGTTAATTTTCAAATCATCTTCACTTTTATTAGGGATATTTTTTACCTGTTGGCTTACGTATCAAATTATACACAATGCTTAGGCTACCCGCAACGCGGGGGATTTGTCTCGGTCGACTGTAGGTCGCGATTGAGTCGCACTGGTGCAGCGATTTGGTCGCCCTAGACGGTCGGCCTTATTCGGTCTTACCCACAACTTTTTTGTTTGTGTTTCTGTTTGTGTTTGTGTTGTGTGTGTTTCTATTTGTGTTGGAAAATTTTAAGAAAAAATTAACTTGTTTTAATTATGATTTAAGTTTATTTAGATACCAAAATTATTTAAGATATGGGGGGACTCATCCCCACCTTTAATCTCTTTACCATCTAATGGCTGAGATTAAAACTCCACTTTACACTATAGGGGTATTTTCGTCATTTCACCCGCTCCCGATATAAGCATTTTTCTCATCTTTTTCTCATAAAAAACACACATCCCATCTTTTTTCTCTCATTTCTCTCTCTACCTTTAATATATTTTATCTCTCTACATTTATTCTAGCAAGCCATCCCGATCTATTATCATAAAATCAATTTGTCATCTCGAATCGATTAATCTATAATCATGAATATAGATCAATCCATCATCAGGTTTGATTATGATCTATTCTTATTTTTAGTTGACTTGATTTGAATAAGCTTATTAGCATCATTATAATTAAGCTTTTAATTAGCTTATTTTGAACGAAATTGATTGATTTGTTTTTTAATTATAAGAACATTGGATACTGTTCGAAGTTAATACGCAAACGTTATTTATGCTATATGGGCCAACGAATGATAAAGAAAAGAATATTATATTGCTCTTGTGGTCTCGAATATAATTTGTGTATAAGGAGCAGCAAAAGTAAAAGTATGGCATTATTCTATTTTTGAGGTCACGTGAACAAAAGATGATATTGCTAATTTATTAGGCGGGTTATTTGAATAAGTTGATTTATTTGAATAAGTTGTTGAGATAGATGAGAACTATGAATAAGCTAAGCTCGCGAATTAGATGATTTGACTTCATTGTGTTGAATTAGAAGCTAGCTTATGAGTTTTTTTTTAAGATTTATCAGGTTTAATGAATAAGAGAATTATAAATAAGCTGAATTATTAGAATTTTTATGTACCTTATGTAATATGAATTAAGTTTGATGTATCATATATGATACCTTATTTATCATATTTGATAGATATGTGATATATGATAGATGATATGTGTGTATCATATATGATACACGAGATATCATATATTATATATAATACCTCATTCATCATACATGATAGTTGATATATGATAGGTACATCATATATGATATATCAAGTGTCATATATGATGTATCTAACAAGCCATTGGAAAATGGTGCATAATATGTTTTCTCCACTCTTGTATTAATGCAGATTGTGCGAATACAACAAGCAGATATGAATGTCGTAATTACCTAGTTGGAGCAAAGCATGAGTATGTGCCCGCATATATGTATTCGTCGTCGAGACCAAAGAAGATTTACAAGAGAAAAGTATATTTGGTTGAAAATAAAGAAGAATTTGTCGAAGATGAAGAATAGTAGTTCCAATAATAAGAATGTTTTGATTTTAGTTATGAATTCAATAGATTCTTTTATTTTTGTATCTTTTTGTTACAAATAAGTGTTTTAATCATGATTGGTTACATTATATTTAAACAAGTGTTTAATCATCAATTGTATGCTCTTAAAAAAGATTGTTTTTTTATTTGGTAACTACGGTTTTCCGACCATATGGACTAATCAACGGGGTTTGAACCCACCGTCGGACTCAAACCAGGGCCTTTTCAGCAGGTCAGCGTGCCCTATTCTAGAGGAATGGTCACAACTTTTTTTTGACACTAGGCCACCCTTGAATAGTTAAATGACTAATCAACCAATAACTAATACCTTAAAACAATCTGGACCGAGCAGCCAAAAGATAATTAAGAATTCAAATTAGTAGGCTCATCATCATCGTTGACAACAACATTCATACTTAACAAAATCATGAAACCCAACATGACAAGATTACAACTCATGAGGAAAGTCTTGCAAACCCATTACACAAAAAAATGGGTACTTGTATATTCTATATAAGGAAACTCGTGTAGCTTTTCCTGTGAATACAAAAATGTCGATGGTAAATGCCTGCCTATAAGCCTCGGGTAAACTTGCATGCTACGGAGGGACACCAAAAACGCTGGATGTACATACATATTGACAGTTTATCAACCACTTGCTGAGTCATCTTCACTGTCATCACCATCATCACTGCACCAGGTTTAAAACAAAGACAAATAATTAGAATTACTAAAATGTTGATAACTTATCGTCAGTTTTTGCTAGCGCAGTATTCAATGAAATTAACAGTTAATACTAAAAGTTCATACAACACAAAAATCTCAACCCATTTACTAATGAACGGACTGATTTGGGAGGTGCTGTATCTATTTTTAATGCATACAACGCCCTATATTGCGTTAATCAAAGATTCAAGTTGGCATTCTACTCCATAAAAGGTGATTTCGGAATAATAGAGATTAAATTATGATAGGCTCGGTAGACAGTGGGCTATCAAGATGGGTTAGAGTCACGATGGGAAAAAACCTACACGAGAAACTACTCTGATCTAAAAAAGACCAAAAATATATCATAGATGAAAATCTAGCTTGTAGATCTAACCAGGATATCATCATAATGAAGTTTAGCAACACAAGGGCTTTAAGGCTGAGTAGTCAAAGATTACTCGCTACAAGGTCAACTGTCGATTACTCACTAAGAATATTTTTATGCTCCTATGTCATACATTTAATTTCTAAATTTATGTCTTAAGAAAATTCTATCAGATTTGCATTGGATATGACGGCAAATTATTCGTACTCTTTATGGGTTAACTTCTTAGGAAACGAAATAGTTTGATCTGTATCAGAACGGAAGCATGTGTTATGATTCAGATCTAAATCCACAATACCTGTACTCAGAAAGCTTTGATATTCTCCTTGCATCTAATCCGGTAATATACTTTTGTGCAGCTTGAACATTTTCTGTTCCTGAAAATATAACAATATATATTCAAAAAAGGGTCAGTAGTGAACAAGAAGCTACAACATATGTTTAAACATTGCGACTTGAGAGTAGAATACAAAGTATTCTCAATCTTAAATAGAACAAATAGGTCAAAAAGCTGAATGCCTTCCAGAAAAAGTGGTCAGAAATTTTGATCAAAAAGCATTGTTTTTATATAATTATAATCATCAAAACATTATGATCAACCGCTGCCCAACCCATTTCAACTTGAAATAAGAACAAATCAGTAAGGAACCCATTCAAACTCATTACACAACCCGACCCTCCTGCTACCTCACCAAAAACAAATGGTATACCTTTGGTTAACTGAAGCGCGTGCAGGGCACATCTTTCAGCTGCAAGTCTTACGGGTGTGCTTCCATCTTTTAGACATTCGGCCAGTGGAGGACCGTATACTGTAACATGGATCATTACTACTGAAGGATTTGCCTGCAATAATACGTAAATGTTATAATCATTTTCGAAGTAGCAAAATATTATCAAAATAATCAGATAATCAACGAAATACAAATAGAAAAAAAAAATACTTTGGAAACTGCTTTAAGTGCATATAGTGCCCTCCTCCTGACTTCACTGGAATCATCTTGCATGGCAGACGCAATGGATACAAGAGTGCCCTTGTGTGCATTTGTGTTGGAAGGATCCTTTTGAACTTGATGAAGTAGTAGCCTTCCTAATGCTTTAGTTGCTGTTTCACGAACCGGGAACTGCATAATGGAAATGTCAGAAAACGCCCATAGTATGTTAACCGCCTCCACCCACACATATCACACGCCTAAAAAAATATCACAGAAAATTTGCAAACCTTGTCATCCTTCAAGCTATTTTTAAGGCAATCAGAAACAGTTGTAAACAAAGGAGATGCTGACATCGTGGTAGGAATGTGTCTTAGCATAGACGAGATGGTAAGAACTGAGCCATGCCTAGCAGACCAACTGGGAGACGAAGCTTCTTCTGGTAATTCCTCAAGTAATTCAGAAATTTGATCCTCTTCCAAATACTGCAATTAATAGAAAAATGTTACACATGGCAGCTGGATCAATCAACAAATAAATATACAAAATATAAAACAGTGGCAAATATGTGACTTGAACGACATAGAGTACGTAAACTGCTGAGCAAACCTTCAGAAACTAAGAAAAAACACAAAACTAGTAAACTCAGTGCCGTACTGGGGGCAATTTCGACAACATCATTTCGACAACTAAACTCAGCGCCGTAGTAGGAGTGATGCAGAAATTCGTCAGAACACAAACATTAAATAACTGAGACTTAGCACACATCTAAAGAACCTACAAATAATGACTGGCAAAAAGATACGAACCTCGGATATGATACCCAAAATTCTTGCCGAAGAGCTCCGTATTTGGTCATCCTCATTGTATATCATTTCCTTCAGAAGATCATATACACGGGTCTTAACAGGAGCACTGACACTCTTTCCAGCATGCTTAACCACACCTTTTAAAGCTGCTAATATTGCCTCACGGATCCCACCATCCGATGCCTGTGAATATATATGACTTGTGAACAATCCATAAAAAAATAGATCATACGACTTAAAATACCACAACGAGGCATAACCTGCAAACTGGAAAGAAGATCACCAACTAGAGGATCAACCCTGGTACTCAGTGCGCTAAGCTTCCCAAGTGCTGATGCAGCACTTGAACGAACAGTCCTG
Organism: Glebionis coronaria; assembly: GCA_025667525.1. NCBI lineage: Eukaryota > Viridiplantae > Streptophyta > Magnoliopsida > Asterales > Asteraceae > Glebionis > Glebionis coronaria. The sequence continues at coordinate 505,983 of JANFOE010000687.1, forward strand.
CATCGGTGTTCATATAGTCAAACTGACGAGAATGCCTTCATAGGTGTTTCAAACAACAATAACAATTTACAAAATTAATGTTACCTTGTGGTATCTTGCAAGCATTTAACAAAGGTCGTTTGTAGCTGTGGAAGAAAGGGTTTTAAAGCCATTCCACCCTTAGCTATTATAATTGTCAAAGTTGACAGAATAGCACTTTTCACTTGCCATGGGAATCGATCCCCTATAATTCGGATCAGGGGCCTGAAATAATGAAAGTAGAGCCCAAAATTCAAACAAAAAGATTTACAAACTCAAAAATATTTCATAAGTACAAAAACCATTCTCAAAAAGTATGGCAATCAGGGTACATTAATTAGATTGCTATATCGAAATGGGTCAAATAGGTATGCTACTTACCCTGTAATAGGAATAACAAACTCCTTCAGTGCTTTTTCGCTTGTTACTTCAATTAATTCTCCAAGACCCTGAGCAGCTTGTTCTCTAACTTCTGGGGACCCACTTATTAGACCCTAGGTTTAAAAAGAAAAAAATAATTCATTACTGGAAAGGTCGACAATATTGAAGAAATTTTACAGCTTCAGGATTTTTAATTACATATTTCAGCAAGTCAACATAAAACATGGCATAGATTCACAAGTTCGATTATTATTGTGTTTTTATTTGTATCACATTAAAGGTTGGGCTTCACAAATTTAGAGGACAATTTAGTTCTAACTACTCAGAGATGAAAGAATACCTGGAGATATATTGGAAGCAACGGTTGAAGAGCTTTTGGGAGACAAAGACCAGGAATAACAATTGGCCCACCCTGTACATCCATCCATATATAACATTCGTGTTAGCTATATAAGTTTGCTAAAAGTATGAGAGATACAAAACCATGGACATATTGATTACAAATAAACTAGGAACATCTTTAACCTTCTTCTTTCTACGTTCCTTGTCTCTAGATGTGGAAACAGCATCACGCACTAACTTAATATATGATGGAAGAACTTCTTTGGGGACCGAACTGACAACTCTTGCAAGTGCTTCCCAAGCAGCCTGTTAAACACACGATAAGATACACGAAGAGATGATGGCAGCTAACACTAAGGTAAATAAAACATTACCAATACTGTAGCAGAGTCTGTGTCACTTAGTAAAACGATCAGGGTGGATATCATAGTTGGGGCTTCATCCACAAGATACAATTTACTGTTTTTGAAGAAATATCCGATCAAATATGCAGAACTGCACCTAGTTGAAGCCTGCAAGTAACAACAGCATATGTAAATAAAAGAAAAAGAAGTTGATGGGTCAGGTTTCACTAGTTGGATCGCATGGTCGATTTAAGATCTATTAGCTAATGAGCCATATAAAGATCCATTTTGTTGATCAAAGCCTACATAGATAGAAAGGAAGATTCTCATGTTCTCAGCAAACATACCTGGCTGTCCCCAACCCCCTTCAGAAGTTCTGATATCATATACTCGGTCCCTTCATCATCAATAACCAAAACAACGGTTTCAGCAGCCTTCTTTGCAAGATTCTGGACATCCTGTGGTGCATATAAAATCACTTTAGTGTGGAATCAAATTAAAAGGACTGGTTACAAAAATAGTTACTGCATAGAACAGCATACCGCATGATCGTCATCTCCCATTGCGGAGAGCAAAGCAGGAAGAACTGTTGAAAGATGTACGTTCAAACCAGCACCCGCGACCTCTGCAACAGCTCCCAGAGCGTGTGCATTGAATGCACTGGAAAATCAAATTTGCGAAATCGATTAGCATCATAAACCAAAGTGTCTAAATACAAAAGTACACGAATTCTAGGACACGTACGAGAGAGGGAGATGAACAAGCTTCGGCAGTATATGAGGCAACACAGCTGCGGTCCTGACACTGTCATAATAAGCAGATTTTGGTTGGTATTCTACAAGAAAAGCTTCTAGAAACTACATATATGGTGTTCCTTAGTACCTCAAAATTTGTTTTAGACCATCAAGAGCCGTATCCGCCATATCATCATCCTCCAAAGCATGGAGAAGCGTAGGCACAATCTCGTCAATTGCTTGCAAGCCAGCACTCTAAAGGAACATAAATTATTATTGGTTAATATGCAGTGTACAAGATCATGCAAGAAAGTTGCGACAATATGTTGGGCCTACCTTGTACAGAGTACTAAACGCAACCCCTGCAGATTCACGAACCTCGACCATGCTGTATGATTAATAAAAATTATCATATCCAATATTAACCACGATCACACGAAGACTACAAATTCCCAACTAACAAAAAGAGAAGATAAAAAAAAATGAAATGTACCTATCACAAAGAGCTGTACGAATGGTGGGGATAAGTAAATCCATAAAACTTAATAACTGGCTCCTACCAGCACTAGCCATCACTTCACTTAGGCCAATGCAGACACCCTATCCATAAAGAAACATTATTTAATTAATGACAGTGCTATTCAAACACTACATATCTATCATATCTAAGATATGTGTAATCAAATATAATACCTGTCGTCTGCTAGAATCAGGATCCTTCAAGCCTTTAGACAAAATAGGAATGACCAAAGGAAGAACTCTCTCCCCGAGTTTCCTAACAAGTTCACCCAATGCTCGTCCAGCAGCCTTTACAAAATAAGCACGAATTTAGTTTCTAAATATTAACATACGAAAGACATTAGAAATGATGATAGCCAAATGACAGACCTGTCTCCTTTCAGAGGATGGTGATGCAAGAGACGCAATAAGGGTGTTCATCAAAATAGGCATTATCTCCTTCAATGTTTTAGGAGTATTTACAACTATAGTTTTCCACACATGTAAAGCAGCCTACAAAGAGCAAAGGTAAGATTACATATCAGATGCCTTAACAGGACATGCAACACATATATAAAGGTGGCGAAGTTGACCCACTCAATTAAGAATGGGTCGATTCAGTTTATGGTTTAGTCTCGCACGGGATCGTTCAAATAATAAAAAAAAAATCAACATACCTGGCGAACCGAGAGGCTGATATCTGTCCGGACCATGTAGAGAGCAGCAAGCACTTCATTACGCTTATCCCTGCCAAGTACCTCAATGATTGCAAGTCCTTGTGCTTCAGTACTGGCACCTTCATCGTCGCTGCCCCCCTCAAGGAGTGCTTTTCCAGATGTACCAGCAACCTGAATCAAACAAAACGTCAATAAATGCCTTAACAAAATTGGCATGAACGAGAGTTGGAAATTTGGATTCATTGAATTTAAAACTGATACCTTAAGATATGTTCTAATCTATAACGGTTAAACTGAAAGAATAGCTATAGGAAAAATGGTCAAACGGGTCAGAAATTACCCAAAATAACGGAACTATTTTAATCCTTGTGATCAGACTTGACAGTAGTTATTACAGTTCATTTATACAGTATATATATTAACTTTGCACAAAAAAATGTTTTGGATCAACCCATCCGTGTCTCCTAATATCAAAACACACCCGAACAGACCATATTCCCACCTCTAGTACACACGGACATTGAGACTTGAGAGCATTACCTTAAACAAAAGATCACCCAAAAGCTCGACAGAACTTTGACGGATACGCCAGTTATCATTGAATATACCGTCTTCTACAGCTGGAAGAAGAAGTGGCAAAGACCTGACATAAAATGAAAAGACGTTAATAGGCTGTGTTTTCTTTTCTAATTTAAAATGGTAGTTGTTATGAAACAAATAAATGTAAATTCATAAAAGCTTACGAAATAGCATAATGTTCCACCAGTATGTGCCCAGCTCCAAGCGCAGCCTCACGTACAGACTCATTTTCATCCGCAAGACCTAATATAAAATGCATGTTATATTAGTCATATGCCCCAATATACAAAGTACTTAAGGTAATGTATTGTGAGAAGAATATAAAACAATAACAACCAGCAGTAATAAGTTGTTTCCAGATACGATACTTACCATCTAAGATGGATGGTAACACTTGCTGCAAGTAGTTCTGGAATTGCACGCCCAATGATCTTGGCAGATACTACAAGAGAGTAACGATATGAGTACCGCTATAACATATGTTGATATACCAAACACAAATAACGATAATCATAGTTTTCACAGAACCCAGCTCACCTTAAACAGTGTCAAATAACCATCACGAACAGGTGCCTTTGGATGAGAGCAGTTCCGGATGATATCAGGAAGAAGATGCTCGAAATACTCTGTTCCAAGAGCAGCCACAACCTAGATAGTGGGATACGTGTTCAATAGTTAATGATCAAAATCGGCCAATACTAGACTGAAAACTATTTAGTGAAATCAAAATTGATAAGCTAAACACTCCTTTAATGTTATTAGACATGAAGAACAAGAATAATAGCAGAAACAATATTTAATTATTATGACAATTTCTGACCTCACTCAACCCTTGAGCAGCACCGGAACGTTCAACATTACTACCATCAGACTTAAGAGTGTCTAGCAACCACGGTACAAGATCAGGGAAGTTCTCTTCGCCCATTCCTCTAATCAGAGATCCAACTGCCCTGGCTGCTACAGATCGTACTTCAGGGATTGGATCCACTAATACCTATTTCAGGTAATGTATTATATAACAACTGTTTAATTAGTATCGACAAAATAATAGTATGTTGTAACAACTACACAAATAAAAAGTACATGTTTCTCTACATGAATACCTTCTTGATTTCGGGAAGAAGCAATCCAATATACGGAAGCATATCGTTAGGGTCTGTGACTAAGGAGCACATATTCCCAGCTATTTGTGCAGCCTTCTTTTTCGTTTCGGCACTCCTTTCCCTCAATCCACGATGAACAATGGGTACCAGAAGGGCAAGAGAAGGAGAATCAATGGAGTTTATAAAAGTTGTCTGGAAAATATAACAGACAGCATATTAAGAAAACTACCAAGTTGCATTTAATAATAAAAATACGACAAGACATTACCTGAAGAAGAATATCAAGGGAATATTTTGTATGATCATTAGGGTCAGTAAGACCCAACAACAGAGTCGGGACAAGGGAAGCGATTTCTGGATTCTTTATCACGCTACCAACCTATATAACACAAAAGAGTTACTCCCATCCACCCATTAGCATTGAAACACATGAACAGCAAAGTTAGAAGAATATAATAGAACCTGCTGTAGTGCCGTCTGCCCTGCTGACTGCACTTTTGGATGGGTATCAGTTAGCACCTGGAATCAATCAAAACTAGTTTAGAAATGTGACTATATTTTTTACTAATGATTAGTCTTAGCAATTTCGACCATTCACTTGTGGTTGTGTTTATACCTAACACGTCAAATAGAAAACAAATACATAAACAGAAATGGGTAAAACAGAAAACAAATCAAGGAAATGGATCGAATAGGTCAAATAGGAAGATGACCAAAGTTTATTTTAGATGCATTTTTTACGTACTTACTCCTGAAATAAATTATTTGAGACACAAAATGTTTTTGGACATTATTTTTATGTCGACTGAACACAGTGTGACCAGTTTAGCCCAGCCCACCTTAAAATACTTTGTCAACCATTGATGTAAATTTAAACTGAGCCACCACAAATTCTCTTAAATTTCGAAGTACCTCCGTTAATTTTGGCACAATCCTGGGTAAACATTGAGAAAGTTGTTGTGGAGCACAAAACGCCATAGATCCTAAAAGTTGAACACTACTCTGCTTTGTCCGCCAAGCTTTATCTTCAAGACCCTGAGAAAAAAATGTACATTAGGCATAATAAAATAAGGTGGCAGATATAAATCAGTTCACTAACATTGAGACAACAAATTACAGTTTTCAAAGCAAAGATTTCAAGAAAATAAGAACCTTAAGAAGTGATGGAAGGACAAGCTTCACCCCCTGTGCAGTAAGTTGAGACATCATAGCACGAGCAGCACCTTCAGCAGCTTCCCGAACAGCAATAACTTGGTCAGAGAATGAAACCAAAAGCAGAGGTAATAAGTATATTACATACCTGCGAAAAACAAACATAGTATAAGAATAATGTTTAAATGTTCTAAACAGACTAACAAATGAACACTTACGGTTCGAATAATTTGCCAAGCTTATCACAAAGGCACTCAAATGCCAGCAAGGATCCTTCGCGACATTTAGCAGAATTCCTAAATATACAGCAATTACACTCGTGAATACAAATATAAATACACAAGTCTGTACAGGTAGATATTTAATTAATTTCAAAAACAAACCTATTTGCAAGCCCTTCGCGTAGCACAGTCGCGACCCCATACTTTTTCAAACTAGATATTCCAAACCCTTTGATAACACCAGCAAGTCCAAAAGCTGCCCCACGTCGCTCTCCATATTTCTCACTCTTCATCAGCTGATCTAACAGCCTCGAAACAAGTGACATTGCATCTTCCTAATGACCATGTACAAAAAAGCAATGAAAAATATAAGCCCAAACTTAGTAGAAATCAGAATATAAACTTACAAAACTAGGAAGTTCCTACTAACCACAAGAAAAGATGGCAAAATGAGTCAGTCAGGTAACTTATGTGGGAAAACAAGTATTTCTTTGTGCGAACTAAAATAGGTAAGAGTAAAAACACTTGATGTCTAAATTATTAAAATTTCATAGAGAAATTGTTTCAAAACATGTTTACCAAATTATTTCCGTGAATATCTTATTGGTTAAGTAGATTTATCTTTGAGGTTTTATGCATTATACAATAACTATGGGCAACTCTCAACCTGTTAGATATAACCCACTTGCTCAACAAAATAAATCAGTCAAAAGTCGAAACTGCCATCTCCACCAAAGGTGTTTCTATTTCGACTATCACATGTATCAAGTTAGATATATTGTGCTTCAGAATAATGTAAGAAAGTAAAACGGTTTTAATGGATTGATAAGACATACCCGCTTTGATTGCATTAATGGAGAGAGGCAACTTGAGACTGCCCTCTGAACAGCTTCTGATGGAGTGTTAATAACCTCCAACAACTTCTCTACAACGGTATGGACCTTAGGATCATCCTGTTCCATAACAAAATGTTTTAAGGATAAATATTATTACACGCCTTTTTTACTTGTTTCTCAGAGATAACAAAAAAAATAGATCAAACCTGAGACAAATGTTTTGCTAAAGCTCCAGTAAAGATGACCACGCCCTCACGTACCAAATCGTATTTCTCTTCATCCGATGCCTTAAATAGTTAGATTACAGCTATTGTTAGAAAGAACAAAAATGACAGATTGTACAAATAATGATTTAAGTGCTTAATCTGGTAAAAGAATAAGTGCTTAATCTGGTAAAAGAATTTCAATTTGGACATACACTAGCCTTCTTGTTTAAGTAGTTTTCGAATATAGGAAATAGCAGAGACACATTATCTTTTCCATGCTTGTCAATGATCATGATCCCGGAATTAATCATTCTTCCTCGAACATCAGCATTGCTATCAGCCTGCAGGCAAAATCATCAGAAGAATTTTCAATTCATATATGCATTCATTACTACTAATCAAAAAAGATTTTAAGATGCACTGCAATAAGAACTGATTTTTATTGGCCTTTTAACTACCCAACACTACCAACAAGGATTTCAAGGTAAATAAGGAGACTGTTTATAGCCTTGATAGAGCTAAATGAATATAAAGAACTAAAACCAGAGATAAATTGTGTGGTTTAATCACAAACCCATTTCCCTTGATATAAAGGTGTAATATTAGATGTTTGGGTGTTTAGCAAATTCTGACTATTCCAAAGTAAAAACAGCCAAAACAGACACTTTCTTACGGGCAAAAGGAGAGACGACCTAATAAATGAAATCTGTATGGAACTAATTGATATGGAACTAATTGATATGGAACTAATAATTTGATAGCCAGAAAAGAAAATAAGAAGTGGAATCTGTTTAACCAAAATTAGAAACCATTTTACTTCGAATCAGAATGACCAAAAAACATCCAAAAACATGAATATAAACACCTCCGAAACATCACAAGCTTATTTAAGCAAGATACAAAAGAGAAAAAGGTTACCAATGCCCGAGATATCAAAAATGTCATGACAACTGGAAGGTCTTTGGTTCTTAGTACATCAGCTGCGGCATGTAAAGCCAAAGCAGTCCCTTGCCTGCCTAACCAACCAGAATCAATGCAGTCCAGGCCAATACCACTATCACGAATATATAGAGAGAACAAAGTCGCTAAAGATTCCTGAAAATACACCAATTCATAAGATAATGATTCTAACATGTTTAGACGACCCAAATAAAAAATATTAGCCACCTGTATTGTGTCTGGGTACTCATCTAGCACAGCAGCTAATGCATCAGCAGCAGCCATCCGCACATTATAATTTACATGAGAGAGGGCCTTGAAGAGTCCGGAATAATCAGTCCCAAACTCATGATCATAGCGATCCCACAAATCCTCTGCCAATTCAGCAACTGACTGTGCATCCAAAAGTATTACATACAGCAAACTTCAGTAGATTATATAATTAACCAATGTATAAATGAAAAACAACGTTTGCTATTTGTGTGATACCTTTTCCGGATCATGCAGTGCAATCCAGATGCTGGTAGCAATGTCTACATCCTCAGGGACAGAACGGGTCGATATAGCAGGAATGCATTTCGCAGCATTTAAACATGCCATTCTAACATGTATGTCTTTTGCATAGACGCCAGATAAAGCCTGAAAGTAAAAGTCAGAACCAAATTAGTTCACTTTATAAGGACAAAAAATTTATACTAATACACTGTAAAAACTATAGATTAAAGAAAATGCAACATACAGGTGCCACTTCGTCTGGTTTCAGACCGAGGCACAATTCGTTTAAGGCTGGTGCAACAGAGCCATGGTAGGAAGGAATGGCGCCGATCACATGATACAGAACCTGACAAAAAAAACGCAGAATACGCAAATGTCATGCAAATATACATATATTTCAATAGCCTGTCGATAAATCTGATATAGTAGAAACGTAACTGAAAGCATTTGAAGCCTCGGGAGAGGTAATACTGGATCCATATGTAAGAAAAGGATTCGAAGCACGTCATCATGAAGTCGTGTCTTCTTAGGGGATGACAGTATTCTCTCCATTATCTTTTGAAACAATGCAACAGGCAAAAAAAATGTTAGTCTTACAAGAAGCACAAGATATGATACCTAGATGTGCAATGAGAGCATGTGAGGCAGACTATAAAACATGTCAAAACCTGTAGCGCTGGTCTGAAACCCTTTCTGTTCAGCTTTTTAAAATGAAGATTGATATTTAAAACTGATTGTAAAGATTAAAACAATTCCAAAAAAGTCTAATCTTAAATTTTTTAAAAGATACAATTTGAGCTACTCTTACTTTATACTTTATACCAGTTTGACAATTTGAGAAACTCTTACTTTATAGTTTATACCAGTTTGACTTGTTCAGACCTAGATAGCATCATATTTTACCAGTACCAAAACATGCTCGTGTAAATGAACAAAAACTGCGACCTCTGTACAGTACAAATACAGTGAAGTTCTTGTAATAAAATTGTAAATTTACCGGAAAAATGAAATTAAAAGAATCCACTGGAAGAGGACCATATTTGCATGATACTGATAGGCCTTGCATCACCCTTTCAAAGAGACTCAATGATGACCTGTCATTATGATCACCCTCACTAAGAGATGAAAGCTGGTCCCATGAAATGTGAGGTTCTGTAGTTGCAACTAGCCTTAAGGCAGTAGCAATGTCCAAGCCCCAACTGGACAACGGAGGTGCGGTACATTTTGACAGCTTTACCATTGTTTCATAAGCTGACTCGTTAACTACTGGCGAATGCAGCAACGGAGTCACAAATTTGACCTGACATGATCACGAGTATTCAAAGTTTAATACTTAGATATGAGAAAGCATCGAAGTAACATATCTACCTAAATATATATACAGATACTGACCAGGGAGGGCAATTCACTATGTGTGAAAACGGGGTTAGTCATAGCCATCTCTCCTAAAGCTTTCAGCAACAAGGAAAGATTCTTCTGTATTTTCATGACCTTTTCACGTACACTAGCTTCCTCTTGAAGCTGCAAATCACGTGCCTCCTCCTTTGATGTCTTCTGTTTGTCTAGATAGAACAAAAAATAGCAAAACGTAAACACATGTGTCATGTTTGTGAGTAAAGCTGGCAAATTGGGTAGATCAAGTGGGTTGGGTTTTGGAGCTCATATACATTAGATGTAGACTTTGGGCCATTTTCAGCTTGTTCGGAACATTCTCCTTTTAGCTAACGTTTTTAGTGACCCATTTGACAAACACAAAACCCAGATCAACGTCAACCCCGTTCATAAGTGTAACAAGTCAAAAGTACCACCTGTATTGGTAACAAAAGAAATAAACTGAAAGACACTTACCAGGCTTTTTTGTTAGTTTCCCTGTATCCTTCTTCCCTGCACCAACACGCTCTTTACTGACAGTGTCTCGCCTTCCATTGGAATTTGAGTTCCCATTTTCCTGCAATCGAGGAGAACACGTTTAATGTCATTAGATTGCTCAGGAAGTTAGATCAAAAAAATTAAGAGACATATGAATATCACCATGCTGTCGTTATCATAAGCCTTAAAACGGCCTTTCGCCTGTTTCATGTTATTAGAAGCAACAGACTCTGCGATATAAACGCCTATCTCAGTGGACAGCATCCCTTCAGGGGTGTTGAAAATCTGTCAAATGTAAGATCGAGGTGGAATATTCAAGTCTTACTAATGCTCAATACCATTTTAGTAGAAGTGCACATACTTATAGATGAAAGAGAGAGAATAGATCGTGATCCAAAAAGAATTAAACAATAACAAGATGCTATCCCCATGATAAGTGCATATATTATGCTGACCTGAATATCATATTCCGATAGCAAATCGTGTGCACCTCGATCGGGAGAGCTTTTCAGGTTCTGTAGAAAATCAAATACAGTTGGCATAGATGTTAACATGGATGTTACTGTTAACACCAAACTATGACCCAATCTAACGATTAATGAAAATTTTCATAAATAGCAACCTTATCAAATTCCACATAGGTTTCTGCTGGTGTTATAGTCATCAAAGTTGACAAAGCATGTATGGCAGCTTCTTGTTCCAAACGACTTGTACTCGTCAACCCCATAGGTCCGACCAAACTCTATATTAACAAATAAAAGTTAGCAATTAACAATTAATAATGATAGTAACACAAGCCACAATCCTGTGTAAGCTATAAAATAGACACAACACAACGTTTACCACTTGATAAAGTATTCGGTGTACAGCAATTTTAGATTTGGTTTTATATATTACATCAACTATAGATGCTAGATCTGATGCAGAAAATACTCTACTCAAAAAAAGTTTCCACAACCCATAAAGCTACAATTACCTTACACAAGTTACTGAGATCCGCCATTATATGTTCAACGACATCAAAGCCAACAGCTCGTAAACACCTTTGTAATCTCTGGAAAAACAGAAATTGAGATGGTTAGCTAATGATACTGTAAGGAAAAATGTCACTGACAAATGCAGAGTGCGCCAACTTGCACCACTTCAAATTCGCATTAACAGAGATAACTCACCTTCCAGACTGTATCTTTTCTGGCTGTGCCAACTAGACATGGATGATGAGAGCAGAATATAAGGCGTATGCAGGAACTAGGTGCAGCAGCAACGACACCAGATGAAATGACCAACAAAGCCTTCACCAAAACCTCCACAGATGGAAGATAAGCTACTTGGGCGTCCAATGAACTTTCTGTCTCCCTAAAAATTACATAGTTCATAATACATGGTCATTTGACCTCCAACAGAATATGGGTTCCAAAAATACTGACAATGGAAGTTGTTACTGTCATAGAAATTGTACCTGGACTTTGCTAGAACTTTTTCCCCAACAATTGTAAGGTAATCTGAGTATTCAACCAGGAGAGTTTCAAATAGTTTGGGAGAAGCAGACAAAATCCTCTTCGTACAACCATAAGCTGCTTTGCGTATATCCCAACTCGAATGGCACAGAAATGCAAGGAGAAGCTGCATTATCAACAGTCAGCATGTGACAAACTCAGAATGTAAAATATATCAAAATAATGTGAATGAGATATATGTTACAGCTTCATAATACGTTACCTGCATGAGTGATTTCACATTAAGATTCTCGAAAACTCTGCAAAACAGGTAAGAACTAAGATCAATTAAGGAAAATAATGGGGATTGTAAGCATTGACAAAGATCAATCAATAGTATCAAACATTTGAAGAAACAAAAACCTGTGAGAATGATCCAAAAAGAGCGCCTCGAGCAATTCAATACATGTTTCACAGTCCTCCACTGATAGTTTAGGAGCCTGCATAGCAATCACATTATACATGTAAGTGCAGAAAGAGTACTCCTAATAAGTCCACACCTATATATTGGCGTATGTGTACGGGTACATGAATGCAAGTTTGTTAATAGCTTGTGGATTACATATGCAGAAGCCTGAAAATAAGTGAAAAGAATAAATAACATTACCATAGCTACGGGGACAACGGAAGGTTCATTCTGAGAAATTAAAGACCAGATCTTTTCCTTTGACACAGTTTCATCTTCAGCAGAATACATCAAAAAGTTAGTATTCCGATCAAAGTATCAAACACTTTTAGCTATCAGTGTAAGCAAGTAAAAACAAACAATAAAGAGATATAGGGTACACGTCGACACCTGCTTTAATATCCGCAGCTGCCATTTTCACCACACTGAGTAACGCATAAATGCCATCCAACCGTTGGGCTGCTTTAGTATAACCAGTTTTTACTAGTTGAACAAGAGGCATGAGCAGGGAAGACATCTGATGGAAGGCATGTCACAAAAGCTTTAGCCACATGAAATAAGTTGTAAAGAATACAATAAAAGATAGAAAATTGTGTTAGGTTAGCTTACTCACCGGTAAAACAGCATCGGCATTTCTGCATATGATTCGAAGGCATCTAAGATGACCTCTTCTCAGTGATTCTTTCTCCTTGAGCCCTGAACCGATAAACGAAAGAAGTTCTGGCCCAATAGCATCGATAGATCTTGCAACCCAAGAGGCGAGAGCAGTTAAACATGCAAGCTTTACCTCTTCATTTCCTGGAAATCAAAAAAGTTTATCGTCTCTCACACATGCATATGTTTGATCAAAACTAAGAAATTGTATGTCAAGTTCAAGTTCTATAACTGATCAATAGGAGTGATAAAGTGGGTTGGATTCAAAACAACAAATAATTCTCTGGTGCCAGATGAAAGGTAAGGTTGATTAACCCAAAATAACTTAGTCAGACCGATTCATAAATTTTATAACTAAAAAGTGTGTCAAATACAATTACAAAATTCAATTACTAAATACCATGTCAAGTAACTACAAAACTTTATTATTCGAGTAATAATCTATAATAAAATGAATTAAAAGGTTGTATAAACTGAATATACACTTGCATTTTATCATATCTTTCCTTAATCTACCCACCCATAAGAGATGGTCAAAACAAAAACTAATCCATTCATAAGTAAAACAACAATACCCAATCCCGTCTGAGCAAACCCGTTCATAAGTAAATGGGACCAAATAGCCACTTTATTGATAGATTTATAAATTAAAATCAGAAACAAACGAGCAGGCGAAAAAATCTAGGTCCTACAAAAAAGTAAAATAAAATTAACAGCAAGTGAACCCACCATCATCCTTGTAAGTGCTCAAAAGAAGGCCACAAACCGGCAGAGACAGGCTAGAAAGATATTTCCCTTCAGGACATTTGGATATTTCCTTCAGTGAATATATCATACCGACCCTCTGGTACGGAAAGGCGAGTCTTCCTTCAGAACCTCCAATTATAGATTTAACAGCACTGACCATTGATTCAATAGCATCAGGATTGCTAGACTTTTGACTTAAATATCTGACAATATCCAAGGCAGCAAGTCTTCTTCCTTCATCGGCATGGCGAGCCTGTAATAATACCACTGGCAGAATCTCGGCACTATACTTACTCAGATCCAGGTTAACATGTCTAAAAAGGACCCCGATTGATTCCAAAACAAGCTCGGGATTCCTCTTTAGCATTTTCACCGATGAAGGTATAACAACACCCTTGAAATCTTCATGTGACAGATGCAAAAACAATGAACAAAATGCTTCACTCAAGGCTTTGGTTGGTTTATCCTTCGCGTTCAGAACCACTTGAACATACATATCAAGATACACCGGCTGTGTGATGCAGTAAAGAGACAAGTAAGAAATGTTACCGAATCATCCATGTAAACTTTACATGTATTAATAAGAATGTTTGAACTAAAGCTGGCAAATTTTATGTTTTGCCTAAAACAATGCATACAAGTAAAATCAAAACTTTACCTTATTAGGGCCAAACAGGCGACCAGAAGTATAATTTTATTGCATAAAACATCCTAAATTAATTACTTTAGAGAACCAGAAATTTACAGACATAAATAAATTTGTAATTATACTTGACACACTTCACTATTTGTAAAATAGCAAACAATTTAATCAAACAGCGTGATGGTCATCAGATCGACCAGGACTGTACGTAAATTACTTGTTTTAACCCATTCCCAATCCGCCGCGTCGAGGCTCTAGTTGAGTCCAATATAACAACTTCCCCAAAAATTTAATAAATCATGACCTTAAAAAATGAGACTATTGAACACAGATGTTTACCTTCCATTGTTCAAACAGCGACGGCTTTAAACTTGCAAAGTTCAACATTACGCATAGCATCTCTGGAGAAGTTTTGACAGAGATTCTTGCACTTTTCAATTCCTCCATGTACAAACCGAAAATGTTGGGTGACTGAAACATGAACAAAAAAACAAGGAGAAATATAAGAGACGTAAAATTGGGTAATTGCCGTATATAATACTTCATGAAAGTAGCCGACCTCTAAAAACGAATGAAGAAAACTTCTTCTACAAGATCTGCGCTCATGAGAAGATGCTTCCAAGCTAACTTGAAGAATAGAAGCTTGTGCTGCTGCGACTCTGCTAAATGCGTTTTTCGATACCGAGATAAACTCACTTTTACATAGAAGCAGACACGACCACGTCATAAGTCTATAGCAGCCAACGTGAGACTGAACTTTTAACTGTTTTTCCATGGTTTGCACAAGATTTGCAGCAAAAGTTTTCATAAATATACCCTCCTTTAATGATTTCACGATCAAATCATCTACAGCTTTCCTTGAACCTCGGTCATCGTAAGTATATAATGTCATGAATATTAAATCCACCAGCTGCAATGCAGACTCAGCTGACATTTCTGCATAAATATTGATTATTGTTATACACAATTATAATAAGAGAATGGAACGTAAATCAACTATCAGGCAAAAAGTTGAGACAAATCAAGCTAATGGACTTCAACGTGGTTGCATAGTCTAAAGCAACGTAAATCAACTATCAGGCAAAAAGTTGAGACAAATCAAGCTAATGGACTTCAGCGTGATTGCAATATTTAAAGCATTTCTAGAGCATATCCATATATCGAGATACGGAACAGATAAAGAAAGGTAAGTTTCATAAATTACAGAAAGGTATTATGAAAGATAACTTTAATCAAAATTACGCACAATATACATCTGTGATTTTACTCTGCAGTCAAAGCATGCTATCAATAGCATCAATCTATCAATTTCATCTTTTTTATACATATAGCATACATATATTACACTTTCTAATCAGTAAGTTACATCTTCATGATATATCATCAACAGATAACATTCAACAAAAAATTAGCAGCTCGATAACATACTATAAGCAGATAAATCGATAACATAACAATATAACAGCAGAAACGAATATCACGAATATCAGTAACCTAAACCAGCTGAATTCACATTCTATATCATGACTGGCTAACGTAACCGTTAAATCAACAAAAAAAAAATATAAATCATCAACTGCATTCACAATATACATAAAAATAACACAAAAACGAAAAAAATGAAGCTGAAAACAACCTGAATGAAGTAAAGCCGAAGAAATTTCAAATCGATATCGATATATAACTTTTAACATATTATACACAGATAAAGTAAACAAACAAAAAATCAGTAAACCAAAATATAATTCAACTAATAACTAGCAGCTCGATAACGTATCATAAACCAATAAATCGATAACGTAACTATATAACAGCAGAAACGTATATCAGCAACGTAATAAATCATAATCATCTACAACAACCAGTTAAATTCACATCCTATATCATAACTCAGTTACCTAACCGTCAAATCAACAAAAAAGCTAAAAATCAACATCTACATTCACAAAATATACAAAAATAGCACCAAAACGACAAAAATGAAGATATAAACCACCTGAATGAAGTAAAAGAGAAGGAATTTCGTATCAAAACATAACTTTAACATATTATACGCCGATATCGTAAACAAGCGAAAATCAGTAAGCTAAAACATAAGGCAGCTAAAAACTAGCAGCTCAATAACATATCATAAGCCGATATATCGGAAACAGCAAAAATGAATATCAGTAACCTAAAATTAAGATTCTATATCATAAATCGTAACCGTTAAATCAACAAAAAAAACCTAAAAATCATCAACTGCATTCACAAAATATACAAAAATAACACAAAGACTACGAAAATGAAGCTAAAAACAACCTGAATGAAGCAAAATCGAAAGAATTTGGGATCAATATATAGCTTTAACATATTATAAGCCGATAATGTAAGCAAACAAAAATCAGTGAGCTAAAACATAATTCAACTAAAAACTAGCAGCTCGAAGCATATCATAAACCGATAACATAACAATATAACAACAGAAACGAATATCAGTAACCTAAATCATCATCATCATCTACATTAAGCAACTGAATTCACATTGTATATCATAACTCGACAACGTAACAGTTGAATAATCAAAAAACCTAAAAATCATCAACTGCATTCACAAAATATATAAAAAACGACACAAAAACGACGAAAATGAAGCTAAAAACAACCTGAATGAAGCAAAATGTGATATAATTTAACATTTAACAAACAAATAGCAGCTCGATAACATATGATAAGCAGATAATTTGATAACATAGCAATATAACAGCAGAAATGAAAATCAGTAACCTGAATTCATCATCATCTACAACAACTAGCTGAATTCACATTTTATATCATAACTCGCTCGCGCAACAGTTAAATCAACAAAATAACCTAAAAATCATCAACTGCATTCACAAAATATACAAATAGCAGCTCGATAACATATGATAAGCCGATAATTCAATAACATAAAAATCATCATCTACATTCACGAAATATACAAATAGCAGCTCGATAACATATGATAAGCCGATAATTCAATAACATAAAAATCATCATCTACATTCACGAAATATACAAATAGCAGATCGATAACATATGATAAGCCGATAATTCGATAACATAAAAATCATCATCTACATTCACGAAATATACAAATAGCAGCTCGATAACATATGATAAGCCGATAATTCGATAACATAAAAATCATCATCTACATTCACGAAATATACAAATAGCAGCTCGAAAACATATCAGTAACCTGAATTCACATCGTATATCATAACTCGCTCGCGTAACAGTTAAATCAACAAAAAACCTAAAAATCATCAACTGCATACACAAAATATTCAAAAATAACACATAAACTACGAAAACGAAGCTAAAAACAACCTGAATGAAGCAAAATGTGATATAATTTAACATTTAAAAAACAAATAGCAGCTCAATAACATATGATAAGCCGATAATTTGATAACATAACAATATAACAGCAGAAATGAATATCAATAACCTGAATTCACATCGTATATCATAACTCGCTCGCGTAACAGTCAAATCAACAAAAAAACCTAAAAATCATCAACTGCATTCACAAAATATTCAAAAATAACACAAAAACTACGAAAACGAAGCTAAAAACAACCTGAATGAAGCAAAATGTGATATAATTTAACACTGAACAAAAAACTAGCAGCTCGATAACATATGATAAGCCGACAATTCAATAACATAGCAATATAACAGCATGAATTCACATTTTATATCATAACTCGCTCGCGTAACAGTTAAATTAACAAAAAACCTAAAAATCATCAACTGCATTCACAAAAATCAGTAAGCTAAAACATAATTCAACGAAAAACTAGCAGCTTAATAACATATCATAAGCCGATAAATCGATAACATAGCAATATAACAGCAGAAATGAATATCAGTAACCTGAATTCACATTTTATATCATAACTCGCTCGCGTAACAGTTAAATTAACAAAAAACCTAAAAATCATCAACTGCATTCACAAAAATCAGTAAGCTAAAACATAATTCAACTAAAAACTAGCAGCTCGATAACATATGATAAGCCGATAATTCGATAACATAGCAATATAACAGCAGAAATGAATATCAGTAACCTGAATTCACATTTTATATCATAACTCGCTCGCGTAACAGTTAAATTAACAAAAAACCTAAAAATCATCAACTGCATTCACAAAAATCAGTAAGCTAAAACATAATTCAACTAAAAACTAGCAGCTTAATAACATATCATAAGCCGATAAATCGATAACATAGCAATATAACAGCAGAAATGAATATCAGTAACCTGAATTCACATTTTATATCATAACTCGCTCGCGTAACAGTTAAATTAACAAAAAACCTAAAAATCATCAACTGCATTCACAAAAATCAGTAAGCTAAAACATAATTCAACTAAAAACTAGCAGCTCGATAACATATGATAAGCCGATAATTCGATAACATAGCAATATAACAGCAGAAATGAATATCAGTAACCTGAATTCACATTTTATATCATAACTCGCTCGCGTAACAGTTAAATTAACAAAAAACCTAAAAATCATCAACTGCATTCACAAAAATCAGTAAGCTAAAACATAATTCAACTAAAAACTAGCAGCTTAATAACATATCATAAGCCGATAAATCGATAACATAGCAATATAACAGCAGAAATGAATATCAGTAACCTGAATTCACATTTTATATCATAACTCGCTCGCGTAACAGTTAAATTAACAAAAAACCTAAAAATCATCAACTGCATTCACAAAAATCAGTAAGCTAAAACATAATTCAACTAAAAACTAGCAGCTTAATAACATATCATAAGCCGATAAATCGATAACATAGCAATATAACAGCAGAAATGAATATCAGTAACCTGAATTCACATTTTATATCATAACTCGCTCGCGTAACAGTTAAATTAACAAAAAACCTAAAAATCATCAACTGCATTCACAAAAATCAGTAAGCTAAAACATAATTCAACTAAAAACTAGCAGCTTAATAACATATCATAAGCCGATAAATCGATAACATAGCAATATAACAGCAGAAATGAATATCAATAACCTGAATTCACATTTTATATCATAACTCGCTCGCGTAACAGTTAAATTAACAAAAAACCTAAAAATCATCAACTGCATTCACAAAAATCAGTAAGCTAAAACATAATTCAACTAAAAACTAGCAGCTTAATAACATATCATAAGCCGATAAATCGATAACATAGCAATATAACAGCAGAAATGAATATCAGTAACCTGAATTCACATTTTATATCATAACTCGCTCGCGTAACAGTTAAATTAACAAAAAACCTAAAAATCATCAACTGCATTCACAAAAATCAGTAAGCTAAAACATAATTCAACTAAAAACTAGCAGCTTAATAACATATCATAAGCCGATAAATCGATAACATAGCAATATAACAGCAGAAATGAATATCAGTAACCTGAATTCACATTTTATATCATAACTCGCTCGCGTAACAGTTAAATTAACAAAAAACCTAAAAATCATCAACTGCATTCACAAAAATCAGTAAGCTAAAACATAATTCAACTAAAAACTAGCAGCTCGATAACATATGATAAGCCGATAATTCGATAACATAGCAATATAACAGCAGAAATGAATATCAGTAACCTGAATTCACATTTTATATCATAACTCGCTCGCGTAACAGTTAAATTAACAAAAAACCTAAAAATCATCAACTGCATTCACAAAAATCAGTAAGCTAAAACATAATTCAACTAAAAACTAGCAGCTTAATAACATATCATAAGCCGATAAATCGATAACATAGCAATATAACAGCAGAAATGAATATCAGTAACCTGAATTCACATTTTATATCATAACTCGCTCGCGTAACAGTTAAATTAACAAAAAACCTAAAAATCATCAACTGCATTCACAAAAATCAGTAAGCTAAAACATAATTCAACTAAAAACTAGCAGCTTAATAACATATCATAAGCCAATAAATCGATAACATAGCAATATAACAGCAGAAATGAATATCAGTAACCTGAATTCACATTTTATATCATAACTCGCTCGCGTAACAGTTAAATTAACAAAAAACCTAAAAATCATCAACTGCATTCACAAAAATCAGTAAGCTAAAACATAATTCAACTAAAAACTAGCAGCTCGATAACATATGATAAGCCGATAATTCGATAACATAGCAATATAACAGCAGAAATGAATATCAGTAACCTGAATTCACATTTTATATCATAACTCGCTCGCGTAACAGTTAAATTAACAAAAAACCTAAAAATCATCAACTGCATTCACAAAAATCAGTAAGCTAAAGCATAATTCAACTAAAAACTAGCAGCTTAATAACATATCATAAGCCGATAAATCGATAACATAGCAATATAACAGCAGAAATGAATATCAGTAACCTGAATTCACATTTTATATCATAACTCGCTCGCGTAACAGTTAAATTAACAAAAAACCTAAAAATCATCAACTGCATTCACAAAAATCAGTAAGCTAAAACATAATTCAACTAAAAACTAGCAGCTTAATAACATATCATAAGCCGATAAATCGATAACATAGCAATATAACAGCAGAAATGAATATCAGTAACCTGAATTCACATTTTATATCATAACTCGCTCGCGTAACAGTTAAATTAACAAAAAACCTAAAAATCATCAACTGCATTCACAAAAATCAGTAAGCTAAAACATAATTCAACTAAAAACTAGCAGCTCGATAACATATGATAAGCCGATAATTCGATAACATAGCAATATAACAGCAGAAATGAATATCAGTAACCTGAATTCACATTTTATATCATAACTCGCTCGCGTAACAGTTAAATTAACAAAAAACCTAAAAATCATCAACTGCATTCACAAAAATCAGTAAGCTAAAACATAATTCAACTAAAAACTAGCAGCTTAATAACATATCATAAGCCGATAAATCGATAACATAGCAATATAACAGCAGAAATGAATATCAGTAACCTGAATTCACATTTTATATCATAACTCGCTCGCGTAACAGTTAAATTAACAAAAAACCTAAAAATCATCAACTGCATTCACAAAAATCAGTAAGCTAAAACATAATTCAACTAAAAACTAGCAGCTCGATAACATATGATAAGCCGATAATTCGATAACATAGCAATATAACAGCAGAAATGAATATCAGTAACCTGAATTCACATTTTATATCATAACTCGCTCGCGTAACAGTTAAATTAACAAAAAACCTAAAAATCATCAACTGCATTCACAAAAATCAGTAAGCTAAAACATAATTCAACTAAAAACTAGCAGCTTAATAACATATCATAAGCCGATAAATCGATAACATAGCAATATAACAGCAGAAATGAATATCAGTAACCTGAATTCACATTTTATATCATAACTCGCTCGCGTAACAGTTAAATTAACAAAAAACCTAAAAATCATCAACTGCATTCACAAAAATCAGTAAGCTAAAACATAATTCAACTAAAAACTAGCAGCTTAATAACATATCATAAGCCGATAAATCGATAACATAGCAATATAACAGCAGAAATGAATATCAGTAACCTGAATTCACATTTTATATCATAACTCGCTCGCGTAACAGTTAAATTAACAAAAAACCTAAAAATCATCAACTGCATTCACAAAAATCAGTAAGCTAAAACATAATTCAACTAAAAACTAGCAGCTTAATAACATATCATAAGCCGATAAATCGATAACATAGCAATATAACAGCAGAAATGAATATCAATAACCTGAATTCACATTTTATATCATAACTCGCTCGCGTAACAGTTAAATTAACAAAAAACCTAAAAATCATCAACTGCATTCACAAAAATCAGTAAGCTAAAACATAATTCAACTAAAAACTAGCAGCTTAATAACATATCATAAGCCGATAAATCGATAACATAGCAATATAACAGCAGAAATGAATATCAGTAACCTGAATTCACATTTTATATCATAACTCGCTCGCGTAACAGTTAAATTAACAAAAAACCTAAAAATCATCAACTGCATTCACAAAAATCAGTAAGCTAAAACATAATTCAACTAAAAACTAGCAGCTTAATAACATATCATAAGCCGATAAATCGATAACATAGCAATATAACAGCAGAAATGAATATCAGTAACCTGAATTCACATTTTATATCATAACTCGCTCGCGTAACAGTTAAATTAACAAAAAACCTAAAAATCATCAACTGCATTCACAAAAATCAGTAAGCTAAAACATAATTCAACTAAAAACTAGCAGCTCGATAACATATGATAAGCCGATAATTCGATAACATAGCAATATAACAGCAGAAATGAATATCAGTAACCTGAATTCACATTTTATATCATAACTCGCTCGCGTAACAGTTAAATTAACAAAAAACCTAAAAATCATCAACTGCATTCACAAAAATCAGTAAGCTAAAACATAATTCAACTAAAAACTAGCAGCTTAATAACATATCATAAGCCGATAAATCGATAACATAGCAATATAACAGCAGAAATGAATATCAGTAACCTGAATTCACATTTTATATCATAACTCGCTCGCGTAACAGTTAAATTAACAAAAAACCTAAAAATCATCAACTGCATTCACAAAAATCAGTAAGCTAAAACATAATTCAACTAAAAACTAGCAGCTTAATAACATATCATAAGCCAATAAATCGATAACATAGCAATATAACAGCAGAAATGAATATCAGTAACCTGAATTCACATTTTATATCATAACTCGCTCGCGTAACAGTTAAATTAACAAAAAACCTAAAAATCATCAACTGCATTCACAAAAATCAGTAAGCTAAAACATAATTCAACTAAAAACTAGCAGCTCGATAACATATGATAAGCCGATAATTCGATAACATAGCAATATAACAGCAGAAATGAATATCAGTAACCTGAATTCACATTTTATATCATAACTCGCTCGCGTAACAGTTAAATTAACAAAAAACCTAAAAATCATCAACTGCATTCACAAAAATCAGTAAGCTAAAGCATAATTCAACTAAAAACTAGCAGCTTAATAACATATCATAAGCCGATAAATCGATAACATAGCAATATAACAGCAGAAATGAATATCAGTAACCTGAATTCACATTTTATATCATAACTCGCTCGCGTAACAGTTAAATTAACAAAAAACCTAAAAATCATCAACTGCATTCACAAAAATCAGTAAGCTAAAACATAATTCAACTAAAAACTAGCAGCTTAATAACATATCATAAGCCGATAAATCGATAACATAGCAATATAACAGCAGAAATGAATATCAGTAACCTGAATTCACATTTTATATCATAACTCGCTCGCGTAACAGTTAAATTAACAAAAAACCTAAAAATCATCAACTGCATTCACAAAAATCAGTAAGCTAAAACATAATTCAACTAAAAACTAGCAGCTTAATAACATATCATAAGCCGATAAATCGATAACATAGCAATATAACAGCAGAAATGAATATCAGTAACCTGAATTCACATTTTATATCATAACTCGCTCGCGTAACAGTTAAATTAACAAAAAACCTAAAAATCATCAACTGCATTCACAAAAATCAGTAAGCTAAAACATAATTCAACTAAAAACTAGCAGCTTAATAACATATCATAAGCCGATAAATCGATAACATAGCAATATAACAGCAGAAATGAATATCAATAACCTGAATTCACATTTTATATCATAACTCGCTCGCGTAACAGTTAAATTAACAAAAAACCTAAAAATCATCAACTGCATTCACAAAAATCAGTAAGCTAAAACATAATTCAACTAAAAACTAGCAGCTTAATAACATATCATAAGCCGATAAATCGATAACATAGCAATATAACAGCAGAAATGAATATCAGTAACCTGAATTCACATTTTATATCATAACTCGCTCGCGTAACAGTTAAATTAACAAAAAACCTAAAAATCATCAACTGCATTCACAAAAATCAGTAAGCTAAAACATAATTCAACTAAAAACTAGCAGCTTAATAACATATCATAAGCCGATAAATCGATAACATAGCAATATAACAGCAGAAATGAATATCAGTAACCTGAATTCACATTTTATATCATAACTCGCTCGCGTAACAGTTAAATTAACAAAAAACCTAAAAATCATCAACTGCATTCACAAAAATCAGTAAGCTAAAACATAATTCAACTAAAAACTAGCAGCTCGATAACATATGATAAGCCGATAATTCGATAACATAGCAATATAACAGCAGAAATGAATATCAGTAACCTGAATTCACATTTTATATCATAACTCGCTCGCGTAACAGTTAAATTAACAAAAAACCTAAAAATCATCAACTGCATTCACAAAAATCAGTAAGCTAAAGCATAATTCAACTAAAAACTAGCAGCTTAATAACATATCATAAGCCGATAAATCGATAACATAGCAATATAACAGCAGAAATGAATATCAGTAACCTGAATTCACATTTTATATCATAACTCGCTCGCGTAACAGTTAAATTAACAAAAAACCTAAAAATCATCAACTGCATTCACAAAAATCAGTAAGCTAAAACATAATTCAACTAAAAACTAGCAGCTTAATAACATATCATAAGCCGATAAATCGATAACATAGCAATATAACAGCAGAAATGAATATCAGTAACCTGAATTCACATTTTATATCATAACTCGCTCGCGTAACAGTTAAATTAACAAAAAACCTAAAAATCATCAACTGCATTCACAAAAATCAGTAAGCTAAAACATAATTCAACTAAAAACTAGCAGCTTAATAACATATCATAAGCCGATAAATCGATAACATAGCAATATAACAGCAGAAATGAATATCAGTAACCTGAATTCACATTTTATATCATAACTCGCTCGCGTAACAGTTAAATTAACAAAAAACCTAAAAATCATCAACTGCATTCACAAAAATCAGTAAGCTAAAACATAATTCAACTAAAAACTAGCAGCTTAATAACATATCATAAGCCGATAAATCGATAACATAGCAATATAACAGCAGAAATGAATATCAATAACCTGAATTCACATTTTATATCATAACTCGCTCGCGTAACAGTTAAATTAACAAAAAACCTAAAAATCATCAACTGCATTCACAAAAATCAGTAAGCTAAAACATAATTCAACTAAAAACTAGCAGCTCGATAACATATGATAAGCCGATAATTCGATAACATAGCAATATAACAGCAGAAATGAATATCAGTAACCTGAATTCACATTTTATATCATAACTCGCTCGCGTAACAGTTAAATTAACAAAAAACCTAAAAATCATCAACTGCATTCACAAAAATCAGTAAGCTAAAACATAATTCAACTAAAAACTAGCAGCTTAATAACATATCATAAGCCGATAAATCGATAACATAGCAATATAACAGCAGAAATGAATATCAGTAACCTGAATTCACATTTTATATCATAACTCGCTCGCGTAACAGTTAAATTAACAAAAAACCTAAAAATCATCAACTGCATTCACAAAAATCAGTAAGCTAAAACATAATTCAACTAAAAACTAGCAGCTCGATAACATATGATAAGCCGATAAATCGATAACATAGCAATATAACAGCAGAAATGAATATCAATAACCTGAATTCACATTTTATATCATAACTCGCTCGCGTAACAGTTAAATTAACAAAAAACCTAAAAATCATCAACTGCATTCACAAAAATCAGTAAGCTAAAACATAATTCAACTAAAAACTAGCAGCTTAATAACATATCATAAGCCAATAAATCGATAACATAGCAATATAACAGCAGAAATGAATATCAGTAACCTGAATTCACATTTTATATCATAACTCGCTCGCGTAACAGTTAAATTAACAAAAAACCTAAAAATCATCAACTGCATTCACAAAAATCAGTAAGCTAAAACATAATTCAACTAAAAACTAGCAGCTCGATAACATATGATAAGCCGATAATTCGATAACATAGCAATATAACAGCAGAAATGAATATCAGTAACCTGAATTCACATTTTATATCATAACTCGCTCGCGTAACAGTTAAATTAACAAAAAACCTAAAAATCATCAACTGCATTCACAAAAATCAGTAAGCTAAAGCATAATTCAACTAAAAACTAGCAGCTTAATAACATATCATAAGCCGATAAATCGATAACATAGCAATATAACAGCAGAAATGAATATCAGTAACCTGAATTCACATTTTATATCATAACTCGCTCGCGTAACAGTTAAATTAACAAAAAACCTAAAAATCATCAACTGCATTCACAAAAATCAGTAAGCTAAAACATAATTCAACTAAAAACTAGCAGCTTAATAACATATCATAAGCCGATAAATCGATAACATAGCAATATAACAGCAGAAATGAATATCAGTAACCTGAATTCACATTTTATATCATAACTCGCTCGCGTAACAGTTAAATTAACAAAAAACCTAAAAATCATCAACTGCATTCACAAAAATCAGTAAGCTAAAACATAATTCAACTAAAAACTAGCAGCTTAATAACATATCATAAGCCGATAAATCGATAACATAGCAATATAACAGCAGAAATGAATATCAGTAACCTGAATTCACATTTTATATCATAACTCGCTCGCGTAACAGTTAAATTAACAAAAAACCTAAAAATCATCAACTGCATTCACAAAAATCAGTAAGCTAAAACATAATTCAACTAAAAACTAGCAGCTTAATAACATATCATAAGCCGATAAATCGATAACAGCAGAAATGAATATCAGTAACCTAATAAATCATCATCATCTACAACAACCAGTCTGAATTTTTTTACATCATAAACCGATAACTCGCTCACGTAACCGTTAAATCAACAGAAAACCTAAAAATCAGTAACCTACATTCACAAAATATACAAAAATAACACAAAAACTACGAAAATTAAGCTAAAAACAACCTGAATGAAGCAAAATAGCAGCTCGATAACATACGATAAGCCGATAAATCGATAACTAACAATATAACAGCAGAAATGAATATCAGTAATCTAATTCACATCATAAACCGATAACACGACTACGTAACCGTTAAATCAACAAAAACCTAAAAATCATCAACTACATTCACAAAATATTCAAAAATAACATAAAAAACTACGAAAACGAAGCTAAAAACAACATGAATGAAGCAAAATGGAAGGAATTTCGTATTCAACTAAAAACTAGCAGCTCAATAACATATCATAAGCAGAAATGAATATCAGTAACCTGAATTCAGATTCTATATCATAACTCGACAACGTAACCGTCAAATCAACATAGAACCTAAAAATCATCATCTACATTCACAAATATACAAATAGCAGCTCGATAACATATCATACGCCAATAATTCCATAACATAACAATATAACAAAAGAAATAAATATCAGTTACCTGAATTCACATTTTATATCATAACTCGACAACGTAACAGTTAAATCAACAAAAAACCTAAAAATCATCAACTGCATACACAAAATATTCAAAAATAACACAAAAACTACGAAAATGAAGCTGAAAACAACCTAAATGAAGCAAAATGGGATATAATTTAACATTTAAAAAACAAATAGCAGCTCGATAACATATGATAAGCCGATAATTCGATAACATAGCAATATAACAGCAGAAATGAATATCAGCAACCTGAATTCACATTTTATATCAGAACTCGCTCGCGTAACAGTTAAATGAACAAAAAACCTAAAAATCATCATCTACATTCACAAAATATTCAAAAATGACACAAAAACGAAGAAAACGAAGCTAAAAACAACCTGAATGAATCAAAATGTGATATAATTTAACATTTAACAAACAAATAGCAGAAATGAATATCAGTAACCTGAATTCACATTACGTAACAGTTAAATCAACAAAAAACCTAAAAAAAACTATACGCCGATAACGTAAATCATCATCATCTACAACAACTAGCTGAATTCACATTTTATATTATAACTCGCTCGCGTAACCGTTAAATCAACAAAAAAACTAAAAATCATCAACTACATTCACAAAATATTCAAAAATAACATAAAAAAACTACGAAAACGAAGCTAAAAACAACCTGAATGAAGCAAAATGGAAGGAATTTGAGATCGAAAGATCTGAATCCGTGTTTTGGTAGATGAAGACGGAACTGAAGATGCAAGTGACAGCCATGGCTCCATTGAGCTATCGGCTTAACTGATTGTTAAAAGTTTGTTGTAACTGAATAACTGATTGATTAATGGATTGATGGATAGATGGATGATGATATGTGTGTGTGTGTGTGTTTTGAGTGTGTGTGTGTGGATTTAGGGTTTTAGGGAAAGGCGATTGTGATGAGAGTGAGTATGTACCAGACGCAATGCTGCACGGGGTAATGCTGTTTTTATACTATTCATTTTTTTCTTTTTTTTAGAAAAATTTATATCTAAAAAGGATTTTTATTTGCGGAAATTACTTAACAGCAAATAGTTAACGGTATGCTAATTGATTTGGCGGTTGAATCGGTGATTGGGTGACTTGACTGGGTTGATATGTTGGTCGAATCAATGAACAGGTGACTCAACTGGCTTAACCCGGTGGTTGATCTTGTGACCAGGTGACTCGACCGGGTTGATCCGGTGGTCGAATCAGTGAACCGGAGACTCGACGGGTTGACCTGATGGTCGAACCGGTGACTCGAACGGGTTAACCTGATGGTCGAACCCGTGACTCGGTGACTCAATCGTGTATACCCGATGGTCGATCTCGTGACCTGATAACTCGATCTGGTTGACCCGGTGGTCGATCTCGTGACCCGGTGACTCGATCGGATCGACCCAGTGTTTTAGCCTGTGACCAAATAATATTGTGCGAAAAAATAAATGTTCAAATTTATATTAGGAATTTTTGAAAATTCTCTAACTTTTCAACAAAAGGGATGCACCCTTTATATATAGTTGAGATAGAGATACAGAAATTCGACGGATGAAATGTTTCGCGTATGGTTCTACAAATCGAATCCGGAAATAAGTATTGGTTGAAGTTGGAGTCAGGATACGTAAGAGAGAGAAGACGACAAGAACGCGTATATTGGGCGTATGGTCTTTACACATGGATTGGAGCATTACCTAGCGGTCCGAAACAATACTCGCCGCCATATTGGCACAATCTCATATTCTCGCCCTCGTGTAGTACACATAGGGCCTATTGATGAGACATGACTTTCATGTTTGTTTTATCTTTGGATATAAATACCCCCTCATATTTATGACACACTCGACTAATTGCGTACAATAGTATTTACTCTCACATTCCAAGTTCAGACCATCACTCCAACTATCCATACTTACTCTCACACCGGAGCTTAGTCTCGGGGTCAAACATGGGACGAAGTTATCGTGTGTTGTTCATCCTTTTCAGGTATCACACAAGCGTACCAGCCTTATCTGTTTGTAACTGTAGTCTTTTTAAAGGTACTTTAGTCACCTGCAAAAATTTGCTTCAACATTTGGTGCCATATGTGGGACCCAACACTCGTTCTATGTTATTTCAAAATGGTTGGCCCATCGCAAGTAACCCCCACCCGTGATGATACCTCGGGCCCCATAAACAAGTTCCATATCTTTAGTATTCCTACGATACTTAATAATGGTCTTAACAGCAGTATAGTGTTTCTCGCCAGGATTTTGTTGGAATCTACTACACAAATTTTGCGCAAACGCAACATCAGGTTTAGCGCATCTTACCGCATACATGATAGAACCGATTGTCGAAGCATACGGGACTCTCTGTTTGTGTTTCACCTGACTCTATGTGATCGCACCTTGCTTTTTACTTAAGCCTGCCTTTTCTTGCATCGGAACAAATCCTTTATTGGATTTATCCATCCTATACTTCTTTATGACTTTATATAAATAAGCACTTCGACTTAAAGACAACAACAGCTTAGATTTATCTCGTGTGATCTTAATTTCAATAACATATGCAGCTTCACCTAGATCTTTCATGGAAAAACACTTGCTCAGCCAAGTTTTCACTTCCTGAAGCATTGAAGTGGTATTTCCCATGAGCAATGTGTCATCCACATATAAGACTAGGAATGCTACATTACTCCCACTAGCTTTGACACATACACATGGCTCATCAGGATTCTGAATACAATCCAGCTTTTTGATTTCTTCATCAAACCTTTTATTCCAAGTTCTGGAAGCTTACTTCAATCCATAAATAGATCTCTACAACTTACAAACTTTACTGGGATACTTTGGATCAACAAAACCTCTCGGTTGCACCATGTAAACATCATCACTAAGGTAACCATTTAAGAAGGCAGTCTTAACATCCATTTGCCAAATCTCGTAGTCATAAAACGTCGATATGGCTAAGAGAATCCTACTAGCTCTAATGTCTGCAACCGGAGAGAAGGTTTCCTCGTAATCTAACCACTAGGTTTGAGTATACCCTTTTGCCGCAACACGAGCTTTATAGGTGTGTATATTGTCATCTATGTCGGTCTTTATCTTATAAAGCCATCTACATCCTACGGTTCTTCCACTCGCGGAAAGATCAACCAATATCTAAACTTGATTATCTTTCATGGATTGCATTTCCGTATTCATATCTGTTGGGAACAAATATATGAGTATAAGTTCCCCCTGCTAGTTGGTCAGAGTTTCCCCTGCTGGAGTAAGTTCCCCCTGCTACTAGATAAACTTGGAAGAGATTATGACGCGTTTCAATTACTACTCCAAGATAGTTTCCTAGTTTGTTAGTAGTGATCTTGTACGTGGGTTCTTATACTATAAAAGGACTCACTAGGTTGTCATGTAAAACACATCTTTCTCTGTTCATTTCATTTCATACTTTAAGGTTTTGTAACCCTAATACCCCTATTGGGTATTCGTACATCTATGATATATTAAAGTTCAACGTTTGATTTAAACATTTGTTCTTGTGTTAAACATTATATTCCGCATCTTGTTTGGTTACTTTGTGTTGCAAAGTTTCTCTAGTGTTAGATTGAGTTTACTCTTTCTATCACAACCCTTAAACAAGCTAAGGTTTAAGATCTGATTTTGGGATCAACAAGTGGTATCAGAGCTTGTTGAGAAACTTTGATTAAACCAAGAACAAAACATCTCTCACAACCAACACCAACCATGTCTTCAGATTCTCAGCCATCCTCAAACAACAATGCCCTCAAACTTCCCATTCTGGATCCTGAAAACTTTGAAATATGGGAATTCAGAATTCAACAATATCTCAAGATGGAACACTATGTCCTATGGGAGGTCATAGAATTTGGTGATCAATTCACCAAAATTGTACTAGTTGAAGATAAGAACAAAGACAAGACAAAAATTGGTGAAAGCTCTAAAGGTGATAAAACCAAGTCTGCTGCTGTTGCAGACAAAAAGATTCAGGCAATAAGGCATGATGTCAGGGCTCACAGCTCTTTGCTGTTGGCTTTACCTGATAAACATCAGTTAAGGTTTAGAAAGTACAAAACTACTAAAGAGCTTTGGGAAGCGATTGGTAAAACATTTGGAAGGAATGAAGCTACTAAGAATAAGAAAAAGAATCAGATGATAGACTAGTTGGCTTCTTTTAAGGCAAATGGTGATGAAGCAATAGGTGTCATTTACAATAGGCTTTAAGATCTGGTTGCTCAACTGGAATTCTTTAACATAGAGGTGTCAAGAGAATAGGTGAATGCAAGATTCCTCAACAGTCTTCAGAAATAATGGTTTGTCTACAAAGCCATTTGGCAAAATAGAGATTACATTGATGACAAGAACATTGATAACATCTACAACAACCTGAAGGTTTTTGAGCCTGTGGTCAATTAGATGAAGACATCAGGAACCATTCCCACTAATTCAAGTGCAGTTGCTAATTCCCCTGCCAATATGGCATTTATATCTCACAGCAGTGGGATCTCTAAAAGCAGGGGTATTGAAGTTTCCCCTGCTAACCATTCCCCTGTTGCAAGGTCTGGACCATCTTATGATGAAGAAAGGCCTGCAACCTTTAGTCTTGATACTGCTTGTGCTTTCATAGCATCTCATGGATCTCAAGGATCTACTGTGTTACATGAAGATCTTGAAATGTTTCTTTACTATTAGTCATGATGACTGTGGTTTGAATATGAATGGTTGACTTACCAAGGATACACCCGAATTGACAAGCTTTAAATGAGTGAAAAACATAAGTGTAGAAACTAGAAGGGGGGGGGTTGAATAGTTTCTCTTCGATTGGTGACCAAATTAAAATTACTTTCAATTTGGTTTGTATCAAAACTATCTTTTACTTAAAGCTAAGTTGCATAATGATTAGTTTCAATTGAAATGCACTAGCAATAATAATAAGCAAGTATAATGATAGTGAAATAAGTAAAGAGCAAGGAAGGAGACAACCTAGTGGGAAGACACCAAGATTTATAGTGGTTCGACAACGAGGCTCTATCCTCGTTTCTACTCCACTACTCGAGTACACCTACTCGAGATTTCCACTATATCCACAAGCTCCCTTCTCGGCGAAGAAAACCTTACATCGTTGCTTACATTATTTTCCGACACTAAGCTAAATGTCGAGACCTAATCTTTAGCTAGGACCAATCTACACAACGTTGCCTACTTCACAATTTAACGACACAAGGCTAGATGTCGAGTTCTAATCATAAGGTAGAACCAATCTTCACGACGTTGCCTACTTCACCATTTTACGACACAAGGCTAGATGTCGAGTTCTAATCGAAAGCTAGAACCAATCTTCACGATTCTTCACTTTGAAGCTAAGTGAGAACTTCACACAACACAACTACTAATCACTTTAAAGTTTAGTGAGAACTCACAAGACACAACCACATCACTTTATAGTTTAGTGAGAACTCCTAATCAAATCTATTACAACTCAACTAGACTTATCCAAGTACACACATATAGCTTGGATTTACACAACACAAATCCAAGCAAACACATATGCAATGGATGTACACAACAAATCCAAGTATCCACAAATAACTTGGATGAACACAACTAGTCCAAGTATTCATAAATACATTGGATTGACCTAAAACAAAAAGGGGTATCATGATGAATATGACTAGTTCATAAATTCATCTTTATCACCACACTAGTAAGTGAGTGATCTTCTCATTGGACATGGTAAAGGAGGGGATCAAGAGGATAATAATATGTAAACATCCTTAACAAATTAAGTGATCATTTACTAATGATTATGCTATAGAAAATAGAAAGAAGGGTGAGAAAAACGTCCAAGAGGCTTGCTGGAAAATGAGATTTGACCCACTATTTAAAGGAGACAAAGTTACAACGGATATATAACGGCTACTGTGCGCGGTACCTTATCTTACCCCGCGGTACCATATCGACAAGGTACCGCCTAGGTACTTAAGGTACCGCCACTAGACTCCGCTCCGTTTTTTTTCTTTTAGTGGGGTGGGAATATCTGAGGTATTTAAACCCTTCAAAGGATATTCTAACAGCATTTGGAATATGCCATTTTCAAATTTTCATTTTCCATTTTAATAAAACATTTTCTAAAAAAGAAAGTTTATTAAAAAGTCTTTTGTCTAGCAAAAGTGAGTTTTAAGGATAATCATTTTGATGATCACTAAGTATGATTAAGAAAGGTTAGTGATATGATTATTACCTTGATGATAGTGTTAGTTAAATAATTCATTTTGTGTTTCTACACTAAATGTGTTGTATGGTTTGTTGTGATCAAAACTAAGAAAGATTAGTTAACACTAATAATGTTTTTAGCCATTACTTGCATTAACAATCTCCCCCTTTTTGATTACGACAAACGATAAACTCATTTACGTATAAACACAAACTATGGAATTATTAACTAGTTTATCACTATCATTTCTCCCCCTTTGTCGTAGCAAAAAGGTTAGCATAAGTCTTTGAAGTGCATCGAACTTTGCTAGTAGCTCCCCCTTGGTGGTTGCTCCCCCTAGCTTGGGGCACCAAGTTTGTGAGCTAAGGTGACATTCTACACAAAGGTTAGTAGAAAGGAAAGAAACACCAATGTATATATGATCACTACCTTTTAAGGATAATCATTTTGATGATCACTAAGTATGATTAAGAAAGGTTAGTGATATGATTATTACCTTGATGATAGTGTTAGTTAAATAATTCATTTTGTGTTTCTACACTAAATGTGTTGTATGGTTTGTTGTGATCAAAACTAAGAAAGATTAGTTAACACTAATAATGTTTTTAGCCATTACTTGCATTAACAATCTCCCCCTTTTTGATTACGACAAACGATAAACTCATTTACGTATAAACACAAACTATGGAATTATTAACTAGTTTATCACTATCATTTCTCCCCCTTTGTCGTAGCAAAAAGGTTAGCATAAGTCTTTGAAGTGCATCGAACTTTGCTAGTAGCTCCCCCTTGGTGGTTGCTCCCCCTAGCTTGGGGCACCAAGTTTGTGAGCTAAGGTGACATTCTACACAAAGGTTAGTAGAAAGGAAAGAAACACCAATGTATATATGATCACTACCTACTAAGTAACTTGAGAGAGAGAAAGAGAAGAAATCTCAAATTAGAAGCAAGTATTTTGCTAAGTATGTCCAAAGAGGTAATTGACAAAATCAAACTTCAATAAAGTGAAGATGATAAGCTTGTCAATGGGTTAAAGCTTTAGAATTGATGGAATCACCCATAAGCAATTGTAAAAGTTTAACCAAGATCAACTCAAAAATAGAACTAATTAGATAGCACACAAATAACACACAAGTTACAAAAAAAAATACAACAAAGAGGATAGTCATACACATAGTATGAGTATCTAAAAGCAATAAATATGGAAAATAACCCACTAAGCATAAGCTAGTCTAATAGTGATATTTTCCAAGATTGCTAAAAAAATAAAACTAAAAAGACGACGATGCATCATTCGAAGTTTTGTCCACCGGAACGAAAACTTGAATAGGAGGTCGAGTGGGGAGGAATTCAAGAAAATTTAACTTCTCATACACATGAGCAAGTTCAATTTGTTGAAAACGGAAACAATCACACGAGGATCCATGATGCAACACAAAATCGTTTGATGTGGGTATGGCATCAAACTTAGGGTTTGGAGGTGGTGAGGTAAAGGGTTTGGGAGTGTTTTCACAATGCCTTGTGAGGTTTGGGAAGGTGGAAAGGTCATTGAGTTGGGGGGTATTGAAGGATTGTGGTGGTGGTGGAACATGTTCTTTTGCTCCGGTGATGGGGTTTATGGTGTAAGTCTCATTCCAATACTTGATTGGAGAGAAGGTAGGGTTTTTGGGTGGTTTGGACGAAGATGGTTCATTCTTCTTAACCCAAACGGGTCGAACCGAGATTTTCGGTTTCTTTGAAAGCTTGGATGAGCAAGCTTTGGGTGAGTGGGGTTGTGACAAAGAGATGTCAATGTTAGGAATGTAGGAGTTAGGCATTGTGAGAGTGTGAGAATGATATCTCAAGGTTATGTGAGAATGAATTCTCAAGGTTGGGAAGGTGTGAGAATGAAATCTCAAGGTTGGGGTATAAGTAAAATATAATCAAGGTAAGAATTTGAATACAAAATGTGTATTGTCAAGGAATGTTTAGTCAATTTGAGTAAACAAGGAATCTTGACTGGGAATAGGGTTTAAAGGTTTTGACCAAAAATTCGTCAAAAGCCACATTCTGGCCGCGGTACCTTATATGGGCCGGCGATTCCATATCACTAAGGAACCGCGGGTCCTTAAGGAACCGCGTCCAGTGGACTTTAAACCAAGTTTTTCCTGGGTTTTGGGAAAAACTAAGACTTTTTCAAAAAGTTGCAAATCTTGGAATTTTACCTCTATTAGAACCAAAATATGCTAGGGTTGCATAAAGCAACACATTCACAAAGAATGTCTTGACAAAGGGTGA
Organism: Glebionis coronaria; assembly: GCA_025667525.1. Taxonomy (NCBI): domain Eukaryota; kingdom Viridiplantae; phylum Streptophyta; class Magnoliopsida; order Asterales; family Asteraceae; genus Glebionis; species Glebionis coronaria. The sequence continues at coordinate 542,286 of JANFOE010000687.1, forward strand.
CAAAATAATTTAGATATCATTTTGAACCAATTTTAGTCAAGTTTAGGGGTTGTGATAGATTTAGGTTCAATTTTAATTTCAAATTAAAGTTGATTAGTGTGCACAAAAAGATAGAATCACACAAAGCTAAATCCATAACACAACAACAAGAAACATTCATTAATAAGGAAACAAGTACAAAGATAAATAAAACTAACTAGTACATAACTAGCTTATCATAAGATCTAGATAAGTAGTTTTCTTAGGCTTGGTTTTGTTGAAAACTCTTATTAATACACCTCCGTCATTCATCTCCTAGGAGGAGGCATGGAGAACAAGGTAAGCAAGAAATCTTGCAAACCCCTATGAAGTCCATACATATCCATCCTTAAGTTTTGGACGAGGAAGTGGTTGTAAAGACAACATGGACATCTAGGACCATGAGTTTGTTGAAACCCAAAGTAAGGATCACCAAAGAGGAGGGAAAGAGGGACACCCAAAATTGGGATGTTTGAGTTGGGTGGAGGTGGAGGAGGCATGTTCTCCAAGGGTGATGTGGGTGAGAGTGGAGGAATGTTCCCCAAGGGGAAAATGTTGAGTGTGGAGGTAAATCCTCCAAGGTTGGTGAAATTGGTGAGTTGTGAGGGGTAAATGGTGAAGTCACCAAAGTGTCATCAAAGTCATTCCCAAAAGGAATGCTTTGGATTGGTTGAGGTTGTGTGGTCACTTCCAAGGGTGCAATTGGAGTGAAGGGTGAAGAAAGCTCATTCATTCTAGAATTGAATGAAGAGGAGGTAGAACCAATGGAGTGGTTAGTACCATGGGTGGAGGAGGTCTTGCATGGTGCAAGAGGTGGGGAAGGTGATGAAGAAATGAAGATATGAACATTCTCATTCTTAGGTGTGAGGAAAGGTGAAGAGTTAGGCTTAGCTACCTTAACCCTTATTTTGAGTGTTTTTCTTGGGGTGGAGGTCTTGGAAGTGTTTGAGGTTTTGGTACACACCATGGTTGATTAGGGTGGTTTAAGGTTTAGGGAAGTATGTTTGATGTGTGAAGAACATGCAAACAAGGTGGGTTTAAATGGTTTAGGGGATGATCCAAACTAGTAATGGGTTAAAATCATTTTAGGTGAATAATGAATTTAGATACCCTAGTTTAGGAAATGTGCAGTTTATTACTGAAAATCATGCAAGGTTTACACAAAATTAAGAAAACAATGTAAAGCAAAGATGATGTCGTGCAAAGTGGCCGGTGGTTCCTTATCTAGGACCGGCGGTACCTTATCGATAAGGAACCGCGGGTCGATATGGAACCGCGACCAGAAGGTTTTCAAAAATTTCCCATTTCAGTTTTTGACAAACCCAGATTTTTCCCAAAGGTTTCACAAGCCAAAGTTAACTACAGATCATAATTTAATAAGCTAACTATCATATGGCATGCACAAAGCTATGTAAAACACAGATATGATGGCATAATTAACATTAAGGAACAAGATAAATGATAATTCTAACATGCAATCACAAGTTAATACATATCCAAGATAAAATAAAATTGTTCAACAATACATGTTTACCAACATGTATTCTTAGAAAAGCTTCAATGCTTTCACCTTCTCTTCTTCCCCAATCCCTTGATCATATTCCCCAAGAACTTGAAACCTTTTCTTGATTCAACCCGGTGTTCATGCAATTCCCCTCGAGTTCTAAGGTTTTCGCGGTAAAGATGCTCCATATTGAGATCTTCCGGTACTTCGCTAGAATGATGAGGATGAGGAGCTAAGTCTTCAAATTCATCCTCGAATGGGTTTGAGGATGGATGGGAATTACTCGAATAGTAGAAATGAGAACTAGTACCTATGTCGTCACCATCACTTGTTGGCATGTCCATGTCCTCATCATCCATCTCTTGATGAACAGATTTTCTCGATCCTCGATCACTTCTTGTCTTTCTAGCATATGCCTCTTGAATGGGCAACATAACCCGATGAACCGGGTAGAAGCGAGAAAGATCAAGGTGGGGAAAATCATGCGCAACCCTTTTGAAAAGGCGAGTTAGAAGCATAGCATAGGGAAGGTTTGTCTTGGGCTTCGAAAGAGCATAATTGATTCGTCGGGCGATATAGAATGCCAAGTTGTACTTGGTGGATGTGAAGATGCAACTCAACATATGCACCATACACGCCGGGATAAGATCTCGGTTTCCACCAAGACAAAAGACATTCTCCCTAAGGATATTGGCCCATTGAACCATAAATTCCTTAAGGTCGCTAGAGAGCACTTCATATTGATTCACATTTCGTATATTTGAATGAAGGCTTCTCACAACGTTACCATCACGCTCTTTCGAGACGATTTCAAGAAGGAACTCTAGATCAATTTCGGTGTGGTCATTTGGAGGTTTATCGAAGGATTCTGTGAGAGCATCAAGTCTCCATTTATCCGTAAAACGACAAGTGCCTTCATATGGCACACCGAGAATTTGACCAAAGTCTTCAAGAGAGTATTGAATCAATTGATCATTCAATACGAAACGAATGAAGATTTGTCCATTGTATTCAATCATGGAGTAGGTGCTAAAGAATTCAAGAAGAAATAAGGGGTAAATATCTTCTTCTATATTGAGCAAGCAATCAAACCCCGAAAGCTCAAACATAGATAGGATATAGACATAACCCGTTATTTCCTTGTCAACGACTCTACCCTCATGGAAACAACGAGTGGAAAGGGATGGAAACGCGTTTTGAAGTTGGGGGGAAGCATAGGTTTGGGAGATGTCGGGCATATAATCTTTAGTGTATTGATGATCTTTTTGATATTGAGAAGGCATGATTAAGTACCTAAATACAAACACAAGACAATATTTCTCCAATCACTCATATGAAAAATAAAAGGAAAGCGAAAAATGAAAATGTGTTATATCAATTTCTTGACAAACATAGGATTGAATCTATACATTTTCATGTTCACAATGTGTCTATTCCATCATTGACCAAGAACACATGATCTATGTTAGATCAACAATGGATTAGAACATTGGTTTTTCAAAACAAGGTTTTTAGGTAAGCATTAACAATGTCATTACCTTCTTGTTCATGGGTTCATCTCAAATCCATAATTCAACCAAAATCATTTAGCCTAAATTCGGATTTGTTCTATAAGTGGGTTTTAGTGAAATCTTAATGAATATCAACCTAAGGAATCATAGTAAGATTACCATGTCAACCCACATTCCTATTAAGGTTTTAATTCAATTTCAATTTTAAAAATCCCCAATTATGAAAGGATGAACCCTAGAACAAAATAGATGAAATTGAAAGAAAATACTTACAATTAATTGATGCTAGATGATGGATGAGTGAAACCCACAACTTGGAATCAATTAATTTGAGTGATTGAAGGTTTTGGAAGCTTCAACAATGGTGGAAAAGGTAAAACCCGTCGGCTGTGTGTTTTTGGGAGAGAGAGTTTGGTTTGAAAAAGAATAAAAAACACAAACTGGCGCTCTAACAAAAGTTTCTGCCCGCGGTACCTTATCGATAAGGTACCGCGGGTTTTGAGCCGCGGAGATAAGGAACCGCCTACAGAGGCAGGTTTCTATCTCTGAAAAACGCGAAATTTTGAAAATCCAGTTTTTCTAAAATACTTAAAATTAAATCATGAGCCTTTTAGAATATCATTGGATCATCATAACACTAAGCAATATGCCTTAATGAAGGATTACGAGTTAAATCAAGATCGAAAAGAACCGAAACGGACAAACGACTACTCGTAGCAAAACGACTAAGTGGAGAGAAGTCAAGAGAAGTGAATCAAGACTAGGATCAATGCTCAAGGGATTAATGACAATCTTCAAGTAGTAGAAACGAAGAGCTTGTGTCATATATAGTGGTTTAAGACGTGCCTTTCTAGCGAAACGATAAACGGCTTTGGTAATGAATAAGCACAAAGCAATTATTCAAGTCTAAACTAATATCACTTTCAATAATAGTCTTAGTCTAAACTAAAATGTGAGCAAAGTGTTAATTCACTTTCTCTCCCACAAAGGGCCTACTAACCGTATGGGTGCAAACCATGGAAATCATGCTTGATACTTTAAGCTTATACTAACTCACTCTACATCACCATAGTGAGTCAAGTATCCAAGCAATGAAGGTTTGAGAGGATAAAAGAAAAGAAACACAAACCACAAATAAATGTCAAGGCAAGGATGCCAAGAACAAGCACATAGTCAAGTAATGATCAAAAGAATGATCAAAGGGAGTGTGGAAGAACGAGAGCGTACCTTGGCCACAAAGAGCAATCCATGAAGGAATAAGTGCTATGCCCAATCAATGACTATGATGAGTACTAAGTCTTCAAGGACTAGTATCATTCCCAATCATCTTGGTATCATTATTCAAAGATGTTAAAGATCAATGAAAATGATTCTTCTACAAGTGCAAGTAACTCAATCCATAACCAATAAATTGATTGATCTTCATGAGTAACTACACAAAGCAAGATACAAACTAGTAGATACATTTCAAGAGTATATCTAAATGCATAAAGGCTACTAATCTTAAGTGGGATGCAATATTTTTAATTAAAAGACCTATTTTTCAAAGAAAACATAGTTTTGACCAAAGTGAAACTTTAGTACAACTAGACCTTCTAATTTGAGGAGACAATGGATCGATCCAAGTTTTAAAGTACAATATACTCAAAGATCTTGAGTGACCATCGCTCTGATACCAATTGTAGAAACTAGAAGGGGGGGGGGGGGGGGGGGGGGTTTGAATAGTTTCTCTTCGATTGGTGACCAAATTAAAATTACTTTCAATTTGGTTTGTATCAAAACTATCTTTTACTTAAAGCTAAGTTGCATAATGATTAGGTTCAATTGAAATGCGCTAGCAATAATAATAAGCAAGTATAATGATAGTGAAATAAGTAAAGAGCAAGGAAGGAGACAACCTAGTGGGAAGACACCAAGATTTATAGTGGTTCGACAACGAGGCTCTATCCTCGTTTCTACTCCACTCCTCGAGTACACCTACTCGAGATTTCCACTATATCCACAAGCTCCCTTCTCGGCGGAGAAAACCTTACATCGTTGCTTACATTATTTTCCGACACTAAGCTAAATGTCGAGACCTAATCTTTAGCTAGGACCAATCTACACAACGTTGCCTACTTCACAATTTAACGACACAAGGCTAGATGTCGAGTTCTAATCATAAGGTAGAACCAATCTTCACGACGTTGCCTACTTCACCATTTTACGACACAAGGCTAGATGTCGAGTTCTAATCGAAAGCTAGAACCAATCTTCACGACTCTTCACTTTGAAGCTAAGTGAGAACTTCACACAACACAACTACTAATCACTTTAAAGTTTAGTGAGAACTCACAAGACACAACCACATCACTTTATAGTTTAGTGAGAACTCCTAATCAAATCTATTACAACTCAACTAGACTTATCCAAGTACACACATGTAGCTTGGATTTACACAACACAAATCCAAGCAAACACATATGCAATGGATGTACACAACAAATCCAAGTATCCACAAATAACTTGGATGAACACAACTAGTCCAAGTATTCATAAATACATTGGATTGACCTAAAACAAAAAGGGGTATCATGATGAATATGACTAGTTCATAAATTCATCTTTATCACTACACTAGTAAGTGAGTGATCTCCTCATTGGACATGGTAAATAAGGGGATCAAGAGGATAATCATATGTAAACATCCTTAACAAATTAAGTGATCATTTACTAATGATTATGCTATAGAAAATAGAAAGAAGGGTGAGAAAAACGTCCAAGAGGCTTGCTGGAAAATGAGATTTGACCCACTATTTAAAGGAGACAAAGTTACAACGGATATATAACGGCTACTGTGCGCGGTACCTTATCTTACCCCGCGGTACCATATCGATAAGGTGCCGCCTAGGTACTTAAGGTACCGCCACTAGACTCCGCTCCGTTTTTTGTCTTTTAGTGGGGTGGGAATATCTGAGGTATTTAATCCCTTCAAAGGATATTCTAACAGCATTTGGAATATGCCATTTTCAAATTTTCATTTTCCATTTTAATAAAACATTTTCTAAAAAAGAAAGTTTATTAAAAAGTCTTTTGTCTTATTAGCAAAAGTGAGTTTTAAGGATAACCATTTTGATGATCACTAAGTATGATTAAGAAAGGTTAGTGATATGATTATTACCTTGATGATAGTGTTAGTTAAATAATTCATTTTGTGTTTCTACACTAAATGTGTTGTATGGTTTGTTGTGATCAAAACTAAGAAAGATTAGTTAACACTAATAATGTTTTTAGGCATTACTTGCATTAACAATAAGACTCCGGAGGCTAAAGTTTATGTCCAGAAAAGTAAGCATGTAGGATCCATAGAAAGTCTTGCTAAGCCTAGTAGCCCTAGAACTACCTCTAAGTGGTTGCCTACTAGTATACTTTTTGACTTTAATGGAAAAATTATCAACACTAGTAGATCAAATGATGACAATGAAGTGTCGGTGTGTGATAAGTCATGAACTCCTAACCCTACACGAACCTATTCTATCGGTTGCCAAATGTTTTTCTTTTTGTTTTGGCACGCAGTCAAAATTTGTCTCTGGTGCGTTGACTCGGGATGTTCCAAGTACATGACCGGGAAACAAAGCCTTGTCAAGAACTTTGTTTAGAGATTCACGGGAACTGTTCGATTTGGAAAGGATCATGTTTCTGCAATTCTGGGCTGTGGTGATCTTCATTGGGAAATATCATTATCACGAGAGTATCTTATGTTGATGGTTTGGGACACAATTTGTTCTCTGTTGGGAAATTCTGTGATTCGTACTTAGAGCTAGCTTTCAGAAGTCATACTTGTTTCGTAAGGGATCTTGAAGTAATTGATTTGTTGAAAGGAAATCGTACAACCAACCTTTACACCATTGATCTCTTTTACATGTCGGTTGCTTCTCCAATTTTACTCGGGTTGTTCCAAGCACATGACCGAGAAACAAAGCCTTCTCAAGAACTTTGTTTAGAGATACATGGGAACTATTCGATTTGGAAATGATCATGTAGCTAAAATTATGGGCTATGGTGATCTTCATTGGGGAAATATCATAATCACGTGAGTATCTTATGTTGATGGCTTGGGACACAATTTGTTCTCTATTGGGAAATTTTGCGATTCATACTTAGAGGTAGCCTTCAGAAGTCATACTTGTTTCGTAAGGGATATTGAAGTAATTGATTTGTTGAAAGGAAATCATACTACCAACCTTTACACCATTGATCTCTCACATGTCGGTTGCTTCTCCAATTTGTCTCATGGCCCGCGCCACATCAACAAAATCATGATGATGGCACCAAAGGTTATCTCATCTCAATTTTGATGCCATCAACTAACTAGCAAAGATGATCTCGTTACCGGTCTTCCAAAGCTCAAATATACAAGGACCATCTTTGTCCTTCACGTGAGCAAGGCAAAAGCAAAAAGAAATCTCACAAACCAAAACATGTTCCCAATTCCAAGAATATATTACATCTTCTTCATATGAATTTGTGTGGCCCAATGAGAATCACAAGCATAAATGGAAAGCGATATGTTCGTGTGATAGGGGATGATTTCTCACGTTACATATGGGTCACTTTCTTTCATAAAAAGATGAAGCCCATTGTGTAGTTATCACCTTCTTGAAGAAAACATTAGTGCTACTGCAAGCTCGTGTCATCATTTTGAGAACGGATAACGGCACAGAATTCACCAATCAACAACTAAAAGCTTACTTTGACAAAGTTAAGATTTCTTATCAAACCTCGTATGTGAGAACTCAAGAGCATAATGGAGTGGTCGAACGGAGGAATCGTACGTTAGCTGAAGCTACTATTACTATGCTTCTTTCCTCCAGTGCACCATTAGTCCATTGGGCCAATGCTATAGCAATTGCATGTTATACTCAAAACCGTTCCATTATTCATACTAGATTCAAGAAAATACCTTATGAGATCATTAATTGAAGAAAACCGGATATATCGTTCTACATGTATTCGGGGCTTTTGTTACCCAAAAATGATCGTGAAGATATTGGAAAGCTCGGAGCTAAATGTGATATTGGATTCTTCATTGCCTATTCTTCAGCTGCTTGTGCTTGTAGAGTTTATAATCGAAGGACAAGAGAGGTAATGAAGACTATGAATGTTACCTTTGATGAACTCTCGGGAATGACCTCTCATTTAAGTTTAGATCCCGAGGTTCAAGGTCAGACTTCTAGACACGTTAGTTCAGGACTCGAGTTTTTGTATGCACCGTCATCAATATCGACTCTTAAGTCTTAAGAATGTGATTTGGAAATTTTATTTGGGCCAATTTATGAAGAATATATGGAAGGTCCATCATCGTCAAATGTTACTAGAAATTCAGCGGCTGCACCTGCTAATGTGATTCATCAGACTCTAACAACATCTACACGAACGGCTTCTTCTGCACCATTTACATCAACCTCATCCATATTGACTCCAAATATTCCAACCACTTCTCAGGCCGCTGATGCGTACCAACAAAATTCTTAGTAACCTCCAAATCATGTTTATTTTTAGAATGAAATTGTTGCTGAAAATACAACTGCTCAACGAACATGAGTTTGTTAACCAATTTGTGGCATCCACAAGTATAACCCAGCCTTCATCACAATATGTGGATTCATCAAGATCGCATCAAGTTTCTCAAATACTTCCACATGAATACAAATGGACTAAGGATCATACTTTAGTTCACGTGATTGGAGATATCTCACGACTTGTCTCGACAAGAAATCAGTTGCGTACATATGTATCTATGCACCATTGGTTAGCATAATGGAACCAAAAAATGTTAGAGAGGCTATGACTGACCCAACATGGATTGAATCTTGCCAAGAAGAGCTCAAATAATTCATGAGGCTTGATGTATAGGAGTTAGTACCATGTTCGGAAAATGTGTCACCCCTTACTTTAAAATGGTTATCCAAAAACAAGATGAATGAAGAGCAAACGGTCATAAGAAACAAGATTCGTTTGGTTGTGAGAAGGTATAAATAGATGGAGGGAATTGATTTTGCAGAGTCTTTCATCTCTGTTTCTAGAATGGAAGCTATTATATTTTTCTTGGCATACGTTGCACACAAATTGTTCAATGTGTATCAAATGGACGTGAAGATTGCTTTCTTGTATGGGTCTTCAAAAGAAGATGCGTATGTGTGTCAACATGAAGGTTTCATCAACATCCACTATCCAAATCATGTCTACAAGTTAAAAAAGGCATTGTATGGATTGAAGCAAACACCGAGGGCATGGTACGAATAATTATCATTGTTTCTCCTCCAAAATCACTTCAACAGAGGAACCATTGATCCAACGTCGTTTATCAAGAACTACGGCGACGACATCTTGGTGGCTCAGGTCTATGTAGTTAATATAACATTTGGCTCTACTAACCCAAAATATTCTATATTATTTGCCGAACTTATTAAAAGCCGCTTTGAAATTTCGATGATGGGGGAAATGACGTTTTTTCTTGGTCTCAAAGTTAACCAACCCCATTGGTATTTTTATAAACCAGTCCAAGTATGTGCTCAAAATTCTAAACAAATTTGGAATGGAGAACTGTGATCATATTAGTACATCAATGGACACTAAACACAAGCTTGATTTAGATAAGAAAGGGACATTTGTAGATGCTATAAAATTCCGAAGTATGATCGGGTCCCTTATGTACTTAACCTCAAGCAGACCGGACATTGTGCATGCTACTTGCTTATGTGCTCGATACCAGGCTAAGCCAACCGAGAAGCACCTTAAAGAGGTTAAAAGGATCTTACGTTATATCCGGGGAACCGTTCACATGAGTCTGTGGTATACGAAGGATTTTGGTTTTAATCTAACCGGTTTTTTCAGATGCCAATCATGCAGGGTGTCATGATATATACAAAAGCACCTCCCGTGGATCATAATTATTAGGCGATAAGCTAGTGAGCTTGTCTTCAAAGAAACAAGATTGTACGGCGTTGTCCACCGTGGAAGCAGAATATGTGTCTCTATATGTGTGTTGTGCTCAAGTCCTTTGGATGAGAACACAACTCACGGATTATGGCTTTCACTTTAACATAGTTCCTATTTATTGTGGTTCACAGTCAGCCATAGCCATATCATGCAACCTGGTCTAACACTCCAAGACCAAGCACAAAGCTGTCCTATTCGATTTCATCAAATAGCACATGGTAAGAGGAACGATTGAACTGTATTTTATCAAGACATACTACCAACTGGCCGACATCTTCATCAAAGCTCTTCATCAATACATATTTGAATTCTTGGTTCGTCGCCTTGGTATGTGCAGTTTCACTCCTGACGAGCTTGAACGTCTTGTATAATTACGGTAACCATGTATATATCTATCAGAAAATCAAAATACAAAATATAAAACCTATAAAAACAAAATAAAAAATAAAAAAATCATTTAATAATACAAAAAATATTCTTCTTCAACATGTCTCTCAGAATCAATAATATGGGCGTACTTAGAATGTCGCTCAATAACGACAAGTCTTTATACATAAAGTTCGAGTGAGTGTTTCGTTTGTTTTCAAAACATGTCATTTTCTAATTTTTCTAGCAATGGCTTATAGTCACATGTCAGACTATAACCCAGTCTGAAAAGAAAGGAAAGTCTACGACTTAGCCTCAACAATGAAAAAATCACTTTTCTCAATCATGAGTTTTTACTAAAAAATCTAAGTTTTACAGCTCATGAACACAAGAAAAATGATCATTTATGTACATTATTCCTCAACAACGGAAAATTAAGTTTTCTCGGTTTCGAGCATATTTTATCAAGATATTTTCAAAAGAAATATTCAAATTCTTTCAAAATTGTGTGCTCGCATACCCACTTATTCTATTTCATCATAATCTATTTTCGAGGGGGACTATGAAAATCTCATAATATATAGCTCTAAATTTCATGAAACATTATTATCTCCATGTTCATTCATTCTACACAATGAGTTAACGCACATTAGCTTGTATTTTAAATCAGTAGGTGAATAAAAAATTTCACACACACATACAATTTGGGGGGGGGGGGGAATAGTGATTACAAATGTGATCAAATAGCTTCATTTTGGATAAGATCTTTGATATAAGTGCTTTCTCGTCCTATTATGTGCAAATATCTTTATTTTTATAATGCACATATGTAGGGAGAGCGTTTGGTGAAATAGAAAACTAGCAAGGTGTAAACATCGATTTCATTAACACTTTGATTGTATTTTCAGTCATTTTTCTAGTTATGATATCTATATTGTTAATGCAAAGCAATGCCTAAAAACATTATTAGTGTTAACTAATCTTTCTTACTTTTGATCACGACAAATTAAAAAGATATTTATCATTAAATACAATCATAAGACAAATTATTTAACAAACACTATCATCAAGGTAATAATCATTTAAGTATTGCACTAACATATCTTAATCATGATTAGTGATCATAAAAGTGATTAATCCTAAACTTACATTTTGTCAAATGTGACAAAAGATTTTTTAATAAACTTTCTTTTAAAAAAATGTTTTATTAAAATGAAAAATGTAAATTTGAATATGGCATATTCCAAATGCCATAGGAATATCCTTTGAAGGTAAAAACTTACCTAAGATATTACTTCCCCGCTAAAAGACAAAAGAGAGTGGAGTCTATGAGCACGGTCCCTTAAAGGGCTATGCAGATCCTTATCGATAAGGGACCGCAGACATATTTAAGGGACCACGCTCAGAGAGCCGTTGGCCTTTGTCTCCTATAAATAGTGGATCAAACCTACATTTTCCATAACCCTTTTGGACACTCTTTCTGCCATCTTTGTCTTTTATTATTCCTAATCATTTGTAAATGATCACTCAATATGTTAAGTATGTTTACTTATGATTATATCCTTGATCTCCTTCTTTACCTTGTCCAATGAAAAGATCACTCACACACTTGTGATGTGATTAATGATGAAGCCTTGATGAAGATCATCTCCTAAAGATCTAGTCATGTTCATCATTTTTTCTTATTTGAGTCTTGTGTAGATCAAATGTATTTGTGAATACATGGATCTAATCTTGTGTAATCCCGTTTTATATGTGTATACTTGGATTTGTGTTGTGCAGATCCAAGTTACACGTGTATACTTAGATATGTATTTTATTGAGTTATAATAGGAATTAGTTGTGAGTTCTCACTAAACTTTAAAGTGATGTAGTTGTGTCTTGTGGAGTTCTCACTTAGATTCAAAGTGAAGAGTTGTGAGTTCTCACTAAACTATAAAGTGATGTGGTTGTGTCTTGTGAGTTCTCACTTAACTATAAAGTGATATGGTTGTGTCTTGTGAGTTTTCACTAAACTCTGACGTGATATAGTTGTGTCTAGTAAAGTTCTCACTTAGCTTCAAAGTGAAGAGTTGTGAAGATTGGTTCTACCTTTCGATTAGAACTCGACATCTAGTCTTGTATCGTTAAATGGTGAATTAGGCAACGTTGTGAAGATTGGTTCTACCTTTCGATTAGAACTCGACATCTAGCCTTGTGTCGTTAAATGGTGAATTAGGCAACATTGTGAAGACTGGTTCTATCTTTCGATTAGAACTCGACATCTAGCCTTGTGTCATTAAATGGTGAAGTAGGCGACGTTGTGTAGATTAGTCCTAGCTAAGATTAGGTCTCGACATGTAGCTTAGTGTCGAAAAATAATGTAAGCAACGTTGTAAGGTTTTCTCCGCCAAGAAGAGAGCTTGTGGATATAGTGGAAATCTCGAGTAAGGTGTGCTCGAGGAGTGGAGTAGGAACGAAGATATAGCTTCATTGCCGAACCACTATAAATCTTGGTGTCTTTCTATTAGGTTGCTTCTTTCCTTACTCTTTACTTATTCTTACTATCATGTCATTCACATATATTACTTGTCATTGTTAATGCATTAGAACTGAACCTAATCATTATGCAACTAGCTTTCAAGTAAAAGGCAGTTTTGAGACAAACCTAATTGAAAGGAATTTTAATTAGGACATAAACCGAAGAGAAACTATTCAACCCTCTTTCTAGTTTCTACAATTGGTATCAGAGCGATGGTCACTCAGGTATTTAAAGTATATTGTACTTTAAAACTTGGATCGATCCACTGTCTCCTCAAATTAGAAGGTTTCGTTGTACTAAAGTTTCTCTTTGGTCAAAACTATTTTTTCATTGAAAATAGGCCTTTCATTAGTAATATTGCATCTCATCTATATTAGTGGAACTTATACATTTTAGTATTATTCTTGAAATGTATCTACTAGTTTGCATCTTGCTTTGTGCAAGTACTCATGAAGATTTATCACTTAAGTGATTGTGGATTGAGTTGTTTACACTTGTAGAAGATTCATCTTCTTTGATTCCCAACATCATTGAATGATGATGCTTAGATGGATGAGAGTGATACTAGTCCTTGAAGACTTAGTAATCACTTTAGTCAAGATTGGGCCTTGCATTAGCTCCTTGAAATCTTGGAGTGCTCTTTGCAGCTAAGGTACATTCTCGTCCTTCCACACGTCATGTTGATCATTCTTTTGATCATTACTTGACTATATGATTGTCCTTGGCATCCTTCCCTTGACATTTGTTTGTGGTTTGTGATTCTATTCTCATATCCTCTCAAACCTTCAAGGATAATGGTCTAAACTTGCTTGGATACTTGACTCACTTAGGAGATGTAGAGTGAGTTAGTAGTAGCTTAAAGTATCAAGCATGATATCCATGGTTTGCACCCATACAGTTAGTATGACCTATATCATGTGTAATGTGTGAAATTGAGCTCATCTCTAGGTTAATTGTTTAATCCATTGAGATACCCAATTACTCCATAAGGCGTAGTTAGGATATTACACATTTGGAATTGAAATATTCTAAGGATGTTGTCATTGTAATCCTTAGCAATGATAATTGTCTGATCACGTGAGAGAGAAAGTGAATCTACATTTTGATCATTCTCTTAAATATCATTAAGACTACTATTGAAAATGATCTTAATCTATTTTGTACAATATTGTTTGATATAGTTCATTACCAAAGCCGTTTAAGCTTTCGCCGGAAAGGCAGGTCTTAAACCACTATAAATGACACAAGCTCTTCGTTTCTGCTACTTGAGGTTTGTCACCTGATTCTTGAGCATTGACCTTGGTCTTGATTCACTCCCCTTGGATTCTCTCTATTTTACCTCTTTGCTACGAGTAGTCGTTTTTCCGTTTCAATCTCTTTCAGTCTCGATTCCACTCGTAATCATTCATTCGGCATTATCTCCTAGTATTGAAATGATCTAATGATTTCCAAATGGCTTAAGGTATATTTAAAGTATTTTAGAAAAACTTGGTTTTGAAAAATTCTTTGTGTTTTTTTGTTAAAAACCCGCCACTGTGCGCGGATCCTTAATTGTCACGGTGCTAAACCACGGTGCCATATCGATAAAGCACCGCAGCCCCACCAGGTGACTAAAGTAATCAGTTTTTAATTAAAAAAACTATTTCAAACAAACCCTCACTGTCTTCTCCATAGAGGCGACGGGTTCCCTTCATTCCACCATTGTTGAATCTTCAAAAACTCCAGTTTACTCAAGATTAATCGATTCCAAGTTGTGGGTTTCACTCATCCCTCTTCCAACATCAATTAATTGTAAGTACATTCATTTAATTCCTTCTATTTTGTTCTAGGGTTCTTACTTTCATAATTGGGGATTCTTAAAACTAATATTGAATTAGAACTTTGCTAGGAATGTGAGTTGACATAGTCATATTGCTATGATTCCGTAGGTTCGAATTCATTGTAATTTCACTAAAACCCACTTATAGAACAATCCAAATTTTGACTAAATATTTTTAGTTAAATGATGGAATTGATATGAACCCATGAACAAAATTGGTAATTGCATTGTTAATTGCATTGTTAATTCTTACCTAAAAATGTTTTTCAAAAACCTTTGTTCAAACTTATGATTGATTTTACATTACTCATATGTACTAGTCAATAATGAATTGAGTTCATTGTGAACATGAGAATGACAAGGATTAACCCTTTGTTTATCAAGAAATTGACTAAACACACTCTAATGAATTTGATTTTTAAGTCTTTATATAACATCAGAGTAATTGGAACAATATTTTCTTTATGTTTAGGTACTTGATCATGCATTTGGAAACTCATAAAGATCATGAGAAAACTAGAGAATACATGCCTAATCTTTCTTCTTCATGTCGATCTCGTTCCCTTCAAAATACTTTTCGATCTATAGAGTCTTGTAGTTTTCATGAAGGACGCATTGTTCCTTCTAACTTCTTGGACTTGACTTCATTCGATTCATGTTCAAATCCATTGGCTTTGATTGCTTGCTTGATATTAATGATCCAATATTTCCTTCCTTCCTTTTGGAATTCTTTAGCTCGTACACATTAATATGCATCAATAATGGTTTATCTATAAGATTTTCCATCAAGGGGAAACCTTTGTATATACTCTTGAAGAATTTGGTGAAATTCTCAATGTTCCATACAAAGGTCAATGTAGGTTCACCGATACTTAGAGTATAAACTCTTTAAAATCAGCCCCTATTGATGTACATTACATGACCGAGCTACCCTCGGCTTCGGCTATTTCTTGTGATGTTGCTAAACCTCGTAAACATCCTATTCTTGGTAAACTTGAAGGAGAAGTTCGTGCTCTCACTCCTTGGGAATTACTCACTAGCGATCTTAATGATTTTATGATCCCTTGGGCCAAAATCATTAAGGAAAATGCAATGTGTCTTGGTGGTGATCGCAACCATGTGCCTGCTTGTCTTGCACATATGTTGTATTGTGTTGCAACTTCCACTCCTTACAACCTTACATTTTTCATGGCTAGAAGAATAAGATTTGTTCGAGGCGGGTCTCACTCTAGTCTCCCTTTAGCTATGATTCTCTCATGGCTTCTTAGAAAAGCTCTCTTTGACTTTCCACCTTTAAATGCTTCATCCTTTCACTTTGTGGATCGAGTTATGCTTCCCCTTGAAGGAAACCTCTTACTTGAACCCAATCATGATTCAAATGAAGATGGAAATGTCTCTCAAGACAATTCTCTCAACTCTAGCAGTAATTTATCATCTACCATCTCTCAATTGTCTTCTCTAGAAATTGATTCTGACTATGATTTCTATCTCAAGCATCGTCTTTTAGGAGATCTAAGGAGTGGATCAAGACAATGAAGAAATGTTAGTAAATGAAAGTGTGTTGTAGAATTGTTCATGGTTGTTACCACGTGTGGCTCTTTGACTTATTTATTTTTCTTGTCCTTTGGATTTGGTGTTCTCTAACTAATACTTTGTGTTTGGATTGCTAGTTATTTTAATCCTTATTCGTTCATGTTATCGATCTTTCGATTTGCATGACTTTGTGCATTTTTGTATTAGTTAGCTCTCTAGATTTTGGTTAATTGTAAACTTTGGCTTGATATAGACTTGTGAAAAATCTGGGGATTTGAAAAATACTAGAACATCACTTTTCTGAGACCACTGTCCACGGTACCTTAAATATATGCGGTTCCTTAGCGATAAAGAACCGCGATCCTATTTAAGGAACCGCAGGCTCTGGTCTCGACAGAATCTTTGCTTTACACTGTTTTCCCTAAATCTTTGTAAATATTGATAAAGTTTTTGCTAAAAGACCAGCTTTTTCCTAAATTAGCCTACCTAAATTCATTGTTCACCAAAATGACTTTTAACTTATTACTTGTTTGGATCACCTCCTTTCCTTCTTAAACCTCCCATTGATTAACTTTCTTCTTCATCCTTCAAACCTTCTTCTAAACCTTGACACACAACCATGGTGTCCTCAAGATCATCAAACTCTTCCAAACAAACCTCATCCAAAATAAACCTTAAGATGAAATTCAAGTTTCCTAAACTTGGTTCTCCATCCTCTTACAAACCCAAGAGTAAAATTTCTCCTATTTTCATATCTTCATCACTCTTACCACCTCTCGCTCCATGCAAGACTTTCTCAACTCATGGTACTAACCTCTTAAATGGTTCTATTTCATCTTCATTCTAATCTAGGATGAATGTAATGTTCTAACCTTTCACCCCAACAAATTCACCCATCTCACCTTTGAACACCATGCCTCCTCCTTCAACAAACACTCCACTTCTGGGTGTTCGCATTTCTCGTTTCTTGGGTGATCCACACTTATTTGAATTTTTCATACACAATGGAACCAATTGTCCTTGTTACTTAAACAACTTCCACCTCATTGATATCCTTAGGTTGGAGATGATTGGGGCTTACATCAAGTTGCAAAGCTTCTTGTTGAATATATTTTCTAATCATACACCTACTAGGAGATGAATGATGATTTTCTAAATATCAATGTTTTCAAAAAATAAAAGTCAAGCCAAGGAAGACCATCTATCAAGAACTAGTTTAGCTAACTTTGTAATAGTTAGTTTGTTTTTCATTTCTTGTATTTCCTTTCTTTCATAAGTTTTCATGAAGATGTGTTATGGATTTATTATTTGTGTGTTTCAAATCTATGTGCTCACACTAATCAACCTTAATTTATTTAAAATTAAACCTAAATCTATCATAACCACTAAAAATTGACTAAAATTGGATCAAAATGTTATCTAAATATTTGTCACCCTTTGTCAAGACACTCTTAGTGAGTGTATTGCCTTTTGTGCAATTAAAGCATAATCTAGTGCTAAAAATGGTAAGAATCCAAGATTTGCAGATTTTTTATGATGTCTCAGTTTTTCTCAAAACCTTGTAAAATCAATTTTTCTTGTCCACTGTATGCGAATCCCCAAAGACCGCACGGTCCCTTGTATATAAGGAACCGCGGGTTCCTTTAAGGAACCACGGACAGCAGGCCATTTTTGGCACGTTTTTGGTCTTTCCTCTTTGACCACAGTCTTTTTCAAGATTCCTTGTTTACCAATTTTGGCTAAACATTCTTTGCAAACTTTTGATTTCATTTCAAATCTTTGCCTTGTCTACTTTCTTTAAATTCTCTTATTTTGGGAGTTCTTCTTCTCATCCCTCACAATGCCTAACTCTCCTAATCTTATCCTTGACATCTCTTTGTCACAATCTTCTAAACCCAAAGCTTCTTCTTCTAAGCTTTCCAAGAAATCGAAAATCTCGGTTCGACCTATTTGATTCAAGAAAAACAAGGATCATCATGATTCATCTTCTTTCAAACCTTGAAAGACTTCGTTCTCTCCCATTGCGTATTGGAACGAGACTTTCTCAATTGATCCAATTACCGGAGAATGAGAAGTTTTTCCACCACCACCTAAACCTTTCAACATGCCTTCTCTAAATGACATATCTTCTTTCCTAAATCTCACTAGGCATTGTGAAAAAATCTCTTATCCATTATCTCCCTCTCCACCACCACCTTCTCATCTTGATGGTCCTCCCTCATCCAACGACTTTGTTTTGCATCATGAAAGCTCGTGTGCTTGTTGTCAATTTCAACAAATTGAACATGCTCATGTGTATGACAAGCTAAATTTTCTTGAGTTTCTTCTTACTCGACCTCCTCTCAAAGTATTTGTTCCCGTGAACAAATCTTCGAGTGATGCCTCGTCGTCTTATTTTTCCAATTAACGAACACTTTGTGTCTTAATTATTTGAGTCAACTTAAGCAATCTTAGAGGATTATCACTAGTAGAGTAGTTTATGCTTTTGTTGTTTATTTTCCTTATGTCTTGTGTTAAATATTCATATTGTGTGTATGAATATTTCCCTTGTTTGTTCTTTCATATTTGTGTAATATGAATGTTATGTGTGTTACTTCCTTTCCCATCAATTTGTTTTCACACATTTTTTAGAGTAGATCATGGTTAAAACTTACAATTGCTTTTGGGTGATTCCACCAATTCTAATTTTCTAACCCGTTGACATATTATCACTTCAATTGGTTTGGATGTTTCTTTTCTACCTATATTCCACCAATTGAACTTTGATTTTGTCAAACCACCCTCCTTGGAGATTCTTAGCAAATACTTACTTCTAATTTGAGATTTCTTTTCTTTCTCCCTCTCAAGTTACTTAGTAGGTAGTTACTATATATACATTGGTGTTTCTTTTCTTTCTACTAACCTTTGTGTAGCATGTCACCTAAGTTTATTCTCTTGGTGCCCCAAGCAAGGGGGAGTAAGCACCAAGGGGGAGTAAGCACCAAGGGGGAGCTTCTTGCAAAGTCCGATTCTTTTCTTCCTCAACGACTTTTGCATCCTTTTTGCTTCAACAAAGGGGGGGAAATAAGAGTGATAAACTCGTTAATAATTCAAAATATTTTGGATTTTACTTAAATGAGTTTATAGTTTGTCGTAATCAAAAAGGATGTAGAATATTGATAACCTATGAATCTATGAAGGGGTTTGTTGATTTCTAGAGAGAGAAAGTTAGAGAGAGAAAGTGAGAGAAACTATGTGTTATTTCAATAAATGGAAACTAGAAAATGACAACAACCAACCCCTTTCCATGGTGGAAAGGGGTATTTATACTCCAAGCTTACATTGGGCTTGGGCCGGTCCATGACAAGCCCATGGACCGGTTCTTACATAACTTAATAAGTAACTAATGACTATTTTCTAACTACGAGCTATTACAACATAAATATTATTGTGGAGTGACCGATACTTCTAATATACGTAGAAACGTATTTCTAACAAAGGGGGAGATTGTTAATGCAAAGCAATGCCTAAAAACATTATTAGTGTTAACTAATCTTTCTTAGTTTTGATCAAGACAAAAAAGACATTTATCGTCAAATACAATCATAAGACGAATTATTTGACAAACACTATCATCAAGGTAATAATCATTTAAGTATAGCACTAACATATCTTAATCATGATTAGTGATCATAAAAGTGATTAATCGTAAACTTACATTTTGTCATATGTGACAAAAGATTTTTTAATAAACTTTCTTTTTAAGAAAATGTTTTATTAAAATGGAAAATGTAAATTTGAATATGGCATATTATAAATGCCATAGGAATATCCTTTGAAGGTAAAAACTTACCTCATATATTACTTCCCCACTAAAAGACAAAAGGGATGAGTCTATGAGCATGGTCCCTTAAAGGGCTATGTGGATCCTTATCGATAAGGGACCGAAGGCATATTTAAGGCACCACACTCAAAGAGCCGTTGGCCTTTGTCTCATATAGATAGTGGATCAAACCTGCATTTTCCATAACCCTTTTGGATACTCTTTCTGCCATCTTTCTCTTTTCTTATTCTTAATCATTTGTAAATGATCACTCAATATGTTAAGTATGTTTAATTATGATTATCTCCTTGATTTCCTTCTTAACGTTGTCCAGTGAGAAGATCACTCACACACTTGCGATGTGATTAAAAATGAAGCCTTGATGAAGATCATCTCCTAAAGATCTAGTCATGTTCATCTGTTCTTATTTGAGTCTTGTGTAGATCTAATGTATTTGTGAATACATGGATCTAATCTTGTGTAAATCCATTGTATATGTGTATACTTGGATTTGTGTTGTGTAGATCCAAGTTACATGTGTATACTTGGATATGTGTTTTATTTAGTTGTAATAGGAATTAGTTGTGAGTTCTCACTAAAATTTAAAGTGATGTAGTTGTGTCTTGTAGAGTTCTTACTTAACTTCAAAGTGAAGAGTTGTGAGTTCTCACTAAACTATAAAGTGATGTGGTTGTGTCTTTGATTTCTCACTTAAATATAAACTAATGTGGTTGTGTCTTGTGAGTTCTCAATAAACTCTAAAGTGATATAGTTGTGTCTAGTGAAGTTCTCACTTAGCTTCAAAGTGAATAGATGTGAAGATTGGTTCTACCTTTCGATTAGAACTCGACATCTAGCCTTGTGTCGTTAAATGGTGAATTAGACAACGTTATGAATATTGGTTCTACCTTTCGATCAGAACTCGACATCTAGCCTTGTGTCGTTAAATGGTGAATTAGGCAACGTTGTGAAGATTGGTTCTATCTTTCGATTAGAACTCCACATCTAGCCTTGTGTCGTTAAATGGTGAAGTGGGCGACGTTGTGTAGATTATTCCTAGCTAATATTAGGTCTCGACATTTAGCTTAGTGTCGGAAAATAATGTAAGCGACGTTGTAAGGTTTTCTCCGCCAAGAAGGGATCTTGTGGATATAGTGGAAATCTCGGGTAAGGTGTACTCGAGGAGTGAAGTAGGAACGAAGATAGAGCTTCGTTGCCGAACCACTATAAAGCTTGGTGTCTTCCTATTAGGTTGCTTCTTTCCTTACTCTTTACTTATTCTTACTATCATGTCATTCACATATATTACTTGTCATTGTTAATGCATTAGAATTAAACCTAATCATTATGCAACTAGCTTTCAAGTAAAAGGTAGTTTTGAGACAAATCTAATTGAAAGGAATTTTAATTAGGACATAAGCCGAAGAGAAACTATTCAACCCCCCCTTCTATTTTCTACATATACCTTTCAACACAATTATTCGCGACGATATTGGTGTCAAAAGGTGGTTAGGTATTCATCCTATGATCCTACCAGAACCGGAGGGATCTTCCCAGGGATAATCTTTTAGATTATAAAAGTCCTTAGGAATGATGGAGTTGTTGAGTGTACGTGAATAATGTCGGCTAACGACTTAAGCTAGCACAAGAATAATCACAAGAAGGTGTTAGTAATGACGACTTGGTAAGCATTGACGGGGTTGAAGAATAAAAAAGAACTGTAAGGATAAAGGGTCTAAAGAAAGAAGCCCTTCATACAACTTATGCAGAATCCGGGTCAATACATCTGCTATCAGAATCGCTTAGATAATTTATTGTATTAAAGATAAGTCATCATGGACCCAATGATGCAATGCACAACCCATCCCAGCTAACTCAAGCTTCTCTCAAAAGAAGTCTGTTTTATTGTCACGGAGTTCAACTCATTTATATCGACTTTTTCACTCCGAGATAGTAGATATTAAAAGGTGGCAATCCGCTCCAGCCTCGTATCACCAAATATAAATATGCACTTATAGAGTTTAGAGCCAATGAGATTCATAAAAAATCTCATTAGGACATTAATTCCATATATCAATTGTTGTTCATCATTAGAACACAAGCAATAATTTACTGAGTCCTACGCTCTAGATATTTCCAAAACATTCAGAATGATACACTTTAGTATTCACAACAATGAATGAAAATCCTTTCAGTGATTACGTCAAACGACACTGTGGTAGATCATATGTAATATTCACTTTGAATTGAACATGTGTAAATTAGAAAACAACTGTGGTTTGATTCATTATTGATTCAAACTCGTTCTAGGTCTGGACACAATATCCTTATGATCTTGCCAGAACATTTAGAGTGATACTCTTTAGTACTCATAATGACGAATGGAAATCATTCCAGTGTCACCATCAAACAGCACTACGGTAGGTAACCTGTGGGATTCTATACGAATCAAACTTGTATCAACTGGAAAGCAACAATGGTTTGATTCTTAATTGATTTAAACTTTTTCTAGGAAATGAATTGACGACTTGACCAGCAATATGGAATTGCTTGATTCACTCTTTACTATGAAATCTATTTTGAGGTGTTAAAGTATTGAGAAAGGGCTACCACAGCCGGAAATCCTGTTAAGGAAGTTCTTTGAACTTACTTAATTAAAGGTACGATATTCTTATTATCTAACGGGAAACCGAAGGAATGCAAACGATGGCGTATCCTCAAGAGTCGTGATTCAAGACCACATATTCAAAGCATCTATCAAGAAATCTAAAGAACAAATAAAGATAAAGACTTCCTTAACTCTGATATTCAATATCTTCTTAAAGATATCAAGATTATCAAGGGAGTTTGTTAGAAAGCTTTTCAAGACGATGCAAAGTATGAGTATGTGGAGAAAGACACAACATATCAAGATGGCAACATTTTAAGATCAAGTCAAGGCAAAGATCTAAGATTACAAGTCATGAATGGAACTATGAAGGAATTCTCAAGACAACGAGCTTCAAAGTCTACAATAACAAAGAAGTGAAGTCACATATTATAAATCACTCCGTAGGGGAAGATTGTTAGTCGTATTTAAAGTGATGGTCATATAATATATCGTTACAAAGCTCGTAGAAAAATGTTATGTAATGATGTTGAGAATTCCAAATCTAATATTGTCTAGCCTATGGGAATTAGTCCCAAACACACAAATGAGAAGCCCTTTGTCACGTTTCCTTAAAAGTATAAAAGGAAACCAACACCTTATTTGTGTGCGTGTCTTTCATTTTTACATAGTTTTAGAGTGAGAATGTTCTTTGTTTTCTCTTTGTAGGATTATACATTTCTTTTGTTTCTCTTTATAATCTAGTCCTTCTTTTTTGTTTAACCTTTGTTCTATCTTCACTTTAATATTCTTATTTACTTTAAATTCGTTCTATCTATATTCGTCATCATAACTCTCGGTATACTTTTCCTTATAGTATTAAGTGTGTTATTGTTCTTGATTTTCATGTGTACAAGTCTAACACCTACCTCCTTGCAGTGGTGATAGTCGGATTCCTTTGCCGAATTATCTTTTTTTTGGTGGTGGAGGAATTTTCTGCTTTGGGGCGTAAGATGACTTACCCTTTCTAGCATTATTTCCTTTACCCCTTGCGGTTTCTTACCTTTGTCTTTCTGGATCCTTCCTACTCTAATAGCCATTTAAAGCTTCTTTCAAAGCCCTTTCTCATGTGACTTTAGCATAGCACGTAGCTCTAGTAATGTTTTTCCCATGCTATGCAAATCGTAAGTTTCCATAAGTGATTTAAAACCATTGTTGAGATAGTTTAAGATAAAACTCACAACAAGTTCTTGTGGCATGTGATATCCTAGGCGTTATAGAGTGGCCAAGTAGCCTTTCATTTTCAGAAAATGAGAGCTTATGGTCTGTCCCTCTTCATGTTTGCAAGCGTAAAATGCCTTCGTAGTGTCATACATTTCAATCTTGCCTTGTTCCTAAAAAAAGTTTTAAGTTCTTGTATCATGTCACATGCTCCGAAGTTTTCCAGAATTTACAACTCTGTGTCGTTGCACTAAGCATAAGACATGCTACATATTTCTCTTTGCTCACGTAATGGTAGTACTAATTAATTTGATCCTCACTAGCATTATCAGAGTCAAGGACCTCTCCAAGAGGCTCTTCGATAAATGTCAACTTATCTTCATACTTGGGACATATTCTCAAGTTTCGATACCAATTACTGAAATTCGACCCAGTTAAGTTCTCATCAATGAGAGTTGACCTTAGTGTAGGTTCCTTGTTTTGAGCAACAACCATCTACAAAATAAAGTTTAGAAAAATATTTGTATTTTCATCACTAATCTCTTATAAAATTAACTACCCAAGTTGAAAAATTAATTTTATCAAGAGTCTAAGATCCAACTTGAACTTATTCCATCAATGCAGTTGATCCACTTGAGATGAAAATCAAATGATAATTGCCACTGGTGCAACTCTTAGCCATAAAGAGGTCATCACTACAATATCTAGCATAAACATATTCACGTCATGTTTACCTCATCTAGTACTTCGTGCTCAAGGTCTGACCAAAACACACGACGTAAGTCTTGCAATACGTAGTTTATGATTTTAGCCTTTGGGTCTGACCCTCAGTTATTGTATTGCCTTGTCTTGGTTAAGACTTAAGAATATCTTTGATGAATTAACCAAGATCAAGTGACTTAATACATTGGATAGTGCAAAACTTATATAAGTAGCCATTGATAAATTTTGAAAATAATGACAAAATTTGTATAAAAGAAAACATGTAAAACTTCCTTTTATAACTAGTTTCTAAAACAATGAATTTTACATATTTTTTAAAAATTCCTTAAATAAAACGTATGTCTCGATTTCATGAATCCACCATTTATTCAAAACCGAGATACTGATTGTTTTAAAAACGTTGTACTAGTCTTTAAAGTGCCATAGGTTTGTTCGATCGAGTTTTCCTCATGATTCTTACGATTACCAATGAAATACTCAACCGAGCCTTGCTACGGTTATATTTGACTCTAAGGCGTCTTGGAAGATACACCGAGAAGAACCGGAGAAGCTGGCCAACTGTAAAAGTTTATTAATAAGCCATTCTTCTTGAGGGAATTAGAGAGATCCGCATTTTCTAGTCTAGTGATAACTAACTAAAACTTTATAGAAATAAAATAAAAGCTATTTTTCTATATAGTTCTAGAGCAAATAGTGTATTAGGTCAAAAGACCTAAGATTTACTTACCTTGGTTAGTCCGATTTAATTTTTAAAAAAGCGTTTGCATTTATAAGGATAAATAATTTATAATAATAAATCAAACAAGTAAGCAAATATATCACAAGGCTAATATATCACATAAGCCAACATATGCATTCCATTAGGGTCTCATTTTGATATTGGTTTAAGTGTGCTTTGAAGGAATATGTACACGTAAATAATATATGTCCGGAAGTCGTCCCGAGCCTAAGGAGACGCACGCGTTAATACGTAAAACAATTGTACGTTAATATATTAGGCGTAATATATTAATTAGTGATAAGCTATAACGAACGTTAATTAATTAGTTAGTTAACGGAATTTTATTAACGATAGTTAAAAGTTAACTATAATAATTATAATATAAAACAATTAAAGGAATTGTGAATAATACCTTTTTGTATGTTGTTCCAATATGGATTGGGCTAACCGACCTTAGCAAGTATATATACAATGCTTTTGGTCATTGAGATAGATAATAATATAATCTACGACAAAAGCAATTGTAAGATTCCCTGCGATAAAACTAAAGGTTGGTTTTGCAATCTACTATTATTGTGCAATCATATACCAAAGTTCGTTTGGTTTATTGTTTTATTTGTTTTAAGAAAACAAATTATAATTTGCTTATCACTATCGGTACTAGCATACTTAATTGTTTGCTATAACGTATTGTGTGCGTATCCTTAGAGAGATCATTGTTTGAT
Organism: Glebionis coronaria; assembly: GCA_025667525.1. Lineage (NCBI taxonomy): Eukaryota > Viridiplantae > Streptophyta > Magnoliopsida > Asterales > Asteraceae > Glebionis > Glebionis coronaria. The sequence continues at coordinate 568,318 of JANFOE010000687.1, forward strand.
CTTTGGGTTTTCGATTATATTGGTGGTTCGATAAAGGTGTTTAATCCATCGCTAAAAGGTACGCGTTTCTTTATCGTAATTGTTAATTACTTGTCTATACGTGATCCTAAATTCCGCTGCGTACTCGTGATTATTAATGTGTTAATATGATAAAAGGTTTTTATAAATTCCAACAGTGGCATCACGAGCCGTTCGTATAGCTTTTAATTACATTAAAAATAACGAAAGAGATAAAATTGTGTAAACTTACTATGATGGCGTTTGAATTATTTTATTTGAAGATTAGTTTTTCATAAACCCTAATTAGGGTTAATAAAATTAATTAGACAAACCCTAAGTTGTATGCAATTTTTGTTGATAAATATGTTGTTAATTGTTAATTAGTCGTTATTTATCACGTTGTTAATTGTTAATTTATGGTTCGATCCATGGGAATCATGCAAGTTTACCATGGATCATGTGTTCTTGATTAATTGTTTTAATTGAAGTCATGATAGATGTGGTATGCATGAAGTATGTGATTAATTGTTAATTGGATATATGTTTTAGGTTAATGTTTATTTGTTTTGCTTTTGATTATAATTGTTATATCATGGTTCAAGCAAAGGGTTTTTCGAAAAATAAAAATAAACCGGACTAAAACTATATGAAATTTGATTTATTATAATCTTGTTCTTGCACGATCATATGTGGCAACAAACGAGTCGCCCTTACATGGTTTTAAATCTAACTCACGCCGTGATTAGCAAGAATCAAGTTTATAATTTGTTTTCTACTTTAAAGTTGTAAAATTTTATTAATGACGTAATTTGCAAAAGTACTATCTAGTTGCAAGGCTAAGGTTCGGGAAGACTCATCAAGACTTCGGTCTTGTAGATACCATTGCCCTATAATGCCTGACTACTTGTAGTCTCCTTATCTTGCATACTATTTAGGAAGCCGCGAATGGTCTAGGGTTTGAATGATTTTAATCATTCTTTAATCTTTTCTCGTGATAAAATTAAACTTCTTTAAATAGAATACATGTTGAATCGTCAATTTTTATGATATCACTATTTATACAATTGAATTGTAAGTTAAATAAGTGATGTTTATAATTAACGAATTGAGTAAATTTTATAAATTATCATGATACAAAGATGTTGCATGCTTCTTTGTACATGTTTTGAATTGTCAAAAATTATACCCTTTGAAATAAGTTTATTTGCCATCCAACGTGTAAAAGCACTTGCACTTACTCTTTCACCATACGTGAGACTGTGGTGATTTTGTAACCCAAGGTGATATAATACACTCGATTGTGAGACGTCGGTGCTATATAATCACGGTTTTTAGTTGGACGACTTAAGCAAGTTAAGATAGGTGAGACCTTAACTCGTGGCAATAGATGGGATAAACATGCTCACTTTTTCACTTTTGAATTGTCACAAGTGATGGATATAAAGTTGAGTCCCATAATTCTAGAAGTTGTATTGGATGCAATTATTGAACGTCAATTACCCCTTGAATATCATCATCACTAGCAGATCAACTGATGCGGTGGTGGTATGTCTTGGTGGATTCTAGCTTTTAGAAAATTAATTGTTTATTTATAGACATGGGTATTTAATTTTCTATAAAGGGAGTATTATCGAAAATACTAAATTATTGAACTTTGTTTATTTGTAGATGGCAACGAACAATGCCCAAACCAAACAAAACAGTTCGGCTTTCAGGTCGATGCTTGAGAAGCAACAACTTACTGGTCCTAACTTCAATGAGTGGTTACGCGCGCTCAAACTAGTTGTGCGTGTGGAGAAACTAGAGGATGTGTATGACAATCCTTTGCCTGACCATCCTGGTGCTAATGCTACTAATGAACAATTAGTAGAATGGAATGCTCTTTATGATCGTCATAATGAAGTTGCTTGTTTAATGCTTGGAACTATGTCTCCATCGCTTTATCAGCAATTTGAATACAAAAGTCCTAAGGACATGATAACTGAGCTCCAACAGATGTATGGAAAGCCTCCTGGTGTCGAACTACAAGAGTTAGTACACACTTTCCATTCATGCAAGCAGGAAGAGGGTCAATCCGTTAGCGATTATGTTCTATTGATGAAAAGCTATTTGGATCATTTGGCAACTCTCAACTATGTTCTTCCAGAAGCTGTCTCTGTCAGCTTGATCCTCAATTCACTTTCGAGTGATTTTGAGGGCTTTGTGCAAAATTACAATATGCAAAGCATGGGGAAGACAATTAGTGAAGTTCATTCTTTGCTTATTGAATTTGAGAAAGGAGTTAAGAAGAACAAGAAGTCAAATGTTGCATCTTCTTCTACACCACAAGTGATGGCGATCCAAGGTGGTAGGATCCAGAAGTACAAACCGCAAGGAGGTAAGGCTAAAGGTAAAGGTAAGGATAAGGGTCCTAAAAATTCTTATCCTCCTAAACCTAAAAAGCCTCAACCTTATAAGAAAGAGCATCCGGCAAAAGATTCCATATGTCACCACTGCAAAGAGGTTGGACATTGGAAGAGGAATTGTCCTGTTTATCTAGCTGAGTTGATGAAAAAGAAGAAGCAAGTTGGATCGTCCACTTCTTCAGGTATTTATACTATTGAATTATTTGCTTGTTCTAAAAATTCCTGGGTGTATGACACTGGTTGTGGTACTAATATTTGTAACACAAAACAGGGACTTAGAGGAGCAAAGAAGCTGAAGCAAGGTGCTGTCTACTTGTATGTTGGAAACGGCGTACGTGCTGAAGTAGAAGCTATTGGAAGTTTTGACTTAGTTTTACCTAATGGTTTAATTCTTGTTTTGGATGATTGTCATTATGCACCTACTATAACTAGAGGTGTTGTTTCAGTTTCTTGTTTGCATGATAAAGGATTTATTCATAAATTTACGGATTCTGGTATGACCGTTTCTTTTAATGATATGATTTATTTTAATTGTATCCGTGTTAATGGTATTTATGAAATTGATATGCATGATCCTACTTTACAAATTGTGAATTCAATGTATTCGATTAGCAATAAGAAATCTAAAGCAAGTTTAGATTCGACTTATCTTTGGCATTGTCGACTTGCTCATATTAGCAAGAAGCGAATTGAAAAGTTGCAACATGATGGACTTTTAAACTCAACGGATAATGAACCGTTTGATCAATGCGTTTCTTGTATATCGGGCAAGATGACAAGGAAATCTTTTTCGCATAAAACGGAAAAGGTGAAAGATCTACTTGGATTAATCCATACCGATGTATGTGGTCCACTTAGACATGTGTCAAAACAAGGTGCTACATACTTCATTACCTTTACTGATGATTATAGTCGTTATGGTTATGTTTATTTACTTAAACATAAACATGAAGTCTTTGAAACATTCAAGGTATTCAAGAATGAAGTAGAAAATCAACTCGGGAAGACTATTAAAGCCATTCGATCGGATCGTGGTGGTGAATATATTAGTCAAGAATTTAAAGATTATCTAAAGGCTAGTGGAATTGTCCAACAGCTGACTCCTCCTTACACGCCACAACACAATGGTGTTTCTGAGAGGAGAAATCGAACTTTGCTAAACATGGTTCGATCAATGATGAGTCTTTCTACTTTGCCACTATCCTTTTGGAATTATGCTCTGGAGACTGCTACACGCATTCTCAATATGGTTTCAACCAAGAAGGTTGACAAGACTCCATATGAACTATGGCATGGAAAAGTTCCTAACTTGTCTTACTTAAAGGTCTGGGGTTGTGAGGCTCATGTGAAACGTCACACGCCTGACAAACTTCAATCAAGATCGGTTAAGTGTGTCTTCATAGGTTACCCTAAGGAAACTATGGGTTACTATTTATACTACTCACCTGAAAACAAAATAGTTGTTGAGAGGTATGCAGATTTCTTTGAAAAGAATCTCATAGTTCAAAAAGAGAGTGGGAGGATTGTAGAACTAGAGGATGAAGATATTTTACCTTCTGAAACTACTAGCGAACATCCAATTGAGGAAGAAAGTCTTGCACCTGATGTAACTCAAGAAGAGGATGTTGTCCCCATTCATAAATCAAAAAGAACAATCAAAGCACCTGAACGACTATGTCTAAATGTAGAAGTCGAGGAACATAGTTTAAGGGATCTTAATGAACCCACTAACTATAGAGATGCAATATTGGATTCTGAATCTGATAAGTGGATTGTTGCTATGAATGCGGAAATGCAATCTATGTATGATAATCAAGTCTGGAGACTTGTAGATTTACCACCCAATGCGAAGGTCGTAAAGGGTAAATGGATTTACAAGAAAAAGACGGACATGGATGGCATTGTACACACCTATAAAGCTCGATTTGTAGCAAAAGGGTTTACACAAACTTATGGTGTTGACTATGAGGAAACCTTTTCTCCTGTTGCAGATTTGAGAGCTATTAGAATTCTCATAGCTATAGCAGCGTACTATGACTATGAGATATGGCAAATGGATGTAAAAACCGCGTTCTTGAATGGTTACTTGGAAGAAGAAATCTATATGGAACAACCTGAAGGTTTTGTTGATCCTAAGCATCCCAGAAAAGTATGTAGGCTTCAAAGATCCATTTATGGACTTAAGCAAGCATCAAGAAGCTGGAATAAAAGATTTGATGAAGAAATCAAAAAGTTTGGTTTTGATCAAAATCTAGATGAGCCATGTGTATATCAAAAAGCTAGTGGGAGTAATGTTGTTTTCCTAATCTTGTATGTTGATGACATAATCATTATGGGAAATCATATTCCAAGTTTACAAGAGGTAAAGACCTATCTTGGGAAGTGTTTTTATATGAAAGATTTAGGGGAAGCGACATTTATTCTTGGAATCAAAATCTATAGAGATAGATCGAAGCGGTTAATTGGACTAAGTCAAAATGCATATCTTGATAAGATCTTGAAGAAGTATAGAATGGATAATTCCAAGCGTGGTCTCATTCCTATGCAAGTGCACACTGACTTAAATAAAACACAAGGTGCTACTACATCTGAAGAGATGAAGCGTATGCAAAATGTTCCTTATGCTTCGGCTGTAGGATCTATTATGTATGCTGTGAGATGCACAAGACCTGATGTTGCGTTCGCGCAAAATATTACAAGCCGATTTCAGCAAAATCCAGGTGAAAGTCACTGGACTGCTGTGAAAAATATTCTTAAGTATTTAAGACATACTAAGGATACGTTTTTGGTTTATGGTGGAAATCCTGAAGCTACTGAGCTGCAAGTTAATTGTTATTGTGATGCTGGATTCGAAACCGATAGAGATGACACTAAATCTCAAACTGGGTATGTTTTCGTTTTGAACGGAGGCGTGGTAGTATGGAAGAGCTCCAAACAAAGTACTACTGCACAATCTGCCACAGAAGCTGAATATATCGCTGCTTCTGAAGCTGCAAAGGAAGCTGTTTGGATGAGGAAGTTTATTGGTGAACTTGGCGTAGTTCCTACCAATGAAGAACCTATAAAGATGTATTGTGACAATTCAAGTGCAATCATCATAGCTAACGAACCGGGAGTTCAGAGAGGCGCCAGACACTATCAAAGGAGATATCACTATGTTCGAGAATGTATCGAACTTGGTGAGATTGATCTAGTTAAAGTTCATACAGATAATAATCTAGCAGATCCTTTTACGAAGGCTTTACCTGGTAAAAAGCTTACTCAACATGCTAGGAGCATGGGACTTCGTCCTGCTAGTAGTTTCATGTAATCTGTTTTAGTATTTGGATAAAGGATATTGTTAAACAATATTTATTTTATGAATTGAAGTATTGGATATATTCGTTTTCTTTAATATTTATTGGTCCTATTTTTGCATGTTTAAATCCTTGAATAATATGTTATTCTAAATTGTCTATGTCAATTAATTATATGGGAATATAATTAAATTAAGACATATATGAGAGATGGTAATATTCGTAGAATATGCAAGAACGGTTCACCAACTCATACGATATCCAAAAGTTGTATATTGGACATCTCCTACTAACAAGTCAATCACTTTATGGATCGGCGTCTTTAAGTGAAACTTGTAAATGATTTACATTACTAAATCCTTTGACTTGAGATGCAAGCAGGTCTTATATATGTGGATGGTACTTTTTGCTATAGATCTAACGCTATCCTGAATAAGGTAGTAATAAAGACTATAATCATTTGTATCTTGAAGCATGTAAGAGGCACGTGTAGTCAAGATAGAATTTGTTCATTCAACTAGGATTGAAGAATAATGCTACTGGACCCCTCGTTAATTAATTAGATGTTTGTATGGCCATACCCAATGGTAATCTAGATTTGTCTCGATTAGATTGGTAATCTATATTAATTATGTAATGCGAGAAACAGAATAGTTAAAATGGAATGACTTTGATCCATATCCATTTTTAGCATGGCATTTGAGAAACAAAGGGATTGTAAATGTTTAAGTCATTTAAATGTACTTTATGGAAAACTACACTCGAGAGTTTCTGGGAGCATTGGCGTGTTGCTAGACGCTAACTAATGTTATTATATTATATTATTGTACATGTCCAAGTGGGAGCTGAAGGAATATGTACACGTAAATAATATATGTCCGGAAGTCGTCCCGAGCCTAAGGAGACGCACGCGTTAATACGTAAAACAATTGTACGTTAATATATTAGGCGTAATATATTAATTAGTGATAAGCTATAACGAACGTTAATTAATTAGTTAGTTAACGGAATTTTATTAACGATAGTTAAAAGTTAACTATAATAATTATAATATAAAACAATTAAAGGAATTGTGAATAATACCTTTTTGTATGTTGTTCCAATATGGATTGGGCTAACCGACCTTAGCAAGTATATATACAATGCTTTTGGTCATTGAGATAGATAATAATATAATCTACGACAAAAGCAATTGTAAGATTCCCTGCGATAAAACTAAAGGTTGGTTTTGCAATCTACTATTATTGTGCAATCATATACCAAAGTTCGTTTGGTTTATTGTTTTATTTGTTTTAAGAAAACAAATTATAATTTGCTTATCACTATCGGTACTAGCATACTTAATTGTTTGCTATAACGTATTGTGTGCGTATCCTTAGAGAGATCATTGTTTGATCTTTGGGTTTTCGATTATATTGGTGGTTCGATAAAGGTGTTTAATCCATCGCTAAAAGGTACGCGTTTCTTTATCGTAATTGTTAATTACTTGTCTATACGTGATCCTAAATTCCGCTGCGTACTCGTGATTATTAATGTGTTAATATGATAAAAGGTTTTTATAAATTCCAACAGCTTAAGTATTTGAAACTTGCTCATGGGAATGATATTAGTTTTAGCAAAAATAGTTCAGGTTTTAGAATAGTTGCTTTCTTGGATTCTAACTAGGCTAAATGTCAAATGACTAGAATATACGTTTTCGGATCTTGTGTATTTGTTAATGGAATTTTGATATATTGGAAGAGTAAAAGCAAACTACCTTGTTTAAATCTGTAGCTGAAGCTCAATATAGAGCAATGTCAGCTGCTACTTGTAAAGTTATATGAGGTGTTAAACTTCTGAATGAGTTTGGTTTAACAAACTTACTTCATGTCACATAATAGTGTGATAACAAGTGTGTTATGTAAATTGCTACTAACCCAATAATGCATGAGAAGACTAAGTATTTTGACATAAATGTTCATTTTGTAAGGGAGAAAATTGCTTATGAGCTTATTAAAAATGAGAAAGTTGACTCTAAAAGTCAAGTTGCAGATGTTTTAACAAAGCTCTTGGTTCTTCTCAACATGTTGCGTTGGTAAAGAAATTAGGTATGATTAACATGTCTTGTTAATAAGCTTGAGTGAGGGTGTTGAAAATTATACATTTTGTTGTGGCAAGCTTACATAGTTGGAGACTTGGTTGCAATTATATTTTGTTTAATTATATTTTGCTAAATAGTTGGAGACAGTATGAAACCCGAGTGTGAGTCATACTGTCTAAACTCAAGCTCGGTCGAGCTAAATACATTGTTGTTTGTAGAGAAAAAAGTGCATGCAACACAAATGATAATTCAAAACTAACGTTACTTTAAAAAACAACTATGTATAGTTTGCAATAGTTTTGGTCTAAGTACATAAACAACGTAGGAAACATATCTGATCACGTGAAAAGATTATTACGCTTACACCATAATCACACGCATACACCTATGACTCGATATATAGTAATCAAACTAGTTTAGAATCCATAGCCATGAAGGTGCTGAGGTTCATAGGGGACATGTACTCTGTGCCATTAAATATCTCTTCTGCGATTATCCGGTTAGCCCTCTCGGACGGATGATATGCATCCCAAAACACGTATTTGCTTCTGTCAGGACAAATCCTTGAAAGCGGCGTGCAAAGTCCTAGCCCGTTATATGGTCCTTGTCCGCAGCATGCATCTTTTGATGTCTCAAAGCCTATATATAAAACCAGTAAAGAGTCATAACGGGTCAACTAATATAGAACGTGAGATGTAATGTAGAAGCCGGGGTTACCAAAAGCTTCTGGATTGTCGATTATATTAACGTGCATAAGATTTGTTTCAATGGTTATGAAGATGGTGCCGCCAAGCTTCTTGTTAAGTGAAGCAATCATGTTGACGAGTTGTGGGTTGAATAATCCTGCAGCTTCTTGCAGCTCGACTGCACATTCACCTTGCCTGCTATGTAGTGCTAGGATTGCTGGCACGCAACCTAGTGGCCCGGTTCCTGAGACCAATACTTTGCGAGCTCCTAGCTCGTGAAGTCTCTGCAAAAGATAATACATTAGATGAACGCTTCAAAATATATTAATAGCATGTACATCAGTTAAAAGATAATAAGACCATTTGTTACCGTTAATATCTTCTCGTACTCAGAGATAAGCATTGGGACATAATCAGAAATTTTGAACTGAAGCGACCTGACCGAGTTAGGAATCAAGAAGTAGTTGTTAACAAAATCATTTCCTCCACAAGTGATTAGAACCAATGCGTCGTTGATGAGTTTTTGTGTTTTCTCTTTGCCAATTAGATCAGTTACACGCTGTTGGTATTCTTGAAAATCTCGCAGCTGAGATGGCATTCGTATAATATTTACCTACAAAAAACGAACGTATAACGTTATAAATTCTATCACTAGTTCAGCATTTATACGAATATACCAAAAAGTATAACAATCTTCCCTTAGCTATATAACAATAATTCACTTACGAATTGTATTCCTGTGTCATTAAGTATCCCAATCCCAGCAGAGGCAAAGTTGGCTCCGTTTAGCATTTTCTGACCCCTTAGTTCTGGATCCAAAAAGGGTAATACTGGATCGGCACCAATGTGTTCCCCTAGATATGTATACGATTAACAAAATGTCACATACGAATATATGATTAAAGTTTCGTGCATGACATACAAAACTATCACAGTAGTTAGTATCAAATATAAAAAATAAAGTAGACTTGAGACAGAAGATAAACCAATGACATCCGGGAGATTGAGGCCATTAGAGAAACGACCAGTGGGACGACGATTAGGATAGTCAATGCCATAAGGAGGTGAATCGGCTCGTGCAGTGGTTGCCAAGTGATTATTATTTCCATTGTCTACCAATGAGTCTCCAAACACAAAGAATGCACGACGAGGTTTCTCATCTTTTTTGCTTTCGGTTCCTAAAGCGGTACCAAAGGCAAGAATCATGAAAATGGTAAGCATAGGTAAGGAAGACATTATTTTGTTGTACTTAGATAACAAATGTAAGGGGTTCATAACATGGTTTTATAGGCCACATTGCAGAACATGATGCCCATTTCTGTGTACACAAAAGTCTTCGAAAGAGTGAGGTCAGTTGCTATAATTAGTAATACCATTTCAATATGAAAAACACCACATCTTCCATTGAACTCTAGCTTAAATGTGTTCACACATCTAATTTCACACATATATCTTAACTGAGACTTCATACTTAAAACTGCAACCTCTAAGTTAGCGAGTAGTTTACGCAGCACTAAGCTAACTACTCTAAGTTAACGAGTCATTCATACAACGTACGCTAAGCTAATTATGTTACATATTTATTAACCAGATGAAATGGGACAAAAGTTAGTATAAAACTATCATTAACACATACAGTAAAGAAGATAACTTTTTACTATTAGCTGTATCGTTTTTCTGCGTTTTGGCTAATATCAAATGTAGTAAATTCGGAAGTGGCTGAATCGTTTAATGTGGTTATCATAGTTTTAGCATTCAGGATATGCAGAAGTAGGAAATATATCAGGAAACACTCAGATTTAATATATTTTGCAAGTTTGGATGGTATTTATTAGAGATCACAGATGGTGGTTGTATTATTTCCCTAGCGTAAATTCGGAGGCTTCTAACAACATTTGTTGTTCCCTTATAGATTGTGTGTTTGACGCGGAGTATTTAACGTTTGAGATAAAAAGCTTGGCAATAAGCCGTGAAAACAAGCACTAAGTTTCTAACGATACTTTTTCAAAGAGTAATCTATGAATCTACCCTTTTTCACTGATACGATTGTCCTTTGGGGGTATTCAGTAACCTATGAGTTTATCTTTATTAGCATAACAAACTTTTGCCAGGATATGCACGACTTCAATTTACCATATGTCATTGCTACCTAAGTCCTACCTTTGATTAGAAACAAGACATATGGTAGTTCAAGAACATTAATTTTTACACAAATTTTCAAGTGAATGAGGTATGCCATATTGCCATAGTTAACACTTCACCGACATTTAATGGTGCTTCAACCAACTTGTTACATGATAGTAGTGATCCTTACGAACACGTCGAGTAAACAAGTGTGGAAAGATAAGTTTGTGAACTGGCACTATGAACACATTGATTTAAGAATGTCACGGTTTTATCAGAAAACATGTCACGGAGAGTGTTAACACATGTCAAACAAGTCATCATAGGTTATGGTATCATTGCCACAAGATCATATTTTTGAATCAACTGCCATGAGGGAAACAAGGTTCATTGGTTTCATGTAGTCATATGCGCCGTGCAAATTTTGTTAGTACAATAATTCTGTTGCTGAAAGCGTCCCAAAATGCATACCAGTCTCTATTTGGAAGAAGTTTGAATCCATTCTGCAGAATCCCTGCCCATTGAATGGTCCCTTGTCCACAATAACAAGCCGTCTTTGATGTTCTAAAACCTGTTTAATCACCGCAAATGCAATTTTTTCTTATAAAAAAGGGCTTAAAATATGTGACTAAAACGTAATGCCGTTCAAGCAAGTTGTTTAGGGCTATGAATGAAATAAAACGGATATCGTACTTGCTTTTTGTTAGGACTATGAATGGAGCTAGGACTAGACCCTTTAGGACGGGGACTAGGACTAGGCGCTTTAGGACTAGGACTAGGAGCATGCCCTTTAGGACTAGGGCAAGGATCATGCCCTTTAGGACTAGAGCTATCTCTTTTGGTGTAGAATGAGCCCCCGTGGGGGCAACATGTGGCCCTAACCAAAGAGTAGTCTTTTCGGCATGGAAAAAAATTCAACGCTTAAACACAACCGTAAAACTAACCAAAGAATAGCCATCTGATATCGGATAATCGATACCAAAATTTATGATCAGACTTGGAATCCTTGGAGAGAAATGAAAATGATGTTCAAATTTTGGTAGAGAAGTGACTGAATAGAAGAGCTTATGGGTTTATATAAGCTCAAGTTTTCATAAGCTCCCATAAGGTCTTCACCATATATAGTTTAGAAGTGTTACAAGATAAGTCGACCCAACCAGGGGCGGAGACATAAAGTTAGGGTCGGAGGGGCAAACTTTGATAATTTTTAGAAACTACACTATAAATTGGTTCGTTAGGCGGGCAAAATACAAAAATAGCTCGATATTTCGAAAATTTTACACTACAATTTTTTTCGCTATGGGGGCACGTGCCCCTCCCTTGTCTCCGCCACTCGACCCGACCCGTTTTGGCAAGTTACGAGACCGGCCAATATTCGTCAATGATTGATTAGAAGTCAATAAAACAATCAAAATTACAAAAGCCATATTAATTCAAGCTGATCATACATAAGGAAACACATGCATAGATTGAACTAATAATAGCTGGTACATAGAACACTTAACACGATCAAGTTTTTGTTCTTAATTTTCTAGCACACAACTGCCACAAGATCATATTTTTGAATCAACTGCCATGAGGGAAACGAGGTTCATTGGTTTCATGTAGTCATCTGTGCCGTGCAAAATTTGTTCTACGATAATTCTGTTTGCTCGTTCACTAGGATGGAAAGCGTCCCAAAACACATACTCGTCTCTATTTTGGCACAAGTTTGAACCCATTCTGCAGAAACCCCACCCGTTGAATGGTCCTTGTCCACAACAAGCCGTCTTTGATGTTTTAAAACCTGTTTAACCACCACGAATGCAAATCTTTCATATAAAAATAACATAGATCGGTAAAAAAAAAGGGTTACAAATATGACTAAAACGTAATGCCGTTCAAGCAAGTTGTTTACTTCTTTTAGATGCATAGAATGAAATAAAACGAAAATCGTTCGTTTTAGGATAAACAAAAATGGAGCATTTCATGACATTATTCTTTCAAAACATTCCTAAAAAATGATTTGTGAGTATTTGTAACTACTAAAGATGTTTAAAGTTAAAAATCTAAAATTACTGCTTTTACACAAGAAGTGTAAGATTATAGAAATATTTACTTCCCAACACAAACTTAACTCCATTTTTGTAAAAGTCTTATCAAAACATTCCTAAAAATGATCTTTAAGCATTTATAACACAATAAGTGCAAGATTAATAAACTTAAGTACTTTTCGACAAAACTCCATTTTTGGATGTTGTGAGAGTTCTTACCAAATGCAGTAGGATCTGAGATAATGTCATGGTGCATGAGTTTGGTATTCGCAGCGAGAAAAATTTCAGCATGGTACTGCTTGTTAAGGTCTTCAATCATTTTGGTGAGTTGCGGCTCAAACAAGGAGGCTGCTTCTTGCAAAGTGCCCACACAATCACCGGATAAACTATGTTGTGCTCTCTCGGCTGGTGCACACCCTAAAGGTCCAGTGCCCAACACAATCACCCTCCTTGCTCCCATGTCATACAATTTCTACATTACAAATTATTAATTCAATAATGTTACCGGAAAAAAAGGCGAATATTGAAAGAAACAAGTATATTTGTCTTAAAAAGTTAATTTTTTTTTATAGGCAAACGATACGAAAATGTAATTAAATTTTCAATTTTTACTTTGTTATGCAGCTATCTTTATTTCTTCTAATTGAACAGCTCCTGTTTTTGAATTTCGTCTATCGTGTGTGTATTTGTGATCATTTTACCCTTCCGTTAATCAACACACCTTTTAACGGGATGGGTAAAATGGTCACGAGTTACACAAAATAGACGAAATCTATAAGTACGGCGACGAGTTAGTTTCAATTTTTCGCCTTTTGCCCTTATTAATATGAAAACATATATTTTGCAGTCAAGTTAAAACTTTATAATTACAAAGAGAAAAAAAAAAGCTACCTCCAATATTTTGCGATATTCAGCTAGAAGATTTGCTACAAACTGTGGAAGCTCAGATTGTTGGGACCTAGGCGAGAACGGAAACAAGTAATAGTTGTTGACAAAATCGTTGCCACCCAATGAAACGAGCACCAACGCTTGGTTTACAAGTTCTTTCGCTTGTTTCTCGCCAATCCCAAGGCTGAGTCTCTGTTGATACTCTTTGAAGTACTCGAGTTGCAACGGCATTCTTAATACGTTCACCTGGAAGTGAAATAAAACCATTTTAGAAGTTGCATAATGACTAAAAAGATGTAAATAGAAAGAGTCTAAATGTTCATAATTAGTAAACTAAGTTTCTGTATTCATGAAAACAAGACTTTAATGTCATTAAGGTCTATGATTTCGACTTACAAACTGGGATCCGGTATCGTTTAATATTCCAACTCCAGCCGAAGCAAAATTTGCACCAACGAGAAGCTTTTGACCGTCGAGTTCCGGACTCAAATAAGGTAATGTGGGTTCCGACCCAAGATGCTCACCTGTAAAAACAAAACATATAAAAATTCTGTGTTTAGAATGACTTCTAACATGTAAAAACATATACTATGTACTAATGAAAAAGACACGACACATAAAAATAAAGCGAAAACCGTACTTATAATATCTGGAATGTTGAGGCCATTAGAAAAGCGCCCGGTAGGACGATGGTCTGGTGTGTCAATGCCATATGGTAGCATATCAGCACGTGCAATCGTCAACAAATAATTGTTGTTACCATTATCGACCAACGAGTCACCAAACACAAAAAATGACCGTGGTTGTTTTGTGCTAGGGACATGACTAGAGCTAGGACTACGCGGTTTAGGACTAGGCCCTTTAGGAGGAGGACTAGGAGCATGCACTTTAGGACTAGGCCCTTTAGGAAGAGGACTAGGAGCATGCGCTTTAGGACTAGGACTAGGACTAGGAGTTGGCGCTTCACGACTAGGACTAGACTCTTTTGGTGTAGAATGAGCCCCCTTGGATGGTGCAACATGTGGCCCTAACCAAAGAGTAGTCTTGTCGGGGAAGGCGAAAACCTCCGCGGTTAAGCACAACGCGAAAACTAACCAAAGATTAGTCATTTGATATTGGATAATCGATACCAAAGTTTATGATGAGACTTGGAATCCTTGGAGAGAAATGAGAAGAGCTTATGGGGGGTTTATATAGATAGTTAGTAAGTTGATATTACAATCTTTAGCCATTAAGGGGGCATGATTATATGAAATGAATTTTAAATTAAATGTTGATATCAAATAAGTCAACATGGACATAAAGTAAAGAATTACTAAGTATTATTCAATGTAGTCAATTATAATAAAACTTTGGTTAGCAAAAAAACAACATAAACTTTATTGCTTCATTGAAAATTTTCTCATAAAGCAAATTTGACTTACTTACTACCTATGTATTTTCTAGATTACAAAAATTGACTTTTGCACACAAACAAGTTTCATACAAAGTCAATAATTTTCGTACCTGCCCACAACTTAAAACTTAATAGTACTGTATCCGTTCTAAAATAAATGTCCATGTTTAATTTTTAAAGTTTTTTCTTGCAACTTTGATTTTAATTATATTTGAGTGTATTATATAATACTTGATGAAAAATATATGAATGGATAGAGTTTTAAATATAATTATATTATTATTATTTTTATCAAATATTATATAACACAAATAAATATATTTACAATTAAATTTAAAAAAAATAAAAAAATCAAACGTGAACACTTATTTTAAAACAAAGAAAGTACTTGTTTTTAGCAAATATTTCATAAATGATTGTAACCAAATATAAACACACAGATTTAGTGGCGAAGCCAAGATTAGAGGTCATAAGGTGCATTTTATATTAATGATATTCGCGTAAAAGAGCGTTTGACACTAAAAATGAGAAAAAGTAAAAAAATAAAAAATAATATATATTAAAATAAATATTGAATCAAAAATTATAAATTTTTATAAATATAATAAAATTAGATTATAAAAACAAAAAGTAAATAACGAAATTCACTTGAATGCCTTGTAACATTTAAATGCATTGTAATATCAATAGAGCAAATGAGTTGACTTTTCACATTTATTATGACACTCATTCACATTTTAAAATACGTCAATTTAAAAAATTTTCACACTATATAGTATATATACTATAATTTCACACTTTTAACTGTGAAGATTTATTTTATGTGTGAATTTTTTAATATTTCACACTTTTATGTGTGAACTTTTTAATACTTCACAATTTTTTAATATTTCACATTTATAAGTATGAATATTTTACATATAATGTTCATATTTTTTAAAGTGCAAAGCAAAAAATATAAACAAAAGTTAAATTTGTTGTAATGTGTAGTATATAAATTAAAGACGATTTGTAACATACTTTTTGTGAAATTAAGTTTACTTCCAAAAAATCGAAGTTTTTAATAAAACTTGAATATATATCGATAGGTTTGCTTGCAACCCAAAAAAGTCTCACGGTCCGCCTTATAGCGTTAAACCAAGGTCTCGAGACTTTGGTTGCATACAACAAATTGATATTATTTGAAGCGACAATTTCATATTTCTTCTCCTTAAAATTAATTTTTTATGAAATATCAAAACATGTTTTAAAAATATGGTACATTGCATTCAAAGGTTATAGTATCGTACCTTAGGTATATATAAAATTAATTACTCCGTATTGAAATTAAATAATATATAAAATTAATCTTTATTATCATCACTTGGTCTCTACAACTATATAATCTATATAATTTTAATAAAAAAACTGAGTTTGTACAACATGTCTCATCATACTGTTTTATAAAATGTTTTATACACTTTTTATTTATTAAATTTTTAAGTAATATAAATTTTAAAACATATTATACAAGTTAATTAAACATTATCTATAAACCATCTTATGCACTCTCATCAATAAAATCTTAAATAATACAAATTTTAAAACATACTATACAAGTCAATTAATCATTACTATCACTTTTTTCCTAAAATTAATTTTAATTAATACAAACATATTGTTACAGGTTCACATTAACTATAAACATCATAATTAATGATATTTTAAAAATACCTTTAAAATAAATAATACATTTTATTATACATATTGTACAACTATTAAAACAAAAAAAACGTTATATAACTTACAAGTTTGTGGTACATACGGTTATATAATCGAATTAGGTCAACGAGTTTAATAAAAAATTAACGAAAACCGACCGAAACTTATGTAAATCAATTCTTTTAACTTTTCCGATTAGCCACAGAATACCCGCCGCCACATCGTGCGAATACCCAACTAGTAAAGATTAATTCAAATTAGTTAAGTTGGAACCATATTAAGCATTATCTGGCGAATTAACTACTTGCACTCACTAATTTCACAGGATAAATAATCTACACGTACAATTTCAATTATATCGCGATCAATTGTTACCATATAAGAATAAAACGTATCTGATAATATGCTTGATTTGATTTGATATGCATTTATCAATTATTTATTGCGATCCAAACCATCCAAAATAAGCTACTAAAGTCCTTTATAGTTACTTGAACTACTAACAAGGTCCCAGGCGTGTTTGGTGAAGATCTTTTAAGAGCACTTAAGTGGTGAGCAGTAGTATTAAGCGTTGTAAATCTTAATGTTCGTTTAGTAAATATTTAAAAGTTTTGAGTATTGAGGAGTTGTTTTTACAACTACAGATACGTTAACTATTACTACTAACTGCTACTGCTCATTGCTATCACTATTTTTGCCAAACATATCGTGTTACAAATGTGGACATTAAGATATGCAACTCTAAGGCCCGCCCGATGGGCGGCTAGCTTCAAAAATTCTTTTAAAAGATAAAAGATGTTGTAAAATGTTTGATACAATAACGTTAAAACAAATATTATCTTAACGTAAAGTAGGGTCATGTTCTTGATAAATGTGAAAACTCGTGCTTCGCTGCGTGGAGGTCTTCGTTACCATCATTTGTTTTATGCATTTGGCAGGAGACGTTATTTCTTTTAGCATTTTTGTGCCAATATGCGACTACAAATATATCCTTGAATTTCTCAAGCGATATCACAGAAGTGTCTGTTCTTGCTACAAAATATAGGCATAATCACATAACAAAAATAGATAAGTTGGAACTGTTAATGCAAAAGCATCTTATAACTTGGAAGGCAGTACACAACTTCTTATTGAATAACCTACATTTCAATTATCGTCGATATTTTTCTCGCTCTTGCACCTATTCCTTCAGCTAAACTAAATTCTGGAACCCGCGAAGAAACCCTATCAGAAAATTCATGCTTATTAGCCATTTCATCAACCAACCTACTAAAATGCTTCAACATTAAAAACTGAACATACCGCCTAAGCTATTCATAATTATTTTATTTTTCATATTTTACCTATAAAAAACATACATAAAGTGACTATCGGCTCGACAATGTTGAATCATAAGGAAACAAATTCACATAAACGGTGGAAGTACTAACCCTGATAAAGAATCTTCTATTAAGTGCTCGAGTACTTGAAATTGTATTTCCTGGTTGAAGTGTTATTATCATCAGCTGTGTTTTCACATGCCAAGTCAAATAAACAAAGCTCGGGCAGAAACTATTCAATTTCCTTCCCTTCCCCCACATTCCCAAACCTGGTGTCGTCCTCTTTTCCTGTTTGGTGAGAGACCGACATTTAAGTCCGACACTTTATATTTTCTATTCTTAGTCTGACGTTTAATTAGCTACTCTTATCTCCCTTGTTATAGTTATTAGTCCGACACTGATGGGTATGCGGGTTTATAATGCTTGTCACCAAATACCCCAACAAAAACCTTCACATTGCTTCTACTAAGAAGTAAACGTTTCGTATAATAGTTATTTGTTGTGGCAAAACCGGGCTGCCTTGTTCTTAAGTTTATAATAAATAGATTCAATTTGAGAAATGGCACGCGTTTAGACAGGAAACGTACCAACAGCCGAGCACTATGGCACCTCCGTTGCAGTCCGACCGTAAAAGCGTTTTTGTGGAAGTCGTGTTGGGGTTCGATTCGTCCCCTGATGCTAAATTTTCTTCCAAATGCAAACTTGGAGTAGTAACTTCTGCAATGAAATTATAAATGATAGAAGATGTTGTCAAACAAATTAGAAGTATGTGACACTGGTCCAAGAAACCATTTTTCAACATATCATAATAATAAAAAATACGACTACTTTTCTTTTAATTATACTTTCTTGGAACTTATGTGTTATCCTATCAACCATATCTGCAAACTTGCCATTTTAAACACCAACAAAATTTCCGTCTTGCCAACTAACCCATTTTTAAAATCTAGACCTACCACCTAACCCAATCATTTTACCACATCGCCTATTACGACTACTGGAAACCACACAGCATTTCAAGACCCATTCGAATAAAAATTAACGTTCTTAGTTCTTATAAATCATATGTGGAATATCTTGATATGCTAAGCTGTTCACAACTGCCCATGAAAAATCTACCAGAAAACTCAAGTTCAAAATATCGAATTCATAAGTCTAAAAATCCAATAGAAAAATTTCTATATAATCCTTACTGAATACTGAAATGATGCAAACGGAGACATCAAAAGCAAAACACATGCAAATTCTGAATTCTCTAAACTACTTCAGCCCCCAATTTCATATAAATCATTCTTATTGAAATTGAATCCAAATAACTATACTATTAAATATCCGTGGCTTTAGTTTTGAAGATCCTACTTATAATCCCACATTTTTTATGAAAAAACGTATATAAAATTTACTGATCTGCGTCCAACAGCCCAAAAATGAAATAAACCTTCATTTTATCTTTAAACCAAAACCACGTCGCTAAGACGCCATAAGGAAAAAGAATCGATAGATTACCTGAAATATGACAAAAATGTATGTCGTAAACCAAAATCATGTTCCTTTTTTTTTGAAAATGATGCTTGATAAAGTCAATCTAGTTCGTTGTTTCATCCAGTCCTGGACACTCAACTCATCTTGAGTGCCAGCAAGGTGTACCTGAAGTGATCAATGATATGGTTAATTTCCCAACCGTTTTCCTTCTACGACATTATCACATACAAATTCCAAGAATGCAACGAAACATACATTAAAAAAAGAACTTCAAGTTCCTCCACAACACGATAAATGACATACGGTCTAATCTTTAGCCTTAAACATTCAAAGACACAATCATTATATGAAATGCAGATAAGACATGTTTTTAATGTTTACGACTTTGAACTATGTTAAATAAGCATTTGTCTAATATAAGATTCCTATTGGTCTTTGAGTTTATCACTTACGAACGTAAATCCTAATACAAATGAACAAACACTAATTAGTAACACGCGTTCATCTTGCATTCACACAGAACAACGCAAACCACAAACTTTACTAAAAGAACCCTATAAGCTGTAATTAAATAAGCAATTCAAATTCCCTAAGTGCACAACTCGACCTAAGTACACAGCTCGACCTAAGTGCACAACTCGACCTAAGTCCACCTCAAACTTTTTTATATATCTAAAAACCATTTTCCGCCCGTATGAAATATTCGGTTTATACAACCCATTTAAAAGTTTAAAAATGGTTGAGTGACAAATCAGAAAACTCACTTAAAACAGTTTCGCACACAAAATATCTTAAACTCTTGCAATTTGCTTACCTACTAAGTAATACGCCTAAAACTCATCAACCAGAAACAAGTATATTATAAACATCCCTTTCACATTTAAAAAATTAACATTATACCAGCTGTTGGGTGGGGCTTGTTCAAGATTCTAGAACTTCGATAATACACGGAGAAAATAACAACAAAATCATTCCTTTGAAATAAGTAAATATCAAATGTGAGCCTGCAAGATTATTATAGGAGATAAAAACCAACTGCGAATTGGCGAAATAATGACGAACATGATGGTGACAAAACGTCATTGAGGCTATAGGTGTGCTGATTTTGTTTCAGGCTCATAAACAAATCCGTTGATCTCCACGCCCTAAAACAATTAAAGAAAAACTTGCTTAATAACAAACTTAGCTTTACATACATTTTATCAAACACTTGGTGTGCATAGAACAGCCTCAATTGTTACAAATCCAATTCTTCGTTCCAAAAGAGATATAACATAAAACTGGAATAAGTATATCATTGGCCAATGTGTTTTGGTGTTGTTTTGTTTTTTTATGAACTTCTTCATCACAAATGGATTTGGTCAGTGAGAAGTTTTTAAGGGAATTTTTGATTTCTTCGCTTGTTGAGGTTTTGTTGTTATTGGGCGAATTAAATGCTGAAAGTCCATATCTAAGGATAGTCGTTGATTATTTTTGATTTTACAGGTGACATTTTTTCAGAATTTTAGGCTAAGATCATGTTTTAAAAAACCTTCCTTTATATAGATAGTAGATTTCTACATGTATTATATATATATGGAATAGTCAACTTCTAATATGAGATAAATAGATTGTACACTAGTTAATAAACTCAACCAATTACAATATGGAAACTTAACTCTTTCTAAAATCAACATTGTAGCATTCCCATGAGATGTTTTCGGATAGGTGAAAGAAACATATGAAAATTTGTATCTTATTTAAACATCATTTTGAATTTAGGTCGCATAAAAATAGGACCGAGTAAAATCAACTGAAAACCGAACTAAACTAAACCGATAAACTGAGTCGAATTGAACCGATCATTTTTTGTCTGATTTTTGGTTTTGTAAATTCGTGTCGGTTTTGTTTGGTTTGGTTCGGTTTGGTTCAGTTTTGGATTAAAAAGAAAAATACGTCTAAAATATATACTCAATTCCGTTTTTCTTGGTTTGGTTACAGTTTAATTCAGTTTAGTGTTCGATTAATTTTTTTTCAAAATCACTTTCATGTTCAGTTTAGTTTTTTTCTGTTTGATTCGGTTTTGAAACAATGCTCATCTTTATAAAAATAATAATTTGTTAGACTTATTCATAAGTTTAGGTTGTATCACATTCTTATCATATCGAGAAAAAGTTAACATGTTTATAATTTATTGGTACTACGACGTATTTGATAAAATGAAACACTTGTAAAACTATAAAAAATTTAGCCATAGTAAATGCTATGAGTTTTTGTGTTTTTAAGTCATCAAGTTTGATCTTTAACTTAAATACATGGAATACAAGTCACACATTTAGTTGGCTAAGAGAAATTAAATTCAAAAAATTGATGAGTATTGTAGTTAGAAATCATTTTAGTATGATGATTTTTTTTTTAAACATCGCCTTGAAAGTTATGCTTAAGGCTTGTTTATTTTTCTATGTGATTTTATTTGAACGTTTTAATTAGTTTTTTAACGAGAAGAGAGAGAGTTTGATGAAAGTTGAAATAAATTGATTAATAGAATTTTGGTCTATCTCCTATTTCACTAAAAGACTTAGAAAAAAAAAAGTAAACACACCTTTAGTATTTTTTGCAACTAACATTAGTTTGAAAAATTGTTTCAAGTTACCTATTTTATAAAATAGATTAGACACTCTGTTTATTTAATGTCAAAAAAATTAAGTAATAATGTACAACATATTAATTCAACAAAAAAAATCAAATTTAAATAATACAAAATTTTAATACATATATATAACTTTATATTTATAATATGTGTTTTGCTAACCAATGGCTACTGAGCGCAGGTTAGTATGCAATGAATGAACACAAATTTTCCTAATTTATATTAAAATATATTAAATATACATTAAATAAACTCAATAGTTATCATATCTTAACATGATTTTCAATAATATTAATGTGTATTTAATGCATTTTATTATTTATAATGAAAATTTATATTTATTTATTGCATACTAACCTCCGCCCAGTGGGAATTTGTTAGCAATACCCCAATAATATATACAAAGCATTTAAACATTAAAAAAAAAACAACAACAAAAACTAATTAGTAATGCAATTAAAACACTCCATCGCCACAATTATAAGCAAAATAACACATTTTACAAATCTCCTTCGTCATATTTTTTTTTCCATTTTTCTTTACAATTATATGTACAAACCTTTTTAAGTTGATATTCTCATTCAATGTTTAAAAGAATTTCTGTTAATTCTCATTGTTAAATGAGTTCCAAAAATAAAGTGTCACATATTACATATACGCCACAAATAATTATATCTGTATATCAAAATCACGTTTTTAAAACATGCTTTAAAGTGAAAACTATTGTTACTCATAAGTTATTGCTATAAAAGACGAATAACCGAATAATATTTACTCACAAGAAAGTTTAATCACAGAATATTTGCCGCTGTATCGTGCGAATACCCTACTATTTGAATGAATATAAACACATCCAAAATTAACTTCAAGTTAATCATGTTGATACGTAGTATTTATTTGACTACCATGTAGTTAAAGTTGGTCAATTTGTTGAATACAAACCATGTCCCAAGTGATTATATTTTGGACATCTGTTCAAAAGTTATAAAGTCATTTGATCATGTAACTAAAGTCAGCTATGTGATCGAAGATATTTGGAAGTCAAAGTGTATATGATTACTTGAATGGTAAACTGAAAACTCTGATTCTATAAACGAAAAATAATGATTTGGGATGTTTAAGTGTGAAAGCCACGGTTCGATAAACGGGAAAGATCGAATTTTCTATGGGAATTCAGTTGAGGAAAGATTTCGGCAATGCTCAATAACAGTTGATTTTTTTTACTTGCAATGAGAAACACTAATTTTAATCATTCATTACCAGATTAAATTTTATGAAAAAAAAAAATACAAAAAGGACATTTTTCCTAAAATGTCAAGAAAATGGAAATGACTAAAATTATAAACTTGACGAAAAATATTTTATCACTAATAATATTTTATTAAAGATAAAATAAAATAAAATAAAAGTAGTAATAACACAACGGTATATATCACAATGATATTTAATAAATATAGATATAGTGTAATATAATCAGTGATATTCATTAGATGAGAGTTATTTTAGAATATATATTTATCTTAGGTAGCAAGTGACTCATCTCTACATATCTAATGGTTAAAATCAAAAGTATTTAATTATTTTACTTATTTTTATGATTTAAATATATTTTAAACCGTTAAATGTTAAACGAAAAATAATATATCATCACGACGAACATTTAATTAGTTTTATACAGATATGCATTATGATATACGTAATAAAAAAATTCGTTTTTTCTTTCCGTTTTTAAAATTTGCGTAAAATATGATATATGATAATAGTGTTTCGTCATATATGATATTAATGCTAGATTACAAATTATTATTGAATCTGTAAAAACTAGAAGGGGGGTTGAATAGTTTCTTAAAATTTACTTGTTAAAAGAGGGTTTTCAAAAATCCTTTTCAAAAACTTAAGCTTGAGTAATTATGTGAAATCTTCTTATACACAATATGAACAAGGGATAGTGCAACTAAACTAATAATAACAAGTATATGTTAATAAAGAATAATGAATGTAAAGAGATAAGGGAAAGAAAGATCAAACCAAGCACCAATGATTTATACTGGTTCGGCAACGAAGCTCACTCCTTGTCCCTACTCCACTCCTCGAGTACCCCTTACTCGAGAGTTCACTAATCAACAAGCTCCTTAAGGTAGAGAAACCGTACACAACGTCGTTTATCCAATTTCCGTCTCTAAGCTAAAAGTTGAGCCCTAATCTTAGCTAGGACCAATCTACACCAATATACTTTGAGGACTAAGTATTAACACTACTACATACACAACTTCCAAATAGACAAACTTATTTGGATCTTCACAACACAACTACCAAATAGCACAATTACTTGGATCTTCACAACACAACTCCAAATAACACAACTACTTGGATCAACACTACACAACTATAATAAAACTGGATCTTCAATAGATCTTGAGGTAGACTCAACACTTCAAGGATGAAAGTGTTCTTCTCTTTTCACTTTAAGAGGAAGAGATGAGAGGAGAAAGATTCACTTCTAAACAAGTAGTAATCAACCAAATAATTAAGGATTTGAATGATTTAAGAAGTATGTTTGAATCTGGAAATTTGTGTGCAAAAGATGTGAAGAGAAAATATTAGAATGGTCCACTATTTATAGGACAAATGTCCAACGGTCATATATGAGGGTGGTGCCTTAATTGTGCCTACGGTTCCTTTTCGATAAGGAACCGTATAGACCTTTATGGAACCGTGGTCGTAGACTCCGCTCCCTTTTGTCTTTTAGTGGGGTAGTCACATCTGGTGGAATAGTTATCCTTAAAGGATATTTTAAACCCATACGGAATATGTCATTTTCAGATTTTCAAATATTTAATTTAATAAACCATTTTCTTAAAAATAAAGTTTATTAAAAAAACTTTGTCAAAATAATAAAAGGTGAGTTTTAAAAAAACTTAAATCCTTGATCACTTAATTTAAGATGGAAACTTGTTTGTTCATACCTTAAGTGATAATGGTTGAAATGAAAAAATACTTGAACTCAAGAATTCGTTTTTCGTTGTTTTCGTAAATGTTTGTTTTTATATTTTCTCGTAATCAAAACAAAGCGAGACCGAAAAATGCAAGTAACGTTTTTAGGCATCATTGCATTAACTATCTCCCTCTTTTTGATTTTTTTTGGTAACCGTGATTTCCGACTCATTGGCCGACTAATCAACGGGGTTTGAGCCTACCGCCATACAGACTCAAATCAGGTAAAGCCCTCCCTTTTCAGGAGGTTGGCGTGGCCACTTCAAGGTTGTTTGCACCTAGTGGGAATTGAACTTGAGACCTCACACACATAAACTCAATCATATGAAAAACAAGATTTTCGAAGACGAGTTTATTTCATTTCTCCCCCTTATCGAAGCAAAAAGGATGCAAAAGTCTTTGAGGAAGAAAAGAACCGGACTTTGCAAGAGCTCCCCCTTGTCGAAGTAAAAGGATGCAAAAGTCTTTGAGGAAGAAAAGAATCAGACTTTGTAATTGCTCCCTTTTGGTGCTTACTCCCCCTTGCTTGGGTACCAAGTGTAAAACCCGCATGCTTTTACCATGAATAGTACCCTTATGATCGTACGAACATGATTAGAACTTTCCTTTTTTATAGCACGTTTACGATTCACGAACAAGATTTACAAGTATTACGTACGTGATATATCACGATAAGTATTTAATACGTATTAAGACACGATAAATATTTCAATAATAATTATAATCACGAACATACGAACATGAAATCATGAACGTAAATAATCACGAGCTTAGTATTACGTATTTATGTATATTTATTACGATCATGAATAAATATAATAGGACACGAACGATAACTATTTAAATCATGTAAACACGAACATGAGAGCACACTTAATATTAGACACGAGAAAACTATGGGTTACCCTTGTGGGCCCCATCATACTCGCGGCTAGAAAACAAGACAAGGGCCAAGCCCATTTAAATTTTTACTAAACAAGAAAAAGGGAAAACTTATTTTCATAATTACAGAAATTAGAAAATAAACAAAACCCTAAATCTCTCTTTTGGTTCTCTCTTGGCCGCCGGGTATAAACACACACAAGGGTGTGTTGGTTGATTTTTGGTGACTGATTTATTGCAAGGTTGTTAGTGTGTTCGTTCTCCTTTGATTCACGTAATCGGTAAATCCTTAAACCCCCTTTTCTGTATGTTTTTATTTAAATCAAGAACACATGAAATCATGAGTGATATTAAAACAAGTAAATACATGTTAATAAATCATGGGAGTAAAATTAATTAGGGTTTAAGGGGTGTTTGTTTTTGGCCGACACATGGAACCGAGACCAAGGGGGTCTCGGCTTGCTTTTGTTTCACATCAATCGAGACCTCAAGGTCTCGGTATGTGTTGTGTGTCTCGGCTGCAGGAACAAAGGGAACCCCGACCGCGGTCGGGGTGTGTTTTTGGCTTGGTGGGTCTCGGCTAAGAACAAGGAACCACCACCGGCTTAAGCCGGTGGATAAATAAGGAAAGCAGGGGGAACCTTAGGCCGCGGTGTGATAATCCGTCAATTTATGGTTGATATTTTATTCTCAAGTATTATTTAAAAACATTATTTTAATGTTATATTATGAACCCATTTATTTTTGGGAAGAAATTTGGGTTTACATCTTGAAGTAGCATCGACTACGTCTAAACCGTAGGATTCTATGTTACGTGCTTATGTTTACATACACCGTTTTGGTGACAGTCCGACACTTCAAGAAATAAATTTATCCGCGAATATTATTTTGGGATTTTAAATTTGTGTTGGTTCATAAACTCACAAATTTACGAGAAGAGATTATGACTTACGATTATAATTTAACGTCCTTTACGACTAAACCGGAAACCTTAGGATTGCGTATTTACGTTTTTGAACTCCGTTTTTGATGAGACAATTTTTATTAGATTCGTTTTGTGCCGTTGATTCATAATTTATAAAAACGTTTTTCGTAAAACGACCCGAGGGCACGCAAATCGAGAAAACTAAAATCGAGGAGTACCCGTAAATTAGTGGAGATGAGACAAGTGGGAAACTTGTCCCACCCCCACTAAATAAAACGGCAAGAGTAGGCCACCAAGACCATGGTGTCACATTTCTAGCAAAGTTGGGACACTTGTCCCATAAGCTTAATAAACAAGCTACACTTTTCACTCAAAACCATTCCTCCCTAAACCACTTCCTCATTTCCATCACATGCAAACCACCAAAAACACAAACTCTCTCTCTAGCCATTTTGTCCGTCCTATATTCACCACAATACCACCATTTGATCTTAAATTAACCAGAATATCATGTGTTATTCACACATATGTTGAAGAACCTTTGAAGATATGAAGATTGGAGGTGATCTTAACCTATGAAAAGGAGTTTTCATGAGGTTAAAGGGCTGAATTCATGGAGGTGTTCATCTATCCAAAGGACCCAAGAAGTTTCCTTGCTAAAGTTGAAGATTTGATAACAAGAACCAAGTCTTGTTCATCAAAAACCTCATCTTTTCATCACTAATGGTGGTATAGAGATTGTTCTTCCTATCCTTTTGTTATTTTGATTATGTAATCATGTATTTTATTTTATATTGTATATGTATATGATGAATATATGATTATAAAAATATTATGTAGGGATTTGGTGTTGATAAACATGGGTAAAAAGATGGAAAACCACATGTAAAATGGTTAAAATCTTGCTTAATATAATGGCTGTATAAAAACAGTAAGTAACCAAATGTTAAACTGATAAAATGGTAAAGTAGAATCAATATACAGTAAGTATTAGGTGTTATACACATGTGAGAGTTGGCCATACAATGGAATCATAAAAATGAGTGAGATATGATCAAAACAAGTTTAGAGTGCAAATCTGCCTACACTGTTTTGGACGAATTTATTAATGTATTTAGAAGTTGATTCATCAGTAGCTATAGGAACAAAATGAAGCACATATCATGGAATTTCTATGATAAAAATTTGAGGTCCTATCTCCATATAGAACTCTAGATATAGACATTTTAGTGGATTGAAAATTTAGGACAGATTTGATAAAATAAATAGTATATAATATAAGCACTCAAAATTTTGTATTTATAAAATATACATATATAAAACCCACTAGTTGATAATAAATATAAATAAAGAGGTATACATATATTGATATTAAAATAGGAAATGTTATATAAATTACAAGTATAAATGTTTTTCCAAGTTATAAAACTATATACTAAGTTTTACGTCTTTTCGGCTAAAACTGAAAGATTAACGTTTTTGTCAAATAAAACTTAGACGGTCGGACCCGTCTAATATAAACTTTTAGAAAATCACATACTGATATATGAACTTATATAACAAGTAAAAACCGATAAAACCCAAGCTTTACAACATATAGACATTAACGGGCCAAAGTAGCCTTATTGGACTATAAACCCGACTAGTTAGTAAAACACTTATAAACTTACTTATTGGGCTTAACCCATTTGGGACCAACATGAAAAGTATAATACTCATAATAAAGGTGTAAAATGGACTAATATAAAGTATTGGGCTTGTAATAGACTTATTGGGCCTAAAACATGTAAATAAGTAAAAAACTAGTAAAACTAGTATAAAAGTTACCAACACATAACACTAAAATGAGTAAATGAGAATGTATAAACCCACTTGATCATCATCATATATATAAAATCATCATATGTATACATAATTTTTATTTTTATAAAGTCATTGGACAAGAGTCTAAGACGAGTATTATTTGTCTAGGTTTCCGTGAGTGAAGCACGTACCGTACATCCGAATTGCCGATAATCCGCTTTCCCACATCAACGTGAGTTCATAGCCTCGCACTCTTTTAAATGTTTTTATGAAATGTTTTACAAACCCGCGGGGGAGATAACATGTTAGTTTTGATAAATTAGGACACAATTTGTCCCGATTGTTTGTTTATTGATTTGGACCCGAATGATTGTATGACCCGATGAATGATTATATGACCCGATGTGTGAAATGAAATGGATTATTAAAGTTAGGTTATGTCACTAAAAGTCCCATTAGCATGAATTGTGAACTACCGGGATTTGGTAGACGCTTATGCATATAATAGTACTATTTGGGGACGATCACCCCAGTTCGCGCCTTGACGGTTGATCCCCGTCGTGCCACATTGATTGGTAAGCGAATTTATGAATGAGAAGATTTCTATAAGCGTGATTATTGTGACGACACGCTGTTCTGGATGGGCAAATGATTGTCGGGTTAGCTACCCGTTGTTTGTTGTCGTAAGGTAACAATGTCATGCTGCTTATAATAATTCAAAAATAACGAAAATACTGATTTATGCATTGAATTACGATATATTGCCTGACTAGCAATACATGGTCTTATTATTGATATTATGTTCGTGTTTTGGTTTTACATAACCATATTCATATAACGATTTTTATTCAACTCTATACAACGTTATAAAACGTATTGTATGATGTTTTTAACGACAATGGTTCGTATAATGATTTTGAAGGCGAAAGCCTATATTATGTTTTTGGATAATGATTTGTATAAAATGACTCTGGCTGTTTGATAAGACTGCTTTTATACATAGTCTCATCGTCCAAATCGGGCTTAAAATGCATAAAATATCATTAAAACTACCAAATATATGCTCGTGTTTGTTGCTTGTGTATTTTAGGTACGGATATTGAGGAAAAGAAAAAAAGATCACAAGAATCAATAAAAAACGAACACGGGAAACGAAGTCGCATAATGAACCGGGCCCAAGAATGGAATTTCCAAAAATGACCTTGAAGAATTGAAGATTGGCAACATTGGTCCCTCATTTTTGAAGACTTGGCAATTTATACCCTTGCAATACCCTCTATTTGCATTTAGGTCCCTAAATTATCAAGATGTTACAAGTTCAGTCCTTGAAGAATGAAGAAATTACATTTGAAGTCCTTGATACAAGTTTAAAAACATGTTGTGCCAAAAGTGACAAGTTATGCAAAGTTGTTTCAAAGGGAAAAGAAGTTTTTGCTGTTTAATACAAATTGAAGAGGACAAGGAAGTTTGGGGACCATTTCTGCCAGACATCATAACTACTCCCCACCAATCATCCAGCCATGTCACCCCACTCCACCACTCACATCACTCCACCTCACCTCCCCTCCCACGTCACCTTCCACTCACCAGGTTTATTTAAATAAACCTGGGTCAAACATGGTCAACGCCCTTAATTTCCCACCAAACACGTTTTTTAAATAGAACTTTCCCCAAAATAGATTAAACCAAACTCTAATCACCCCTTAAACCCTAAAATTTCCCAGGAAGAACAAAGATCAAAACAAGGGGTTTTTGCCTAAAAGTCTCCAGATGGTTAATTAGGGTCTCTCTCATCCTAAACCCACTCACAAAGATTCTCACAACACTCCCATGTGAGTGTGGGGCACTCCCCTGCAATGTCCCTTTCCTCCCAAACCCAACATGGGGACAAGATAAACGTCCAAGATGGAATTCGTGCTCCCAAAGGAACAATGAACGATTATGATCACATAACAACAGCTGGCTTGTCACATGTATCCATCTTGACCATTTTCAGTCAAAATTCAAAGGGCATTTCAGGAAATCCCTTAGCTAGGGTTTAAGCTTATTATTATTTTTTTTGTTAGCTCTAGAATGTTCTGTTAAGTAGTATATAAGGAGTATGCAGGTTGTGCATTACCCTTGTTCCAGATTTTCAAGCTTTTTGTAATTCCTTTTTTATCAAATATAAAAGTTGGTGTTTTCTTGTGTGAATTGTAATTCCTTTTTACTATTTTAAAAAGTTGGTATAAGCTTGTTTAATCTGTGTTCCATTTATCATCTCTTTGTGAAGTTCAGTTTTCAAAAAGTTTGAAAAAGTGTTTGAGTTCAAAAGATTTTTTCAGAAAACCATTTTTTGGTTGTTAAAGCTTACTGTTTCAAAAGCCATTCCCACAAGCTCTTGACACCAGCTTGTGGGCTAAGCTTTTTGAAGCTTCTATTTCTTTTCCTTGTTGGTTGTGTTTGTGCAGATTCAAAGCAAGAACAAGTTTCATCACCATCATTTTGCAGTCAAAAGCCCAAAGAGATTCAGCACAAGCCCGGGCTTGTGGGAGGTGACTTTTCTGTCACTGTGGGACCTGGATGTGGGTCCCACAAGGTAAATCCCTTGTTTTCAGTTTTGAGTTTCAAAAATTTATGATTTATGAGATTATGTGATTTTGCATGAAAGTTGTTCAAGTGTGTGTTGTATGGTTTGATTATGCTCAATCTAGGATTGTATGCATGATAGAAGTGTTTTTAATCAGTTTGATTAGGTTTGGCATGCAAGTGATGTGTTAAAATAGGTTTTCAGAAATTAAGGGGGTGTTTGGATTTGCATGATAACTGAACTCCTTGGGGGATTTTTGTGTTAAATTCAGTCTAGACTTACTTCTTAGGGTGTTATTAGGTAATATATACACTTAGGTTTCTGTTTGGTGAAGTTTAAAGCATTTGCATGTTAAATTTTTTTTGGAAAAGTAGCTCAAAACAGAAACTGCTTTGGTAGCCTGATTTTGTTGAAATTTGACCATCAAATTTGTTAAGCTGCGAGATATTAGGTGATTTAAGGATTGTGTGT